>JAKOOJ010000006.1:70584045-70956545 GCA_022577455.1 Arizona elegans | reverse complement strand
AGGAAGAAAGGTGAGCCTGGTATTTGTGGTTCTATGATGGGATTGTCATGGCACTTGGCAGCTTTGAAAGTAGAGGTATTTTGGGGTGGGAAGTATGTTTTGTTATATATTTAATTGTTGTTAGTTACCCAGAGTTATTTCATACAATATGGGCAGCCATACAAATATTTTAAATAGATAATTAAAGAATGGTATCATAGGCATTCATAGGCAATTTATAGTTGTACCTAGTAGCTAGCTTCATATGCTACTTTATTTTATTTTACTAGTTACCACCTTTAAAGCGCTCCATGGCATAGGACCCGGGTACCTTCGAGACCGACTTCTGCCACCAATAGCCTCTCACCGGCCAGTTCGCTCCCACAGAGAGGGTCTCCTCAGGGTGCCATCGGCCAAGTTATGTCGGCTGGCGACACCCAGGGGGAGGGCCTTCTCTGTGGGAGCCCCAGCCCTGTGGAATGAACTGCCTCCGGAAATACGTAAGATCTCCGACCTCCGGGTATTTCGCTGTGCACTGAAGACCCTGTTGTTCCGCCAGGCCGGGCTATCAACATGATAATTTTAAATTGGAGTATTTTAAATTTCTGGGGTTTTAAATGGAGCCAAATTTATTTAATAATTTTAAATTTTAAATTGATGTTTGTCTTGTGTTTTTAAATAGGCTGTACACCGCCCTGAGTCCTTCGGGAGAAGGGCGGTATAGAAATAAAATTATTATTATTATTATTATTATTATTATTATTATTATTATTATTATTATTATTATTATTATTATTATTATTATTATTATTTTGTTGTTAACAATTCTATTTTTTTAATGAGCTATACTATGTTCAGGATTAATGCAAACAGCAGGAAGCCAATTTTAAAAATAAATAACAATTGAACAAACACAAAAAAAATAAAAAATATAAAACTGTGTAATATTTGTATGTATTCTGAGAAAGAAACTTTCGTATGTGAAAAAATGATTGATCTTAGTGCAGAGATCTTAATAAAATATTCTTATGCTGGATTTATTAATGCAACTCACTGCTTTGAAGCTATGAGGAAAAGTACTGATTACAGCCACAGTTCAAAGCTTTAGAATAATTTACTGGATAAATATTTTTAATAGTAGCATTTCTTAATTGTAATGCAGCTCAGTAATGCACAAACTGTGGATTATTAATCTAGCCTGCCTGCTTTGACAATACTTGGCCTCTGCCTTTCTTCCTAATGCACTAGGCATAGCATATTTCACACACTGTCATGCTTCATTGGTTAATAAGTAATCAGAAAAAATACGTTGATGACTAAGATTTAGTCCTATGTCTTAAATTCATATCGCTAGATTTTTTATTGTAAAAATCTATTCCCAATTCATAGCTTATAATGTGTTCTTCACTTTCTACTTTAATTTTTATATTATAGTTTATATGCTCAATTGAAGCTTGTTAATTACATGTGATCTAATAAGATATATACCTTGTATAGAAAGGGGTACGTCTGCCTGTCTTGACAGCTAAAGTGCTACAGAGGTGCCTTTCCCACCTGTTCCCCAGATGAGATTACATGGTTGGATGGTGGATGCAAAGTAGCTGTACTGTAGCTACTAACCTGTAGAGGAGGTCAGAATTGGTCAGGGAGAGGTCCTAGGAAGGGAAAATACATTCAAGTGGTGACAGGCTTCGGTTTGATGATAACCAGGAGCAGGCCATTACAGGGGAAATTGCCCCCAATGATTGATACCAATGGCATTTCCAGCCTCCTGAGCTCACACAGAGCCCCTGGACAGCAACCACTGGAGTCCTGAGTATGCAGCTGCTGCCAGTGAATACCAGGTCTGTTAATAATGAAACTCTTTTTATTTGTATCATATTGGGGAAAAGCAAGTCAACTTGGTAGGCAGGAAGAAGGAATATCTCAAAGATGTGTCCATCTGGGTTCATGGTTCTCACCAGCCAATAATTCAGGGCAAGGGACAGTGTGTAGCTGTTGTCATCTGGGAATCTCTTTTGGCCTTCAGGGCCATGGTCCTCATGTTTCCAGTTGTGAGACCTAGTCCCATCTGTTGGAACTGTTGCCTCCCTATTGCACAGCAATCTCCCTGAATGACCTACTGGAGATTATTTTGGGATTGGCAGTGGAATTTCCCGGACTCATGGTTTGAGAAACTTCAATTTTCTGTCCCTGGAATTGGCCTTGAAAGTGGCTCATGTGGCAATACCTATTCTAGATTATCTCTGGCCTGACTTAGGATAGTCACCACATTTCATATTTGGTTTTCTTGCCAGAGCAATGGTAATATGATCTGGTTGGGGATTGGTCTCTATCCACCCTTTCATGGTCAGATCACATCCTAGTGTCCCCTCAGCAGGTCCTCATTGGACCTATTAAAATGGTTGGGCCCCAATGACAGTTCCAAATGGAATTGGAGGATAACCTGGGAATTCTGCTGCACAGTCCTGCCAAAGCTCTGGCCATAATGTCTGGCAAGAATTGCATGGGATAGTTTCTCAATCCTTGATATTTCTTTACCTTTCAAGTCCTTTTGATAAATACATTCTACATGGGGCTACCTGGAACAATATTCGGAAGCTACAACTGGCATAGAAGGCAGCAGCACCAATAGTTCTAGGGGTCCCCAAGGTGGCCCTTGTAACACCACTATTACATGAACTGCAGTAGTTGTTGGTTTGCTTGCAGGTCCAATCCATTGGTTATGACCTTTAAAGCCTTTTATGGTATGGATCCAGGCTACCTGAAGAACCATCTCAGCCTAAAGGGATTGATCCACCCCCATTGGTCACTGACCCACCCCATTGGTCTAGCAGAAAGGCATGCTAGGAATTCCATCAGCCAAGGAATTCTGGTGGTGCAATTTCTGCCATTGTTGACAGCCTTTGGAACATTGTGGCCCTTGAGGTGAGTTCTTCTCCCACCCTCTTGGCCTTCTGAAAAGTTGGCTATACCAACTGATTAGGGACCCAATGGGGACATGCCATCCTGGAGAAGGTTAGTTAAGTAGGAGAAGATCCTACTTATAAACCATGTTTACATATTGATTCTTTTTTATTCAGTAACTGTTTGTTACCAAAAATCAGTTACCAAAATTTTTGGTAATTAATATTTTAATGTTTTAAATTTTAATGCTTAATATTTTTAGGGCTTTAATTGTTTGATGTTGTAGTTTTATCATGTTGTAAGCCACCCAGAGTCACTTTATAATGAGATTTTTGACCTATAATTAACAAACCAACCAACCAACAAACAAATAACATCCTTGCAAAAATTATAATAAATCAGCATCTAGTTCAGAAACTTCCAGGAATGTCATATCAGTGTCCAAAAGATAAATAGCTGCTATACTCTGAGATAAAATAATTATTTCAATTAAAATCTATCACCAGAATAGCAACACTATTTAAATTCAGACTGAACTGAGCCTACCACAAAATAAGAATGAATTATTTGGTCCAAGGTATCTATTAATATCTTAGAATTCACCGTACTCAAAATGGTTTAACTGTTGGACAGATACTACTTTTATTTTTAATCTGTTTAGGAATTACTATAATAATTGTCTTATTGAAATAAAGCTAGGCTACTAGAAAACATTTGAAAAGGACCTAATATTTTTTGTGTAAATCAAATTTAAAAAGATGTCTATAATTCATACATTACAATTTACATATACTTTCTTAAATAGAAATAGAAGGTGAAACTAATAATCTGATTTATTAATAGCTATAATAATTATGTTTTTAAAAGTCACATTATCTGTTTATCTGTAATTGTGTAATTCTGTAATATCAGTAATTGATGTTAACCTGTATACTTTTCCCCAAATTTCAGTCTAAGAAGTGATAGGTTATTATACATTTCTTTTCTTCTTCAGCATCATTGCCTTTAAAATATAATTGACAGTCTCTTTCAGTACAACTTGTTAAATTTACAACAAAAACCATTCTGAGTGCCTGTTAGTATAATTTTTTTGTACAATCTACATTATGGTTAGTAAATCTTCATTATTCAGCAAGATATATTTGAAGACCATTTGAAAATTGTAGATAAATTGTTGTCAAATGAGGAAATTTTAGATATAAAGTCAATTGGTACTTGAATGCAGTGGTAGATTGGTTGAGCGCAAGCAAGCAACAGGCAAAAACCCTGTGTGAGAGAGATTTCTGAGTTCAGGATCTCAGCGTCTTACTTGCTCTGTATCCCTAAAGTCTGGGGCTTCTGGAAATCCACATCACTTCTGCAGCTGGGAGTACCTACTAGCAGCTGAAACTAATATGTAATTGACAATAGCAAGTTATATACTGATAACCTAAAGATAGGATTATGATAATGTGCTCTCAGACTTGTCCAGAAGCTACAGTAAATAGAAAAGACAGAGGATAGGCATGAGCGGGGATACTGCATCCTGATATTGTTGCAGATTACTTTTCTGTCTTTTCTCCAATCAAATGTGACAGACAGATATTACATAAAAATCTAATGAATCTGATTACGTTTTCTTGTAATATTGTTGCTGAATTGCTGAAAAGAACTGAATATCTGGACCTATGTTCAATCTCCAAGCCAGATTCAGAGCAATAAATTTCAGAAAGCTCAGTTGAAATCCTTAGGTTCCAACATCTGGAATTGTTGATCATATGATCATATGAATAAATAGAATAATGTATTTGAATCTTATTCTACACTTTGGTATATAAAAAACCATTGGATGACATAAGACAAATCTATATACATACAATTTATAGAGAGGATCTATTCATATTGATCTTCAAACCCAGCTATGGAGATTAAAAGAGATATTTCTACACATATCTTTAAATGGCCAGAAATTCTGCTGGTGTAGGTTACAATTTAAATGCAAACATTCCAAGAGAGCTAAACAAAATTCCTGTATATTGTTTATGGATAAATCATTTCACTAAAAAAGCTCATATTTTTCAATTGAATGAATCAAGTCAAATAACATAGCTATGTGACAAAAAAAATCTGTTACATCTAGTTATAAAACAATTCTTACTTCTATAGTGTCAAGCATCTGCTTGTATTCCCTAACCCTTTTAGAATGTATTGGTTTGGAAAATTTCAGTAATCTGGAAGTGCCCACTTGTTATGATGTATTAAAGCACGATAATTTATAGAATGATGTATTTAGAACTATTAATATTTTTTATTTTAATTAATTATTTATATCTTTATTATTCTTACAAATAGCTTAGCAGTGAAAATATCCAACACACTTTCCTCCTCCTATTTTCCACACAACAACACTATGAGGTGGATTGGGCTGAGAGAGAATCACTGGCCAAAGTCACCCAGTTGGCTTTCATGGTTAAAGCGGGATTGATCTCACAGTCTCCTGCTGTCTAACTTGGTCCTTAATCACTAGAACAAACTGTGCAAACTACTCAAAATTTCTGTCTTCACCTAGTCTTTTATATTCTCATACATTTTTCCTTTTGATTTTGTACTTTTTATATTTCTGAATGTAATTTTTATAGTAAACCTTTTTATGTAATGGATAGTATTTAGATTTATTAAATAGTAACAAACCAATATATTGTGGGTATTATGAGAATATAAAATATGTCAACAGTAATTCAAAAACTTATCTACATAGGGACTTACAGATATATGAAACCTACCTGATGACAATTTTCCTTCCATTGGAATCTGGACTCAGAACTGGTTTCCAACTGAATGGCAGTCTTACCATTTTCAATATTTAGACATTCCAAAGGAATACATAATTGTTTTTCCTTTTTATATATCATTCCTAGAATACCAAATGTGTTTTGTCAAGTGTTTCATAGAAATATTAACTTAAATATAAAATACCAGGACAAATAATTGTAATATTATTATAACATTTAAACATAATATCATCTGCAACATTAATTAAAACACATAGTCTTAAATATGAGTTTAATGTTGGCAGTCACAGAGACTACTAGAATAAGTGTCAGGGATGACAATGTAGGGCTTTGGGTACAATGCTAATTTTTTTTTTTACCACATACATTTCTTTAGTAATGTCATGAATCTTCACACCAGCACTATACTTCCCTAGTGGCAGTAGTCACCGCTGTGAAGATAGTACATGCCATTATTTGTGTTGTAATTGGCTCTCAAATGTTCACATGTTTCAAAGATAATATAAGATGGGCTGAGTTTTAAGTATTGTAAGTAACTATTTACATATATAATATAAAAATATGAATGCAATTTAGAAAAAGAATATCACTTCTAAACTCTAAAACAGTAAAAAATGTCTCTTTCCTTAATTTTGCTTCAGTTGTAAAGGCTTTTAAATGTTTGTTTTCCTCAGTGTAGGCACCACATGAAATGGCAATGAATATTCATATTGATATCTTACTACTTTACCATAAATGAAAATGAGGGATTAACTAAGGCAATACTTTATTTCCTTCTTTAATTGTGGATATATGGTATTCATTATATTATTAATCCATCTTGAATGTTCATATAAAGCCATTTAGAGCCATTAACTGAGTCACTGTAATTGATGGATTATTGCATTAATGTTTAATTTAGTTTTTTTTTCAAGGCATAAAAACCCTATTTATTCAAGCTCACTGTATATCAAAATAAGGAAATAAATTATTATAGGAAAAAGTGTAATATACCTTCAGGATTTTCATGAATTTAGAAATAGCTATTTGATCTAACACGTAAAGCTGGTTGCATTTACTTATGCATCAGGTAAAGAAGAGTAAATTTTAACAGAAAAGGATTCAGATAGATTTGAATATGCATAATCATTTTTTTTCTATTTTGTATTTAGTTTTTACCTATCTTCAATCAAATTCATCATTGATCATTGGCTGGAACTTGAATTCCATGCATTTTTGCATATGTCTTCTTCAATACCAGAATATTATTATTTATTGTGCTACACTGGGCAAATCTATTGTGCAAATACCTGATCAACTTTTGATGTAAAAACATAAATTGTACCTGGACCAAATTGCTCATGTCATCTTGGGACATGACCTACATTCTTTTCTTCATAAGCATCCATAAGGATATCAAATGTTAAGTTAATCAGCCCTCAGAATATTATCTAGATTGGCCACTCTCTGCAAATCTTTTTTACCTATATAACTTGATATTTGTTTAAACAAAGGATACAAAGCAATCATTTGGGCAATTCAGAAACAAAACAACCAAATCCTGATTTAACAATCTTTCTCATTTCTTGGAAAAAAGGTTCCATATGTCTTTGAACTGACAACCAGAAAACAGATGTTTGCTATGAGCTGCTGCTTATTTGTCAGTGCAGCAAGATTCAAGATCAGGCTGTAAGAAATATATCTTACAGAAATATATTTTATTATGCATTGTTTCAGAAAGAAAAATGGAGAGCAAAACCACAAGCATGAGAAATTACTCCAGCATATCCAGTGTAGCTCATTTGCCTGTAGCATCAGCTGGGGGTAGATGTCATATATTCATGTCATGTATAATGGCACACTCTAGGCTATTCTCATATACATTTTCATTCCGAGCTCATTTGTCAGTTGTCTGTAAATCCAACATCTTCTTCTTATGGGTTAGTTTATATATCTTTTTTTCTCAGCTGGCTGTAAACAATTTTCATGTACTATACAGCAGATGACAAATAAATGGAGTAGACTAGGTGAGACTTTGGTGAAATCTATATAGTGCAGATAATCTAGGCTTCTGATTTTTACAAATTATTTGGAACAAAATATAGCTGCTGTCATATTGGGTGGAAAAAGGTTATTTTCACCACTTTACTATCTAAGCCTAAAACCTGATCAACTTTTTTCAAAGAAATTGTATCTCTTCCCCTCAGAAAGACATGACTCCTAGTTTGAAACTTCAAGTTTGGTAGCATTGCATTCATATTTAGTTCATCAAATCCCCCTTTAAAGTTGACTGTATGTGTGATGTAAGGAACTTTTTTTTTGTAATATCCTAAATCTCATTCATTTTGGTAATTTTTGTTACTGTGCTCTTTTTGAAAATTGGACAGGAAAAACTGAGTACAACATGTGATAATTTTATGAACAGAAGTTGTATTTCAAAAAAAAAAGAAGAAGTTGTATTTCAGATTTATTTATTCAATTTATATGATGCCAATCTCATTATCAAGGAACTGTGGGAGCATACAACAAGATAGAAACAACTATATAAAAATTAAAACATACTAAAAGGTTAATATTAAACGTAGCCAAAATTAGATAAGCAAGGAACCAGTATATAGTGGTGTGGAAGTGAGGTCTTCTTTTTAATCCACTAATCACCTGCATTATGGAATGCCTCCTTTGAAGCCCAAGACCAATTGGTAGGTTTTAAGGCCCTTTCATAAGGCCCTTTCATAAGGGTGGGGGCAGATCTCACATGAAGGGATTTCAGAGGATATAATCCATGGAAGAAAAGGCTCTGCTCCTGGATCCCATGAGCCGGAATTCCTTGACCAATAAGAACTGCAGGATGCCTCTTCTGCCAGTGTGAGTGGGATGTTCAGTCCCACTGGGATGAGATAGTTCCTTAGGTTTCCTTGATCAATAACAATTTATATTATTTTACAGTCACCACAAAGTAGATCAATTTACTGAAAAAAATAAAAGCTATTCTTTTCCATCTTTCCGCTTAGAACTGTTTTTCTTTTTTCATTTAGTCACTAGAAATTCTCCACTATGGTATTAAAATATCACTACTAATAATATTTATAACTGCTCAGACTTGAGATTGTTATACAGTTCCAAAAACAAATTATTCCGTGCATTATAAAGTAGCAGTGTAATGTTTCAGTCGGAGGAAAGGGAGAAAAAAGTGATACTTTTTTCCCCTTTTCCTCTTTTAAAAGTAACCTTTCCTTTAATGAACCCTAATGGTTTTACAAAACTGACTGATATGAATTCTGAATAAAAGAAAATTTATTAGTTTAAAATTAAAAATTGAAGCACTGTTATTACAAGTTCTACTTTGTATGGTTATATTATTACACGATGAACACAGAAATACTGTAGATACTTCAGTCTTATCTCTCAATTACATTCTTACCATGTCGTCAAAAGCCAGGTTAATTCTTTTCACACATTTATAGTTTCATTTTCATAAAATCTGTTCTCCAAAGCATGCCAGGTTTATATTATCTACATCTCTTGCTTAAATGTCATTTATGAACAAAGTAATTTTCTATGCAACTTTTAAATTCTTATGAATGCTAAAGCAATGATTTTATAAAGGTTTCTTATTTATATTAAATAGGAAAAAATATAATGTTTTATTTTTAGTTTTAGATATAAAACATAAACATAGCATGGTTCAAACAGATTCTATTAAATCAGTCTTATATGTATATCATTCAAACAATATTTTGTAATTATTGTAGAAAATGGTAAATGAAAGGAGACTAATATCTTTATTTTTTTCTGAAGTGCAAGCAATCTTATATCTCAAAACACTAAAAAGTCATGAAGCACTATTTATTGTGCTTCATTTTACTGGATAAAAAAAGGAAAAAAATGTACATTTTTAAAAAGACTGCCCATTTTCATATATATAGGCAGGATAAATATTCAACGTAACCTCTGAGAGCATATTATTTTTATAGATTATGTATGATATGATATAATTCAGAACAATGCAAAGCAGTATCAAGAAATATCCTAAAAGCTCATTAACACCTGATTAGTGATCCTTTTTCAAAAATTATTCATATAATGTCTATTTTAAAAATGTATGTGACATTTGAATGTGATTAATCTTTCAAAGTAAATGTTTTTGGTTTGTATTTTCTGCAGCTAGAATTAAAGTAAAAACATACTTTGTTTAGGGAAAAGTGACTTATAATTGCAATATTCTCCATGATCAAACAGATGTAACAAGAGAAGTGTATGTTAGACTAGGTTATACATAACCTTTCAAATGAATTGATTTTTGAGATTTGCAAAACAAAATCCTTAAATATATAATGTACAAAATAAGGCATAATTAGAAATGAATATTTATGTGCATGTGTATATCATATTATTGGAAACCATAGCACCTAAACGTTCCATATAGATATATCTATAAACATGATGGATGTAACCTGCAGCTCCTCATGCAGTGGTGGGTTGTCCCCGGTTCACACCGGTTCTATAGAACCGGTAGTAAAACTGTTGGGAGGCTCCACCCACCGACCCCAACATCATCAAAATGTTTCTGAGCATGCATAGAAGCTTTTGCGTTTGCGCAAGCGAAGCGAGTGCACATGTGCAGCCCCATTGCAAACCGGTAATAAAGGTAAGTAGAACCCACCCCTGTCCTCATGTACTGAGATTTTTAATGGAGCAACATTTGTTAAATATCAACTTGAATTTATGCTAAGCTTTAAAAGATACAAACTGAAAGGTTTGTTATCAGTAAGACATTAAAATTTGTTAAAACAACATGAAGAGTGCTATTTTTGAATGGTATCTCTTCAATATCTGCAACAAAATGTATATCAACATGAATAAAGACATGCATATTCAAAGGTTGAACAAAAATTAACTTCTGATTTGTTATAACTTTCATGACCAGGAGTTGAAAAAAACTTTTTTTTTTTACTGAAAAAAAATATTATTATGTCATTGAAATTCCCCTTTTTGTGTTTTAATTAACTGCTTTATGTCATATTCTCAGCAGTACATGAAAATTCTATACCTATACATATTTAAATGGTACTAATATCAGCTCTTGTTTTTCTTTACTATTCTGCACATAATTTGTTTTTTCATTAGCAGTCATTCTCATTACAGATTTATATGATTATAGATAGTCCTCAATTTAAGACCTCAGTTGGGATTGGAACTTGTGTCATTAAGATTTTGCATCCTGTTTTGCCATAGTCATTAAGCAAATGATATGGTTGTTAACTGAATCTGGCTTCCTCTGTTGACTTTACTTCTTGGAAGCCTCTTGAGAAGGTTACAAATGGTATTCATGTGACCCTGGGATACTGCAACTCTCACGAATACATGCCAAGCAGCTGAATTCGGGTAATGTGACCATGGGAAACCTGCAAAGGTTGCAAGGGCAGTCATTTGGATGCTCACATGATATAGATTATGAGAGGCATATAGTAAGGTTTAGATGATTGGATATCTATGCATTGAAAGTGATTGCACTGAGCGTTTTGTGAAGTAAATGGTTTATGAAATCATTACATTCTTGAGGTATTTGAGATTTCAGTAGAAATTTAGAGGAAAGATACTTGTATATTAACTATATACAGAGAGCTATAAATAGAAAATTTGTACCAGTGTCAAATAATAAACTGTCAAATAATAAGCTGTCAATTGAAACACAAAACTGCAAACATGGTATATAGCAGCCATACAGATTTAATTTTAAATGTGTCTGGCATATTGATGGAAAACCTACTAAATAGTTTAATACTGTAATATTGATTCAATCATCCTGGATTACAATTTGAAGGTGTTTTAATTTGTAGATTTCTTGCAATATAGCTATCTTCATTCCTATTAGTCTTGAACTTTAAGATCCTCTAAACACGGAATATATAAAGAAATCATCGTTGTATATTGTAGGAAGAGTGAAAATATGTTTAACATGAAAAAAATACCCACAGGATCTCAGATGTAGATATTTCATACTTAACTGTCTATTTGTAAGCTATATGTAATATAAAAATATACGGAGATTTCAGCACTTTTACCATTTGATATACTGCTTCAGTTACTGAAAATTCTTATATATGCATAAAATCATTACAATTAAATTCTATATTACTTCACTTATTTGCTTCAGGAAACAATTCTTAATCTACCTTTTGAAAAATAATCCTTATTCAGCAAAACAATATTACATAGAAATTAATTGGTTTACAATGTCAAAATAGACTGGTGTGCCTAAATATAAAATATTAAAAAGACCATTCTAGTGGAACTGAAAAAAAAAAGGGAAAATAGCAATAGCATTTAGATTCAGATATCAGTCCATAATGCTTTACAGCCCTCTCTCAACAGTTTACAACATCAGCATATTGCCCCCAACAGTTTGGGTCTTCATTTTACCAACCTCAGAAGGGTGGAAGGCTGAGTCAATCTTGAGCTGGTCAGAATCAAATTCCTGGCGTTGGACAGAGTTAGTCTGCAATACAGCATTCTAATTGCTGTGCCACCAGAACTCTAAAAATAGTAAAACATGACTGCAAAAACAAAACAAAACAAAACAAAAAAAACAACCCCAAACCCTTAGTTTGTTGAATTATGTGCCATCAAGTTAATGTTGACTCTTAGTAAGATAATTTCTCCATGAGAATCCACACTAGCCTTGTTCTTTAGATCTTCCAATAACACACTCAATAATGTTGTAATTGAATCTATCCAACTTATTCTCTTCTTTTAATCTTTATTTCCATCTTTTCTTATACTTTTTAAGTAAGCTAGGTCTTCACATAATGTGACCCTATCATTTGTGCCTTGAGTGAGAACAATGGGTCAATTGGTTTGATAATCCATTTGTTTGTTTTCTTTCATTATTCAAAAATTATATTGACTCACAATGCATCAGGTTCCTAAAACAAAAGTTATGAAACCAAGAAAACTTGTTTCTTTCATCCTTTCTCAAGTCAAGTTATTATTTATTTCTCAATCTGCATTATTCTCCCCTGCCACACACACACAAACACACAAAAGCAACCAAAGTAACCCCTCATGTATATGGTCGCTTAAAAAAAGTTATTTCCTATTAACAAAGCTTTGTTTGCCTTCTTTCCTATAAAAAGAAATAAGGAATAGATAAGGGAGCCAGTCTATGGAGTTGACTTCAAGTTCCAATTTAACCTTGAAAAACAGGCTTTATGATTGACATTTTTATTCCCAGAATTATCTGAGCCATTACAAAAGCCAACTAAATTTTATTTTGCCTTATCTGTCAGTTATCATTCTTACAAGAATTATCACTTTCTGACAGGATCTTGATTTAAGGCTTTCAACTCACTTTGGCACCATCTGAATCACAAGGTCACAACACTCCAGGGTGTTCACAATATATAAGTAGAATACCCATCTTTTCAACTCTCTTAAAATAAACTCTGCTGAAGATGTTACCTAGTCTGGTAATGAAACATTCGGAAACCAACCCACAAGCTTGGAGAAGGAACCTTCACCCTCATCTCTTAAAATAACTACATGTATTTCACATTCTTGTATTCAAAGTGGAGCAATTTTTAACATTGTCAAATTGTTCATATTTGTCTATATGTGGTTATTTTATTTCTTGCAAGTATGAAATTCATAAATTATTTTGTCTAACCTCCATACCATTATAACATTTAACCATGATAGGATATATTTAGTTCCAGATATTTTCTTCTGTTGTCTCTTCAAAGTTGCATTGCATCGCACTCATGGAAGCACCGAGGTACTTCCGGGTTGAACAAATTGACATCACTGTTGCCTAGTTGACATCAAGTTGGGGGTTCCTTTCATGTCCCTAGCAGGAGTTGGACTGATGGACACCAGTTTACCCGGCCCCACGGCAGAATTTAGGCCTTGAACCCAAGCCATTCATAATTCATTCTTACTACTGTATTTTATGTATTATCTTATTCATTCTATATAATAAAATTATTAATTATTCTAATTATGTCTTATTGTATAATATAATTTGTATTTCAGAATAAATGTAGTAAATAAATAGATAAATATGCGTAAAAGTTAAAGGAAGAAGCAAATAATCTGATATAAAAGTAAGCATTTTTTTAAAAAAAACAACTATTTCTTTATTTCCTTTAAATTGTCTGGTAGTTTTTCTATCTTACTAAACTAGTTAATGACTGTCTTATGGATCTCTATAATCTGTAGTGGGGCCATTACTAGTTAATTTTTTCCTCAATTATTTTAAGATGGCAATGCTAAATTATTAAGGTGAATACAGAAAATACCTTGGGATGAAAGGTGGAAGTGCCAACCTCCTTTCTAGAAACTTTTATGAAAGTCTAAATAAAAAAAATTGTGTTTAGGTCAACAGCCCAGACACAAAAGGATAGAAAACAACACTGTTTGGAGCAAGAGTCTAGAACAGTGTTTCTCAGTCTTGGCAGCTTTCAGTTGTGTGAATTTTAACTCCCAGAATTCCCCAGCCAGCAATAAAATCTGAAAATTGCCAAGATGGAGAAATACTGTTGAGAGAGCTTTCTATATTGTTCTAATTGTTACATATATAAGTTCAACTCTCCCCTCTTTGCATCATGTCAGTTTTCTTGGATTTTTGATATATAGAAATATTTAATTCAATTCTTTCTTTAATAACAAACTGCTTTTATTATAATAGTGTAACTTGCTTATCTGTTGGATGATAAAAACAGCTTAACTATTTTAACTTTGGTAAAAGCTTAACTTGTCTTAACTTTGCTCACTATAATTTCATAAAGAGATAACATTGTGATTAGGAGACTTTTCCATGTTGATTGATATATGTGGGGTTTTTTTTCTTTTGCAACTATGATAATTCATGAATACATTCTAAGTCACATTTCACTCTAATCAATCATATAAATAATTTAACATAATAAGCTGGGACAAGATATATTGTAGACTGAGGATGGAGACCCAGTACCTTTGGGAATGAGATGTAATATGAGAAAATATCGTAATTGCTTAATCATAGGGTACTATGATTAAATACATAGGATATTTCAGCATATCGTACAAAACATTGAGGAAGAAGTTGATTCACTGGGATGTCTATCCAGGTGGGAAATTACTTTTTTCAAAGCATTGCATAAATACTAATTTGTCTAATGCTGTATTACTTTTATTTGATGTATGTGTGATGCTTTGCAAGAATGTGATCCTGAAAAATAACTAATGAATTATTCAAATAAATTTATTTGGCTTGGGAAAAAAGCAAATATGAATCAATGTAAACAAATGAAAAATTATACTAGAAAGGCATAGAAACAGTTATATATTGCTATGCTATCCCACAAAGAAGAATCATGGATTGTGATAGATATATTGGTGGCAATGAAAATGTTGATTTTATGTAGGGCTGTTGTAAAAAAAAACTAATAATAAAAACAAAAAAGTAAAAACAACAGCATTTTTCACTATTACAATATTATATAAATATGTAGCATCTCACTTGGAATACTAAATACACTTCTTGGTGATTGCATCATGAGCTTTTTGTGAGTTTTCAAAATTTGATAAAAATCCCTCTTGAGAATCTTTCCTTCTTCTTCATTAGGAAAAATTACATCTATTTTCAGTTTAAACAGCATTTCTCAGCAAGCATAGCAAGGTTATTTACAACTAAAACACTTTTGTTTTTCCTGCCACTGTCTACTGATATTCAGCAAAGAAGAAATGAAGCCATTCAGATTTAACATGCATTGTAAAAATAAATTTCCTCTTCTGCCGAACATTATTCAACAACTGCATATGTATGCATTTGGTAATCTTGATTTAGCATACAGTATATGCACATTTCTAAAACTATTAATTCCTGCTTTTTAGAGTTTCTTTTAAGGGCTAAGGGCAGTGGGGGGATTCAAATTTTTTAACAACTGGTTCTATGCCCTAATGACCGGCTAGGTGGGTGGGGCTGGGTGGTCATGTGAGTGTGTGTGTGTGGCCAACTCAATGTCACTCATCCAATCCCACTCCTCCCAGCCCCACCTTGCCACTGGAGAGAGCCCTGTTGGGGACAGACATCTAGCCCTGGCTGGGTTCCTAACCACAGCAGGCAGATATACAGCCAGTATAGCTTTGCACCTCTATTCGCACATTAAACTAAGCTCAAAAAAAGTTGGGAAACCAGCCATTTTGGCTTAGAGGGCTGCACCACCCTGCAATCTGGCACTTTGGTGATCGCACGTTAGCAGGTCTGCATCCCAGACACTCTTCCCCCTTTTCGTGCAAAGAAATGAAAATCAATTTTGTGCTCCAGGACACTGCCAAGTTCTCTCAGGTGCAGCTCCCACAGATATTGCAATGCAGGCAGAATGCATGCGCGGAGGAGAGGAACAAGACTTCAGCTGCTTTCAACTGTGGAAGATGAGACCGTTTTCCTGCTCTCTTCTCTGCCCCACTTCTTGACCCTTCCATTTCCCCAATAAACTGGGGATGGCAAGAGAAAAAGACCCTCCTGGGCCACCCCTCTTCTGTCACCAACTTGCCTCCCTGGCCTCTGCATTTTTGCACAAGGCTTCCCCCACTCCCTGCTTCCCCTTGGCTAAAGCCCAGCAAGGGAGAAATCTGGAAAAAGTATTAGCTGCCTGTAAGCAAGAACTGGTGTGACCACAACTTAGACAAGATAATAGAATATGCAAAAGCTAATGTGATATTGGACCTTAAAATTCGAACAGATAAGTATCTGCCACACAACATCCTTGACTTAACAATGGATGGTAAGAAATAATAATAAAGAAGTGTCTGGATAGTAGACATTTACAATTCCTGGAGAGAGCAGAATAGAAGAGAAAGAGCTGGAAAAGATCACAAACTATAAAGACCTGACAATAGAAATAGAACTGTGGCTAAAGAAAGCAAATATTGTACCAATAGAAACAAGCTTCTTGGGTGCAATTCCAAAATATCTGGTGCACCACTTGGACTTTACTGGCATTCACAAAATCATCATCAGTCAATTGCAAAAGGCAGCTTTAGTTGATCAGTTTACATCTTGTGACAATACCTTCAATATTATTAAACAACATCTGCTTATTCCAGGTCTTTGGAAAGGACTGAAATGGAAAATCCAGGCAAAACATCTGGCTGACTATGTGATCAACTGTAATAAGTGAAAGCAATGGAAAAAAACACCTTTCAGTCACCTTTTTGTGAAATTATTTGGTATAATATAATGTTATTGCTCCAGAATTATCTAATAGAATATCCTCTACCCTTGACAAAAAGTGTTGCCGCACAATTCTCTGCAAAAGATCCTTAGGAAGTAGAGTTACACATAGTGCAAATATTAATTTCTCTATTCATGTCAGTTAGCAAGATCTTTCTATTCCTCTGATTTAGCCTATGTATTCATTAATTAAACTTTATGGTTTATTGATTGACCTTTTGAACAAATCTTTAAGACTGGATTGAAATTAAGATTTATTTACAAAGTCTACAAATGATTTGATTACTTTCAGTGTTATATCACAGCATAGTGCATTCCTAGGAAAGCTATGCACATTCATTCATTATTTATGAGTGGACAAAGCTGCTTCACTCGTATATATGCCTCATTTGACCTTTTATTATCTACTTGATGCAGAGTACTAGATGATATTCAATTAATTCATGAACTGTCTTCTTTAGAAAAAAAAGAATTTACTAAGCTAACATTTGATGGTATAATATTTGTATCTATGTAATTTGTAATCACTCATTCAGTCATAAATGAGATTAGGTCATTGATAATCTAACCAGTCATGTCAGTCTACATTCCCTACATTGTAGGGAATGTATAAGTGGTTAAGAGTGCAATTGTGAATTAGTCTTGAGATTTCCATAATATTATTTAATATCAAACAAGACGCATAATATAGGAGCTAGAAAAAATAGTTAAGTATAATTCCAGATATTAAAAGAAACATATGCAAGTAATTCAGCTTCCAGCTATAAATGTCAAAACCATGATGATGGTATACATGCACACAATTTTATGTTCAGAATCAAAACAGAACTTATATGTTTTACTTTTAGGCAGTCACACATGTAATTATTCATAAATTAACAAGTCTGTAAATAATTTTATAAAATAATGAGTAGAATCCTGACTGAAACACAAGTCAGAGAAATAGTAACCTTTTCAAATACCCAATTTGAAAAGCCTGGTTTTATTGAACAATAGCTGGGGGCAATACCTTGGTAGGTGTGGAATGGCTTGGTGGGTGTGGCTTGGTGGGCGTGGCAGGGGAAGGATACTGTAAAATCTCCATTTCCTCCCAATCAGCTGGGACATGGGAGGCAAGAGAATAGATGGGGGCGTGACCAGTCAGAATTTTTTCTACCGGTTCTCCTAACTACTCAAAATTTCCGCTACTGGTTCTCCAGAACTGGTCAGAACCTGCTGAAACCCACCTCTGATTTGGATCCTGTTTGGATATTTCAACAAAGAATGTTAGTGGTCTATTTGATGTGCACTAAGAAATAACAAATAGTGTGATTCAGTGAATTTGTTTCCCTTAGAAATGCCTGACTTCAGTCTTTTATCTGAAATGTCAGTAAAGGCTGCAATGAAACATTTTGGAATACTTGACTGAATGGGTGACCTGGAGAAAAGATGAATTCTCCAAAAGTATATTGAACAAAGTATAGATGTTGATTCACATGAATGAGTACTTTTTCCTTCACAGTGTAATATTTGCTCATGGTTCCTTGATTCACTTATTATAATTCAAACTCAGTTAATGTTCAGAGAGTTTGATATGGGAAAGAGAATGACTGACTGACTTCATATGGTACCTCTACCTAATACGAATTTATTCAAACTCTGGAAACGCTTTTAATTAATGAAATAGCAAACTTGGGTGCTTTCAGAACTCAGAGATAATGAAATTATTTAGTTCTTCAAAAGTAGAAAATAAAAATGGAATAAAAACTGTACTATATCAACTTGTAATTTTTTTAAAACAATAATTTCTTAAATTAATAAAATATATTATCTGTAATAGAATAAAATATTTAAACTATTTTGTGAAATAGCACAGTCCTTTCTATTCTCTCTCTCTCTCTCTCTCTCTCTCTCTCTCTCTCTCTCTCTCTCTCTCTCTCTCTCTCTCTCTCTCTCTCTCATCTATCTATCTATCTATCTATCTATCTATCTATCTATCTATCTATCTATCTATCTCTCTCTCTATCATTTATATCCTGCTTCATTCCAGACAGACATTCCAAAAACATATCCATATGCCTGCATATGCATCTGAAGTGGAAATAGAAGAAAATAATATTGCTTTAGGTTCTGTTTTACAGAAAAATAGCACTTTTCCCCAGAGACTGTGCCCGGGCATACCATTTGTTCTCTAATTTCTAAAGATAACTGCTACAATAAGTTTTTATTTGTACTGCTTAAAAAGAGACAAGAAAGTTCCCAGTAGCAGCTGTTTTACTTGTTTATAACTTGTTTATAACCAAGGCTAATCTACATTTGAGAGTGTAACTTTTAAGCAGCATACTACATAAGTAAAAAAGCATAATCTTGCACTGTAAGAAATTAATATTGGCCATATCATTATATTTCAATTGTTCATGGAACTATAAGCAACACATAAAATATATGCTAGATGATCACCTTGAAATATTTTAATTACACAAATCAGGCGAAGTATATAAAATTTTACTGAAATGTTGTAAGACAATTTACATACTGCTAAAACTCTCATTGTCATGACCTTTACCTGAGTGAAATGGTGCATTATATGGAAACAATTTTTGAACCAAGGCAAGCCAAATGAGCTAATTAACAGAAAATGTCCAAAATCCAGTAAATATTCCTGGGTTACTGGATGACTCCTGAAGGAATGGAATATTTTTGCTACTTTGGTGCTACCAGCTCTGGCTGCACTGTTAGGCTGCTACTTGTATCACATAATCTTCATTTTTCAATGTTCAGTGACAGTTACCCAGCCACAACCACTTGAGGTAGGTTGGCTGAAAATTACCAGATGAGCTGCTGTCACTGCAGAGGGAGTAGAAACTGGATCTCTCTGATGTCAATCAAACACTTTTTCTACTTTTTCCTTAGTCCTTGCTCAGCTTCTAAAAATTTTCAACTACTTCCTATTCGGAAACTGAGTGTAGACTAGTCACCCTTTCAGTTGCCAAAGATCATGTAGATAGCTCCTTCTCTAGCCCTCAAGAGGTCATTGTGCCTTCTTACAACTCAGTGGAGCACCTAACAGAAATTCTAGACTCTTCTGAGATGAGAATGGCAAGCCGAAATACCAAACTCCAATATACCTAGATCCAGAGCTGCATAAACTGGTGAAGCACGTTTCATGGTCTGTATTACAGCAGAAACTCACTGTGTTGGAGAAAAGGTATTTGCAGTAGCACTGTCTTATTTTTTTTACCATTAATACATGTGGCTTCCATGTTCATAGGGTGAAAGAAAGGTAAAAGAATATACTTAAACGTTTTCTTTTCACAAATGATTTAAAGATAGGTAAAATAGATAGACTTCAGAAAAGATGAAAAAGTACACATTCTTAATTTTTTGCTAAAAGATATCAAGACAGAATATGGGAAGTATCATTTCCAAGGGAGCTCTTAGCACTTGCATAGCATTATCAAATCAATCTAACAGACTGTACTTAATTCCAGTTGTGGACGTTTTAGGTATTACAAGAAAAAGTTGGTGTTTAAATGACAAATAGTTCATCATTAACAATATAAGCAATGCAAACAATTCAGTACTGGACAATTGGTGGTCATTTCAAAACTAAAATACTTATTTCATAAAAATCAAATTTTTATTATTCTATTCTTTAAAGAAAAATTAAAATTCTCTGTTCAGTTCACAGTGCATATCAAGTAAGTGTGATTACGAAAACATCATTAATATGGAAATTGTGAGATTTTGATTAGCACTTGCATCCCCCTTTTGTAAAAAAAAAAAAAAAAGGAAGGAAGGAACTAACCAGATTGCAGCAATTTGCATAATAAAAACTCAGTGGTGGCAGTTCTGCCAGTAAGTGGAACCAAAGAAAGCTATAATATCATTTTAAACAGTTTAATACAGTTTTTAAAAACTACAGAAGAAAGGAAATGAAAATATTTGTCTCTAAAGTGACAAATATATCCCAAAGAGAATAAATCACAGGTGGATGATACATTTTAGGATGATACTCTAAACCTTAAAAAGGGTGCATTTAGTATTGTTGCTGAACAGTTCTGGAGTAATGGAAAAAACTTTTATTATTTTAGTAAAAACTACGTGTTAGCACTTAGCGATAGCACTTAGACTTGTATACCGCTTCAAAGTGCTTTTACAGCCCACTCTAAGTGGTTTACAGAGTCAGCCTATTCCCCCAACAATCTGGGTCCTCAGTTTACCCACCTTGGAAGAATGGAAGTCTGAGTCAACCTTGAGCCAGTGAAATTTGAACTTCCGAACTGCAGCTAGCAGTCAGCTGAAGTAGCCTGCAGTACGGCACTCTAATCACCGCACCACCTTGGCTCTTATTAGCTGTGTTAGCCATAAATTTCACATTAAAATTAATCTATAGCAGTTCTGACTGTAGTATGATTGTATTTTCAACAGAGGTAACAATACACTGTTAATAAATCATCCAATAATTCTGGACAATTTTCAGGGAGAATAGTTGAGAAGGTAGTAAACTTGCAGCACTAAAGAGTCTGGAGAAAATAGATTATAACTCAATATTGACGAACATTGAAAAGTAACACACCATGACATGTTTGGATGACATACCAGTGTTCACCAACATCCAACAACTATTGTCAAAAGCACAACTCTAAAGATAATTTTAAATTTTTTGGCATTTTTCTATATAATACATAAGAAAATATTCCTGTGCATAAGCATAAGTAGCAATAAATCAGTTTAATTGGACCTTCACATGTGACCTGATCTTTGGTATCTGATATTAATTTTCTCAAGTAATGGTTAGAACCTGCTAAAAGTTGGATAAGGGTCAACATAATTCAAGGTGAGGATCTGGACTTACTATGCTTGTGGCTATGTAGAGATTCTAGACTGATCCCTCTTTGAACTCCACCCTCAAGTTTTGCCACGCTTTTCTCTAAAATAATAATCTGTTTAAAGTATTTAGATGGTGAAACCTGCTGTATACACACGACGCCACTGCTATTTTAGTGATTGTCACCTTTAGTTCTACATATTATATACTGTAAGGGCAGATCATTTGTCTCTATTCCCCTAGACATGACAGTGTGCATAGGTTTCAGAACTCTTTAGTTAAACAATGTCTGGTAATTGGAAACATTTGGCTATATCAGGTACCTGAGTTAACTCTTCTTAACCTGTGATAATATACATAGCTAAGTGGTGTCCCCTACTTTAGACTCAATCTCAAGACTTTAGACTTTCATCTCAATTCATGAAAATAAAATAAGAATCCAGTGTATGGCTCATTGAATGCATGGGGCAGCCACTGGCTTTGTGAAAGACAAGTGGTTATTACAGGGAATATTAAACTGCTTGTTTCTGTAGTCTACCAAGACAAGAAGTTGAGGATAGATTAGAAGAGGGGCTTATGGGAATGGATGGTTCATCAGAAGCATTTCTGCCACTTAAACTTTACAATTAAAACTGGCAGACTAGTCAGTAAGATGGAATTCCACTAAATCATTCCATTTTCTAGTTCTAGTCTGCCTCACTACTAAGTAGTTAGGTGAGCAGAGTCTGGAGAGATAAATTGTTTTATCCAGCTCATCATGGTACACTTTGAGTGGTTCAGTGGCCTAGAAGTGGAGCTGTCACCTCACAATCAGGAGGCTGTGAGTTCGATCCTAAGTAATGACAGATATTTCTCTCTCTGGGCACAATGAATAAATATCAGCTGCGAACTCTGCATTGGCAACAGGAAGGGCATCCGGCCAGTAAACACTCAATTCCATTCAGTTGCCCCAACTCCATCCTGATGCAAGGGATTACAAAAAAATTCATGATACACTTTCAGCATGTTCAGCAAAAACCAACATCGTTCCTCCTCTACAATATCTATAGTATAGAGTAACTCTTCATTGCCTATTAAATCTTTGTTGGATGTACAGTAAGAAACAATGACATTACTAGTAAATATTAAATTAGGTGAGAGTATGCAGCATTGTCACACTCCTTTGCAATCTGAAGCCAGTCTGTTTTACCATATTCTATCCATACTGCCTTTCTGACCTATATATAAGATTCTCATGAGAATAATGAGATGTCTGGAATTCCCATTTTTCTGAGCATATTCCACAGCTTGGTTTTCTGTAATCAATAAAGCACATACTGACTTATATTTTATATCCTTTGGCTTTCTGAATTATCCAGCATGCACCACAATTGGATGATCCTAAGCATTATTTTGCTAGCATGTGAAATTAATGATATTGTACAATAGTTTGCGCATTCTATTAAATCTTCCCTTTTTTGGTATTGGAATATAAATTGACTATATAAAAGGACATTAAAAAAATAGCAAAATCCTAGGAAGTTTCTGTTCTGTAAACATATCAGTGGTGGGTTTCCCCCCAGTTCGGACCCGTTCTATAGAACCGGTAGTAAAACTGGGGGGAGGTTTCACACGCTGACCCTGACATCATCACAAGCAATCTGCGCATGCGCAGAAGCAAGGCGCTTGCACAAGCAAAGCAAGTGCACACACGCAATCCTGTTGCGAACTGGTAGTAAAGGTAAGTAGAACCCACCCTGAAACATATGACTGTACAGTAGAAATTAAGTGGAATGTGAAGAATATATTCTGTAAAGTTAATGCTAAAGGAAAGAGGAGGAGGTGGAGAGGGTAGGAAAAAGAAAACTACTCTTCTATGAGCCACATAGAAAATTTGTATCATCCAGTTCTGTTTATTGGGAAAGTAAGGGAACAAACTGATAGGATTCTGTGTTGTAGCTTACTTTCATGTTTACTTATTCCCGTTGTGACATATTTTTCATTTCTGAATAATAGCTATTGTAGAGAAGCGTTGTATACTGACATAAAGTTAGATTGTTTTCTGGCCTTGAATAGCTTCTTATTCAAAAACACAGAATCTCACAATCTCAGTGACTGCCATTCAAAGCATTATGACAACAACAGACTTCAAGATTGAAAGGACTTCGTGGGTCTTCCTTCTACATATTTCCTGCTTAGTCAGCTAACAAACAGGACAAATTACTTTTGACAACTATCTGCACAGATTTTATAGGCCCATTTATATGAGCTTATTCAATAGAACTAGAATCTCTAGTTAATGGTTTATACAGCTTCTTAAGTATATTCTAGTGCATTTGTAATTCTATGTTGCTAGATAGATTGCTGGTTTGTTTTTAAAGGGGGAAATGTAATGACAATACCTCTATGCTTCTAACTTAGTGTTCTTGCTCTTATTCTAACACATCATTTGGTTAAAATCTTTATAACAGAACTACAAAAAATGCTATTAATAAAAGATACATTACATTTGTAAATTAGATAAAGTTTATAGGGAAAGGAATTTTAATTTATTTTCAAAGGACAGCTGTTTAATACACAGATCTTTTGTTAAGAAAGTGTAAGATGGTGATCTATTAATCTGTAGTAGAACTGTTATACCATGGAGACAGGATTTTTATTTGTTTATTAAAATGTATATGCCTACATATTTGCACATTTTGTTTATGTATAATGGCTAGATGCAAAAACTCATAGCATGCTCAAAGGTTTTGTGTTATATTTAAAATACGCTAAGTCAAAATGAATTAAATTGATGCTCTACTGTATTATTATGTGTACATAATATACAATTGTGTATATACAAGACTAGTGAAATTTAATAATTCAAATCCTAACCAGGGTCCTAAGAATTATTAAGATGGCATCTAAGAATGTAGGCATTTTCAAGCAGGGTGGGGGTTTTGTGAAATTAAGGTGTTCAAGTCTGATAAATTCAATATTTCCAGATATCGAAGTAATCCTTTAGAGACTGCTCCAAGGGCTCCAATCACAATTGATATGCAATGGATTTCTTTTTCTTAATAATAATAATAATTGTATGACAAATTGACAATACATTTAAAAGATATTATTTGAAAGAAAATATATAATCAAATATAAATTACAGACTGATTTATTATGTTGAGCAAACAATCATGTCAGCATTCAAAATTCATACAACTCTCCTAGTAATGTAAAATAGTGAAGCTGATAGCCTATATCCATTGATTTGCTAGAATTCCCCACTGAAGAGAGAGAGAGAGAGAGAGAGAGAGAGAGGGAGGGAGAGAGGGAGGGAGGGAGGGAGAGAGAGAACAATTTTCCTCTTAAATTGGCATTACTATGTAAATACTGCATGATTTTTTATAACCTAGAATGCTGTTAGAAACAGAGACTTCTGTCTGCATGCTCTTAAAAGATAGAAATAACACAGGGGAATACCTGTATCAGGAAAACCAGATTTGGAATTTTAAAGTAATGCAACCTTTGTTTTATTATCTGATCTCAACAAAGTCAAGGACAGCAGAGGGCAAGACAGCAGAGACATATTTCTGCAGCTATGTTCCTTTTTAGCATCTCTATATATTTTCAACCATATAATTAGTTGTGATGCCTCTTTATTTACCCTGTATTTCAATAGAATTAAATAATATTATTGCCAAGTCCATAAAAGAAGATACTGACACTCAGTTCTACCCCATTGTAGAACAAACTGTTTAAAAATGATCATTCTATTTTGAGTGAAAAGGGGAGGAAGTATACAAAAAGAGAACAAAGCACATCATTGCTGGCCTCTGTTGCATATATTAAATGGCTGGCAGAACATTTCAACAAGGAAGCCAAGCGGGCTCAGAGACCTACCCTATAACCTCTAATCTTAGGAAGCTGAACTCTATTATTTGCCATTAAAATGAAAGGATGCCACAGTGAAACAGATGTCTTTAGCAGACACGTCCTCATTACAGATGAAATTTAGGCAAATGGAAATTGAGCCACAAATTTTATTCTGAAGATTATGGGTCTAAAGAGCTTTGTGGTTGGGCCTGGCATTTAAAAACATGCATTAAGGAAGCTCTCAAAAAGCCAAGCACTAATTAATGACCTGGCAGTTCTGCTGAATCACAATGCAAGAATGAAGAACATTAGGAAATGAGTAGTTTAGCAATAACCAGTACCCCAAACATAGAGGCACCAGGTCATCAGGTTCTTGACACTGTTTAGTTGGTCCATGTTGTGCATCTCAATAAAGCATTTTCATTAACTCAACAGTGTGAGAGACAGGAGTCCCCTAAAGAAATTATTCCACGAGGCCTTCAATCAAAGCAAACTGAAAGTTGGGTTCAGTCTGATATGAAAATTTTATGAACAGATGCTATAGCAGGTGTTTGGATGAAAACCAAGAGATTTTAAGTGATATCTGTTCTTATGATAGTTAAACAAACAAAAATATAGACACTGAAGTCAAAGTTATTACAATTATGATGCCATTTAAACTGATATGGCATATCATGGTACACAATCAAATTATTCTCTTCAGTTTAAAATGCTTAATATAAAACTACAAACATTTTATTTCAGATCTTTGGCTGTATTTCCATTTGCCTCCAGCGCTGGTTGTGAGAATCTGGTTTCCAGAGTTCCATGACTATTTCTCTTATTTTACAAATTGTTTTCAAATGTACTTTAAGTTAAATGAGCTTAATCATTTCAATATATCCATCTCTGCCTTTGGGCACAGTGAAAAACAGAACTGAAATACAGGGTTCATGTTTGATTTTACCGGAAAAGCACAGCCCTCCTCTTGTTTCTCTTATGATAAAATAGAAAGTATGACATCTAAAGGAAAGAACTTTGCCAGTTTGATCTGTGATATTCTACTCCTTGAAGCAAAAGTGTAACTATGAATACTATTGTACATTCTTCTGTTTCTATAGTCATAAACAAACAAAGGATTTCTATAAATGTCTGAACTCACACGCTTCTATCTCTGTATGAAGAATTAGCAGTAAGCCACAATTAGACTGCAAATGACATTGTTCTGCAAGGATCAATCAATATGTGATGGGAAGTTCAGGAAGCTTTGGCAAGACACCAGACACAGAGAAGAACCCTGGACTTTGGCATTGGAACTTTGAAGAAGTAGAGAACAACAAGGGTACTGAGAATTTTTTCAAATATTTCTCCAAAGTACTACCGGGTTTCCCCAAAAATAAGACCCGGTCTTATATATATATATATATATATTGCCACCAAAAAAAGGCACAAGGTCTTATTTTCGGGGGATGTCTTTCACTGACTCACCTGGCCTCCTTTTCGCTGTCAGAGGCTTTCAGGAACTTCTTCTGCAGCCAGCAAGGCTGGCAAGGCTTTCCTGAAGGCCTCTGTAGCCAATAACAGAGCTCTGGATCGATCTGGAGAGCAGAGGCATTCAGGAAAGCCTTGCTGACTTTGCCAGCTGCAGAAGAAGTGGGCCAGCAAGGCAAGTGTTGGGGTGTGCGAGGCCTGACTGCAACTGTATGAAGGTAAGTAGTAGGGCAGCTCCACTCCCCATTCCCACCTTAGTTTAATTTTTACCCATGTGCCTTGCCCCACCCTGTGCACCCTGGAATGGGTGGGGTCTTAATTAGGGCTTATTTTGGGGGTAGAACTTATATTGGGCACAGATGTAAAAAAACAACTTAGGGCTTATTTTCAGGATAGGTCTTTCTTTTTTCAAGGAAACACAGTATTAGAATAATGGAGATGGTTGCTATTGATTTGGCAAAAACTTCTTTTCCAGTTACAGCACATGGTTGTTAAAGTCACAATATGTCAAAATCACATATGAAGTATTTTAAAACCCATGAGAATGATCCAAGGGTGGGTTTTAAAATGTTTTACTACTGGTTCTGTGGGTGTGGCTTATTTTGTGGGCGTGGCTTGATGGTTATGTGACAATCCTTTAGGATTTAGCAGAGGTACTGGTCTACCAGGCTTTTAACTGCTTGCAGAGCTATACCGGTCTACCCATTTATTTTTGCAGGCACTGGTCTACTCATTTGTTTTTGGAGGCACCGGTCTACCACCACACTGCCTTTTAACACTGATCAGCTGTAGGGCGGCTCTTTGAAGCCCTGCGGCAAGGGTTTAAATGGTTTTTTTTTTCCTTCTAGCTGATCAGCTGGGACTCAGGAGGCAGCAATAGATTGGGGGTGATGCCAAATAAAAGGTAAGAATAACACGGGGGGGGGGATGGAGGGGGCGGGGGGGCAGAACCAGTTTGGTGATGTCATATCATCACCACTACCGGCTGGGCCGAACCGGGAGGAACCCACCACTGGAATGATCCACCACTTTTTATATGCTCACAGTATTTGTTTTTCCGCTTTTGTTTAACTTATCCTTGATTGATGAGAAGAGTCTTGGTGAGAAGTGATTAGTGCAGTGAACTTTAATTTCAAGAACCTAGAACTAAGTATCACCCTTTGCTTTTATATTTGACCTGGACAGATATAACTTCAACTAAAAAAAAAATGGCTGAATTTTTATTATGCCAATATATTGTATATTTAATTTGTCCATTGAACAACAAGAGATTCTTGATTGTTAATGTTCTTTTTCTTAGGACAGTTTTGTTCACATTAAATATAAGAATGTACTATAAATATATTATTATTTTTTGGTCCTGTTTAAAAACATGCTTTAATGTTCATGTGAAGTAAGGTAGTTGTTTTCAAATAATTTTAGCTATCTTTAAAAAATGAGAATGTTGGAGGTTCAAATTACATGTAAAATTTTGCTACCTCATATTCTGAAACCTTGCACTTCAACCTTATGTATTCTAGAATCCTACAGCTCTCTGTGTTGTTATCTGATTCATTAAGAAAATACCAATGTTTCTGTTGGCTCCGTCCTTTTAATATCTGCAATGTACTGTATATAATGTCTAACTACTTTCTATCTACCTAAATGTGTAGAGTAACGCATAAAAGCATTCTATGAAAAGGATTTTAAGGTTAGTTTTTGCCATACTTTCTTTCCTACCAAAAAAAATATTATTGGATGAAATGAAAAGATGGATGTTATCAAATTCTGTTTTTACTGGTTGTCCCTTCCATAAAGGAAGTAAGAATTTAAGATTACATGCATGTTATCTGCAATAGCTAACCAGATGACCAGAATCACTTTTTAAGAAATATAATTATGTTTTTCTAGAAATATCTTGAAACAGATCTGATGGTTATGATCTGAACCAGAAAAATAATCATGTTTTAAGAGGTATTTGTTCTGTAAAAAGTAAATGATGATTGTTACTTGCTAATATACCTACTTGTCATTCATTTTTTATTTCTTATGTATGGTCTTTCTATCTTTAATTCTGTGAAAACTTCGTTCAATTAATTAGAACAATCAATAAGATCACAATGTAATTATTCCAAACTAATATATATAAGCAATGATAATAATATCATAAAACAGTATCAATTATAGTTGTATATGTGTGTGTATATATATAGTGTGTATGTGTGTGTGTGAATATACAATTTTATATGTATAAACACACACAAACATATATGTACAGTATAATGTATAATTTTAATAAATCATGAACAGCCCCTTACCACCTAATCTGATAATATATTTCATACCAATTAAATGCCTATTTATCAGTTACAAATTGTTCTGTGATTAAAAATATATCACTGAATCATATGAATCATATCACTGTTAACACTAGATTGTTGCAATATTTTCAGGATCAGACTCAATAATTAAAGTAAGAATAGTATGTTTAAATAAAGCTCTGTTTAATCACAGATGGCATTCTATATTCACTGAATATTCACAAATAGAAGCACTGAAAAATGGCATACAGCTCCTTATATATACAAGGGGAGGAGCTAGATATGGGAGTGGTTAGACATACATACATTAAGCAATGGAAATAAGTTAACTCTTGATATACTGTACAGATACTATTTACATGATGGAGAATAAAGCATTTACTTGTGACAAATCCCCCTCTAAATGCTGATTCGACATATGACAATAATTACATTCAGATTCAGAACAATATAAAACTTGTAGCTTGGTAGTTAAGTATTTGTGTTGTTTAGAAGGTAAAGGTTTTGTCAAGAGGTCAGCTATTTGCTCTGATGTTTCACAATGAATAGCTTTAATAAATCCGTCTTGTGATAATTGCCTTACATGTTTGAATTTTATATCTATATGTCTAGATCGCTGTCCAATAGCATCAGATCTAGATATTTCGATGGCAGCTTTGTTATCTTCATGTATGATATAAGGCAATAAAGGTTTTTTCCAAATATTAGACAATAAATCATTAAACCATACTAGGTTATTTGATGCTTTAGACAGACAGACATATTCTGCCTCAGTAGTTGATGTAGCTACCAAATCTTGTTTACCAGTGTACCAGTAAACTGGGCAGCCGTTAAGGAAAAATATATAGCCAGATGTACTTTTTCTACAAGTGACATCACCAGCCCAATCTGCATCTGCATAACATGTGAGAATGGGTTCATTTGTATTATTGGGTTCTAATAACAAGCAGAAGTCTAAGCTATTTTTTAAGTATCTTAATATCCTCTTGACAGCTTCCCAATGGTATGATAATGGTTTACTGACATGTCTGGATAATAAGTTAAGAGGTAAAGCAATATCAGGTCTAGTCCAGTTAGAGATATAGAGAAGAGAGCCGATAACAGACCTATACAATGTGTTATCTTTAAATTCTGGAGATGACTCATCAGTGTTTCTTAGAAAATCAGTCTGCATGGGAGTATCACATGGTTTGGCATCATTTAGGTTACATTTGTTTAAGAGTTCTATAATTTTATCCCTTTGAGAAAGTTTGAATCCCTTCTTTGTTTTGCTGATTTGAACACCAAGATATTTGTTTACTTTCCCTAATGATTTTAAGGAAAAGTGTTCATTGAGTTTTGTTACAAAAGTTTCTCTCCTTTTTGTATCTTTGCCTATATATAGAATATCATCAACATAAATCAATACAAATTCTGGAGAATCACCTTCACTCTTAACAAAGAAACAATTGTCAGCAGTAGTGGCAACAAAGTTCATAGTTTTAAGTACTTTGACTAAACATTCATACCATCGCTTGCCAGATTGTTTCAATCCGTATAGACTTTTGTTTAATAGCCATATATCATTTTTGTTTGTATATTGACTATGAGGAGCTCTTACATATATATCTTTATCTAATTTGGCATGTAAATATGCAGTTTGTATATCATATTGAAATACCTCGAGATTAAGTGCTGATGCTATAACTAGAGCTGTTTTAACACTCTCAGTTCTTACAGTAGGAGAGTAAGTGTCTGTATAATCCTCAGGATATCTTTGAGCATAACCTTGTGCGACTAGTCTGGCTTTATACAGTGTGTTACCTCCTTCCAAATTTTTAATTTTATATATCCACCTGGTACCAATAATAGTCTTATCCCTTGGGGCTTGTGTGGGTGTAAAAACATTCAATTCTTGTAAGCTATTCATCTCCTTGGTCATTGCTGATTCCCACTTTTCTCTTTCTTTGGGGGGAAGTTTCAGCACTTCTTCATAAGTGTTTGGTGTTACTATTTCTCCATTCATACACATTACATAATCTTTGTATTTATTAGGCACCTGATTTCTGTTACTTCTGGTTGTTCTCACTGGTATACTATCATTGTCATGTAAATACCTTGCTTCCTTTTTTGTTACTGAATCAGTTTTTATTTTGTGTTGACTATTAGTCCAGGTTCTAACTTTGTTTTTGCGTGTGCTGTTATTGTTTTTCTTTTCAATATTCTCATTTTGATGTTCAGTGTCTGAATTGGTGTTTGGGAATATTTCATTAAGGTGTATTTTGGACCAATTGGCCTGTTCATGAAATACTGCTGTTCTTGAAATTATGAATCTGTTATTGTTATCAATAAATCTGTATCCTTTTGTGCCTGTTTCGTATCCCATGAATTTAAGTCTTCTGGATACGTTTTCACTTTTACGCCTTAATTGTTTAGGTATATGTACGTCTGCAGTGACTCCAAATATATGCATGTGTGTTAACTTAGGTTTCCTACCGTACATTACTTCATATGGTGTTTTATTCACTATGCTGGACCAAGTCCTATTTTGGGTGTAATTGGAAAATTGTAAAGCTTCTGACCAGAATTGTTTACCTAAACCAGCATCTTCTAATGTGGATCTAATCATGGTTTGTAGTGTTGAGTTCTTTCTTTCTACCACTCCGTTCTGGAATGCAGAGAAAGGACTAGATGTGTAATGCAACATCCCTTTATCTTTTAGCCATCGTGAGAATTCGTTTGACATGAACTCACATCCTCTATCTGTCATAATTTGTTTTATTCTAATGTTATGTTGTGTCTCTATGCGTTTGTAAAATTCTTTGAATTTCTGAAATGTTTCATCCTTATGTCTTAATGTGTAGACAAACCCATAACGACTATAGTCATCCACAATGGTTAGGAAATAGCGTTTTTTATATGTGATTGATGGTGTCAATGGGCCAACTAAGTACATGTGTACTAATTCAAAGATTTGTTTGGTTGACCTGGTTGATTTTTTGGGCCTGGGGCTAGTTTTGAGTTTTGTGGATTTACACACTGAGCATTCTAGATAGTTTTTACAGTTTTTTATTTTAACACCATCAGCATGTTCAATCATTTTTTGTACTACAGGAAAACTAGCATGTCCTAATTTTCTATGTAAGATATGGGCACATTCATCATGAATAGGTTTGCCTATATTAGGTCTTTTATCATTGGATGAGTTTTTGTTGTTATGAACTACCTCATGTTCCTCATTATCACTATTACTATTTTCTTCGTTATTTGTGTCATTGTCATCCTCTATGTTGGAATCAATATTGTGTAAACATCTTTCATTTGTTATTAAGTAAGGTAAGCCTCCTTTTATAATGACAGTACCTACGCGTGTTTCATTTTTCTTTAAAGCTGCATTCCCTTTTGAAAAGACTATGTTTATGCCAGATTCTCTGCTTAGTTTTATTGCACTAAGTATGTTATGAGGTATTTCAGGTATTAACAATACCCCCTCTATTTTTCCTAGGCCAGGTAAGATTATATTTCCTCTACCTATGACTTGGACCTTCTCTTGATTAGCTACTTTGATTATAAATTTATCTTCAACAAACGAAGATAATATATTTTTGTTGTGTGTAGTGTGATTTGTTGCACCAGAGTCAATGAGCCAATCGTTATCTTCTGGTCTATGTATGTTGTTGTTGTTGTGTTTGTTCAGTCCATTCAATGAACCAGATTTTCTATCTCTTGAATCATCTCTACCCCCTCTATGTTCCTTATAGATGGGTGGACTTCTATATCTATGTCTGTCAGTGGATGACTGTCTGTTGTGATATCTATCTCTATGATCTGTCCTATGTTTATCTCTGAGGAATTTAGGACAATCTCTTCTATTATGCTCTTTGGACCCACAATTATGGCATTTGATTGGTTCATGGTACCTTTCTTGAAAAGCCATTTTCTTATATTGCTTATGCTCTATGTGATTATTATAACGATTTCTTCTCGAATTGTCTTCAGCTATCAACCTATTAGAAAGGTTTTCTATGGATAAATACCCTAAATTGATTGTATCTAAATGGGATATATAATTATTCCAAGATGGGTCTAATGAATTGATAATAACACTTTTCATTGTTTGATCTGAAATTATTTCTCCTCTTAGTTGTAATTCTGCTCTGACTTTGTTTAAGTATATTAAATGTTCACTTATGGTGACCCCAGATTTTAACCTGGCTGAAAAGAAATCCTTAGACATTCTTGTTGTAGTGGCTACACTATCACTGTGAAACAGCTTAAACATGTATTGAACAATTTCTGATACAGTTAGATTTGACTTAATACTATGATACATAGCAGGAGATATACTGGATATTAGTAAGAAAAATGATCTATGGTGTAGGCAGTCCAATCTTAAAGTCCAAGGTCTTTTTGGAGGGTTAGTAATGAAAAACAATAAATTTTCTTTCATAAAGACAACTTGGAGCTGTTGGCATCACTCTTGTAAATTAACACCATCTACCCTCAGTTTTGGGAAATCATTGGGTAAATTCCCAATGTTGTTAGCTCCATTACTTACAACTGGAGGAAGTCCATGGTCTTCTAGGTGTTGGTAACCGCAGAATGGCATGGGGATGCTAGCGACGACTTTAAATGGCAGTCTCTGTCTTTCTCTTGCTTCGAAGCTGTCTGTGTAGCTTTGCACATGCGCATTGTCCATTTCGCTCCTGAAGTCATGGTGAAAGGTTCTCGTCGCTGCAGCTCCCTCGCATTGTTCTTCTTCAGAAGACTCGGTCTCTGGTTCAGCCTTGGGAGTCCTGGTGGCGATGGGAGTCCTTTTATTGAGAGCGCTGGTCTCTGGAATTGTTTGCGGCATAGGTTGGTATCTGCAGGGCTCTCTGGGTTCAGGCGTCGATGCTTTCGCTGTCTGCATAGAGGCGTGCGATCTTCGGGAAGTTCGTTTACTCACTGTTCTTCCTTTTGTTTTTTTACTGCAGTTTTTCGCTGATTCTTTAGTTATTTTCAATTTTGACCCAAAAGTTGCAAAAAGCGTTTTCATTGCAGACTCTACTTGATTTTCTATTGATTCTTCTTCAGTCTCTGTGTCAGACTCTTCTGATGTATGGATCTTTTCTCTTTTGTTTTTTGCATCAAGTAAGTCCTTTCGCGCCAGATATTTTGAATCTTGTCTTCTGATTGGCTCTTCATCGCTTAGACTGAAGGTTCGTTGAAACCAAGATGGCTGCCATTCAAAATTTTGCGCGGGACCGTTGTTCTTCTCCTTCGTTGCATTTTTGTCTGTAGACAAATCGCTCACCTTTTCTGAGTCTTTATTTTCATCTGTAACGATGTGCTTTTCTCTCGCTGCTCCGCTTTTTTTCAGTAAGTCTTGGAGGTTCGCGATGAGGTTTTCATCGTTCTTTTGATCTTTTAAAAGTTTTAGTATTTCTGACCTGAGTTTGTTATTTTCTATTTCGTTTTCTTTTTGATCATTGTTCTCATCTATTATTTCTTCATTGTCTGTAGTACAGTCTTCAGATTCTCTCGATATTTCAGTTGCGTATTCATCAATTATTTCTTGTTCTGCTTCCATTTCTTTAGTATATACCCTGGTGTTGGGTCTTATTTTTTTGCTTTTTGATTTTTCTCTCTCAGACATTGTTGAATTTTTTATTGAGTCAATTAACCATCCTCTGCTACCAAATTGTTGCAATATTTTCAGGATCAGACTCAATAATTAAAGTAAGAATAGTATGTTTAAATAAAGCTCTGTTTAATCACAGATGGCATTCTATATTCACTGAATATTCACAAATAGAAGCACTGAAAAATGGCATACAGCTCCTTATATATAGGAGCTAGATATGGGAGTAGTTAGACATACATACATTAAGCAATGGAAATAAGTTAACTCTTGATATACTGTACAGATACTATTTACATGATGGAGAATAAAGCATTTACTTGTGACATAGATGTTTAAAAATGAGATTGTTTTCCCTCCTATTTTCTTTATTTTTAATAGTTATGGAATCTCTACAGAGTGGAGAGATTGGAGAGGAAGAGGTTTAAAAAGAGTAAACTGTTTAGTTTTCTATACATTACAAAAAAAGTGATCATGGCAGCAGCAGAAAGGGTCAGGAAAAGGAGACATTGCTTATAAAAATTGCTTGCTTATTCTTTTTATCCCGTTGCAAAGATGTGGCATTGCAGAGAAAGGAATTTCAAGAGAGTAAAGTGTTTGCATAATATGCTCCAGTTCCCAGCAGTGCAATCACATTGATTTTGATGTGTACATGACAGTAAACAAACACATGAGCATTCCAAAGGTGGGGAAGTGATTAAGAGGCAAACTATAGCTGAAGGTGTGAAACTGAATAGTGTCTCTTTCCATTCCAAGCACAGTCATGGTCATATGAATTCTCCTTTAGTAACTGCTTCACTTAATGCCAGAGTTGCTAGTCCTAATTAATGTTATTAAGAGAGGACCACCTCTACATGAATTTTCTATTTCAAAAAGCCATTAAGAAAAAAACCTGTATTATAGCTCAACGTATTTTTGCACAACATATTTTTGCTAAAGATCTGAAATACGTTTTATCAGAATGGGACATAATAAAAAGGAATGCATAGCTAAAGTCCATTGCCAAAATGATAATAACACTGCACTTGATAATCTCCTTATTTATATTATTTGCATATTTAAAAATAATCTAAACCTTGACTAAACTTTTGTCCAAATAATTATGTGCCATTTTGAACTTTTTATAACCCAAAAGAAAACAAGCCAGGAAAAATTCTTTGCCCATCCCACAACCACTTGGTTCTTAGCCAAAATCAAAGGTATTATGCTGTTGGTGTCAAGTCTTATAAAGAGATTGTTGTAAATCTTGTATATTAGACTTTTTCAAGTAAAACCAAGATAAGTGAGAATCATCTCAATACTTTTTCAATGAGCTGCATAAATGCCTCAAATGTACGAGTAGAAACCATGAGTGATTATGTACCATTAAATTGATGTGGACTCTTATCAAACATGTACACTTTTAGGATCATCTCAAGTAGACATTGTAATAGCTGTTCATTTCTAATGTATATTAGAAATATAAAAGTATTATATAAAAATATAAAAAATGTCTGTTTGCAAAGACATATAAAGAATCATCATATAAAACAAATTATCTCTTTTTAGCAAAAATATCCATATTATATATATTAAATAGTATTATTTATTATGTCCAGTATTGTAAAACAGACTGTACTAAGATAATACAAAAAGTTCACCAAATGGTTTCAAAATGATACTAGCTAAGAACCTTAGTCCATTATCCAAAGGATATTATTATACAGAAGGTAACAAAAGTGATTCACCTAAACTCATAATGGTTTCGGTATACTCTTAGTGGGTATGGTTATAATTTGTGGCTCCATCTGTTCAAAATATACATTCCATGGCTTTATAATAATACTATCAACTAAACAGCCTTGCAAATTGCAAGAATGTTTAAAATACACAGAAATAATACATTAGAAACAGAAATGGGTTTCTCCCTTTCCAGAAATGGGTAGTTTGAAATCTATACCAGTCTGGATACAATTACCTTTTGTTATAGCTCAGGTGTAGGCTATGCAAACAAGACCCTATCGCCTTTTTTGTAATTATTGTAAGAAGCTGAGATGAACAATTGTAAGAAAGAAAAGTTTCTTTGCTTAATGCTTTATAAAATCTGGCCAGAAAAAAAATGTTTTCATATATAACTAAACTTTCAATCAGATATATGTAGTTAATGACCTTATAGTTGGACTGACTATTCAAGGAAGATTTCAGTAATAGAAAATTAAAAAGTTAAAATTCCACTTTAGGTTTGTATTTCTAATACTTTGTATACATACATACACTTGCAATATACTATAGCTTGAATATTGCAAAAAAAAAAAAAAAAACTGTGTCAAAAGAAATGGATTTTTAAAAAAGTTCTTTCCATGAAACATGCAGTTCCATTAACATTTCCATTCTAAACGTAAGTTATATGCACTACTCAAAGTAGTAAGAAGGAATAATGTAAACTATTCATAGGAGTCAACCAAATCAATGAAAAAGTCCAAAGATTAAAATAGGGTTGCCTTTCTCACAACACAGGGAAGAATGATTTAAAAGAAATTTACATAAAACTAAATTCTTGAAGCATGTGGTTCATTTACTTAAAATCTTTTCTCATCCCTGGTACACAGAAAAATAAAAGCTTTCAGAATTGTAGTATTACAACAGAGATTTTATTCTTTACAAATGGTAAAATCTTCATAAAGCCCAAGATTTTCTTTCATATATAAATGGCTCCAATTTGTATAATGGAACATTAGAATGAAATTATTGAAACATGATATAGAATATAGAGGATCATAAAGTTTATCCTGATACACTGCAGGAAATCAACAATGCTCATTCTGTGTGAAATGGTAGTCCTGGGAAGTTTCATTGCTTTCCATTAGAAATAAATGATTCCTGAAATATTATCCCGTGTGCTCTAATTTTGTAGAACTCCTAGTGTACAGACTGATTTACTCATCTCTATTCCTCATGCAGTTATTGCAAGCAAGACAGTTGATGTTTTCAAAGGAAAAAAATCTAGTAATAATACATCTCCCATAGGATGATTCCTATGCTTAGAAGAAATCTGAAGAAGAATTTAACTTATTCTAAAGGAGCAAACACAGCAGAAAGATCACAGATGTTGCAGTGTTAAAATATTCATACAACTCAGAAATTCAAGTAAATTAAGTTAGCAATATTGTAAAAAAGCATGTGACTTAAGATAAGTGAAGGAATTAGTGAAGGCAATACTGTTACCAGTATCTATTATGCTAATGGTCATCCAAGGGGAAGATAAGAATAATGCTTTCTGAAAGCAAATTTCCAGAGTTATAGATAAATAGTCTAGCATCTATTGAAACAAAAGTCTACTTAGATTAGTCCTTCCAAGAAATTCCTGACTAATTTTCATGATCAAAGATAAAGGAAAATGCTAAAACATGTTCTGTGCTTGTTTTAATACTAATCAATAGGAAAATTTAGTTGAGGAAATGGAAATAGCAGAAAATAGCACCGCAATAAAGATGTTATAGTGGGCTTTTTATTTTAAGAAACATTAATATTTAGAATTTTGAATATATATATATATATATATATATATATATATATATATATATACATATACATATACATATATACATACATACATACATACATACATACATATTTTGGACTAAAATTATTTGAATAAATAATTGTAATTATAATTTATAATTATTATTAATATAAAATATATTAAGTTACAATAATCATAAGGAAGACTCATAGCTAAGGGAAAACATTAGCTTAAAACAAGTGGAAATCTTAAGAAATTAGCTTAAGACAAGTGGAAGTTCTTAAATTTTAGTAATAATAATAGTAACACTGAGCTGTGGCGGTGTAGCAGTTAGAATACTGTATTGTAGGCTAACTCTGCTGATTGCCAGTAGTTTGATCCTGACCGGCTGAAGGTTGACTCAGCCTTCCATCCTTCTGAGATCATTAAAATGAGGACCAAAATTCTTGGGGGAAATATTGCTGATTCTGTAAATTGCTTAGAGAAGGGGGAAAGTACACACTGTAAAGCAATATATACTGTACGTCTAAGTGCTATTGTTGTTGCTATATGTATGTTATGTCCACATCAATAAGGAAAAGAATAGGCAAAAGTATATTCGGTCAAAATAAATTTCATGAAGACCTGAAAATGGCTTGCCTAAGAAATAAAAAAAGAGACAGGTCACTAAGGAGTATTATAGATTTTCCAGAATTGTGAAAATATGTTGGAAAGACCAAATCTCAAATTGAGTTGAATTTGGCAAAGTAGAAAACATTTATTTTTTTAAAAAAGGTTCTTCGTTCTTAAAAGCAAAAGAAAGACCAAACAATCAGCTTGCCTGCTGATCAACTAATATGCAAAATGCTAACAGATATTAAAAGAAAGGGAAGACTTCTCAACCTTTGAGGAGAAGGAATACATTCCACCAAGGAATTGTGAAAGAGCATACAGAAATCACTAGATTACAGCATGAAAATAGAGAAACATAGTACAGAACTATCAATTTATGATAGATGAACCTAAATCAACAACCCATATGTATTATATGTTGAAGAAACTTACTGATAGTTTGGTTTAATTTCTACATAGTATTCCATAGTAATTGACTGGAGAGGGTAAGCTTTCTCTTCAGAAAAGAAAGGAAAAAGGAGAGCTAAGGGACTACAAACCAGTCAAACAATACCTGGAATTTTTTTTAGAACAGAATGTAAACATGTAATTTACCAAGGTTAGCAAAATCATTCAAGATTAATCTTATCAAACTAACTCTACTTCATATTCCAATTGGGTACTTCTTTGATAAATTAAGTATATGCTTTAAACCTTATATGTCTTAATATCAACAAAGTATTTGTCAAAATATCCCATGACATTCTGATTACTAAACAAGGATGGTTTAGATGGCATGATAACTAAGTGTATACCTAGCTGGTTTAAAATTCTTTTCCAAAGAGTGTTCATTAATTGAGCCATATGGAGATGGACAGAGATATTCAATGGATCAACAAGTGAATTTGTGGCCTATAATCGTCAACATTTTTATTGATTTAGATGAGGATGGAATGCTTATCAGTTTTGGTATAGGAGACAAAAATTAGGAGAGGGTTTGTTAAGGAATTCGCAGAGCAACCCTTGAATAGCAAGGGTGTGCACACGAAAAGCAATTGAGAGTAGTTAGGAAATAACACAGCCAACACTGAGATACACTGAGTTGTGTTTACTTTCAGGAAATAGTAATAAGGCACAGTCCAATAAACAGTCCAGGTCATTCACAGATAAAGCAGTAGGTGGTTAAACAATAGTCCAGGGATAATCTAATAGCAAAGTCTTCTTACCAGTCATTGTGGTCATACACAATAATCAGTTGTTCTGTATTTGCGAACAGTAGCAAAACACAGCAAAGAGCATCAAAGATAAACAAACCATGTTTCAAGCTCCCTCTTAAGGATATTGGCTACAGAGCTAACCAATCAGGACACAGTATGATGCAATACAGCAATATAGCAATCTTAAAGCTATATTGATGGTTTATATATTGCCAACCCAACAAGTTAGGTAATTATCATTTTCTAACAGGGTTAATATTCTAGGAAACAGTAACGTTCAAAATGATATGTTACATTTCAGAAATAAACTAATAACAGAACAAACTATATTTATTGTGTTAACAGAGACTAATACAACCACTTTCAGTAAGAAACAAAAATGAAATAAAAATACAGGATGGGATGTCACATGGCAAAAGAATATGTGAAAAGGGAATTGGAATAGTTGATCACAAGCTGGATATATTTTGCATGGTTCAGACCCTACCATGATCCTGTTCTTTACATCACAATTTAAAAAGTACTGATAAAATGAAATAGATTCTGAGAAGGACTGGAGGATGATCAGGAACCACAATGTGTCATATGAAGAGCAACTGAATGAACTGGACAAGTTTATCATTTAAAATAGGAGACTGAAAGGAATGTGATAGTGCTGCATAAAAATATGGAATAATGTCACATAGAAGAAAGGCAGGACATTCCCCATCTTCTCCAAATACAGAATGAATGAGAATGAATAATGGATTTAAGTCACACATTCTGACCAAATGTTATAAAAATATCCCTAACAGAAAGAGCAATTAGACAGTGGAAGCAATTACTAGAGACATGGTAGGTTCCTTTCACAGGATGTGGTCAGGGAAAGAATGGACAGCCAGCTGTAAGGGATGTTTTAATTTGGATTCCTGCATAGAGCATGAGTCTAGACTCAATGGCCCAGTTTTGGTTTTATGAATCTATAATTTATAATTGAAACCATTTTAAATATTGTTGCTTGAAAGAAATTAATTAATTAATTAATATGCAGTAGAGAGAAGATTTTTCAAAAAGCCAAGGCAAACTGTTCTCTATTAAGTCTATAAAGGCTCTATTTGCATGACACAATTGACTTAACCTACTATCCCAGCAACAGACTTACCTCTCTGTACAATTAGCACATGATTAAAACAGCATTTTTTTTTGTATTCTAGAAGACTAGAAGGCAGTGACTTCCTTGCAATTTTGGTCCAGACTACAAGAAAAAAGAAAATAAAAGTTATAACCTGATTAAAGTCAGGATTATTGTAGACATAGTTTACTTATTCTTTTTCTTCCTTCACCATTTCGTTTATTTGTTGAAATGATAAATGGGAAAATAGAACATGGTTGAGATTGACTTGTTTCTATGGGGCAGGTATTTCTGTGTTTATTATATTTATATACTCCTTTAATTTAAAAAAAAAAACCCACAATTCCAACAATTTTCTTTTAATTCCTAGCAACAAGGAGACATAAACTTCTATTAACATGACTAGTCCTAAAAATAAAGCACAGTGATCAGAGAGTAAGTTTTGCCCCAATCATATCAGCTATGGCTATTTGTTGTTACTAAAACTAATCCAATTTACTATCTCCCCTTGACACAGTTAACATTCTACATGTGAGTATCTAATTCAAGATATTCCAATACCATTGTAATTAAATAGGCATTTTGAAATCTGATTTCTCGTTTACCATTTTGACATTTCCCCCAAATGTTAAGAAATATGATTACTTTAGATATGCTACATAAAATTCTAGTATTCTTTGGAAAACTCTTGAAAGATATGGAAGAAAGTGAAGGTAAGTGAAGGTTTTACAAGACATTTGAAAGATTTCACTCTACCCATGATCTTATTTATAAAGCATAAATGTAAGGTCACTAGGTTAACTTGAAATTATTTTTAAAGCTACATTTAAAGATATAGTGTTGCTTAGGAAGGTGTATAGTTGTTTTCTAATGGTTCTGTGAAGCCAAATCTCAGATCATCATCACTGTATTCCACTTGACAATAAGATGAACTTAAATGCTGTAATTAAAAATAAGAACCACTTTCATTAAATACCGAACTCCCATTGTGCAAATTACCCTAGGTGCACTTTGCATAATCCTTCTGAATCTGTAATAGGAAGCAATTCAAAGAAAATATTGAATAGGCTAAAAATATTCAGTGGTTCAGTATAGGTAAGTCAGAGACCTGCCTTGTTCACCAATACTAACATTAACATATTAATTAATACTCTGAATTGTCAGTATTTTATAATAATTCATATACTTATGATGTTAGTTTTTATTTGTTTGGGAAGTAATTATGATCTAGTTTACAATCTTTTTATGAAGAATCATCATGTAGTCTAACGTAATCAATTGGTCAATACAAGTTTGATCCAGTAAGCTTTTAAAATGTAAATCTCTCTTGGATTTTTTCTAAGATACAATCTGTAATTTTGTGTTCCCTTTTCTAGGAAAATTAAACAGCATTTATTGGAATAAACTGCTTATAACCATAAAAAACAGAGTATAAAACATTGTACATGTAATGTTAAGGTCATAATTTTTATCATCACATTTGATTCCAGTATTACTCTATATAGTGTGCTTAGTGAAAGAAATACACATAGAAAGCCATTTGTGCGGGAAATTCAAATGTTCTGTGAATTGTGATTGGTTGACGGTTGCTACAGAAAAGTATATAAAGAGGGCTGTTGCCTGTGTTTCTTTGCTGAAGTCTCACCCTGAATTAAAGAGCTGTTGTCACTAGCTTGCTTGTGCCTCTCATTATTCCCGCGCTACAACAATCCTCTCTAATTTTTTTTTTGAAATAACTGAAAGATTCAGTTATTTAAAGATTCATCTTTTTTCATGAGACTAGTAACTCAGACACATAACTAAACTTAGGGCATGTTCTGACATATGCCAAGGGAATCTTTTGAACATTATGACCTGGGAATTAATGGAAAATCAGATATTCAACAATTTGGGTAGAGGTACAATCAACAAGCACTAAATCTAAAACTGTAAAAGGATTTCTTCCCGTTCTAGAGGTTTCCAAATAATATCACAAGATATTACCATGTCATTTATTTATTTTTAACAATATATCAAATTATAAGTCTTGACAACTCTGGACGGCATAACTCTAAAATAAAATGGGATGTCCCTGAGTTATGATCAAAACCTTGTGATATTAGTAGCAATACAGAAGTAATTTTCTATTGCTGCCTTGGATTTTGTATCTTTTATTTTAATTCTCAGTCTAGCCTCCAGTTCAGAGGTTTTCTAGTGGTCTTCTAACTGTATTTATTTTAATTCAGATAAATCCCTCCGCCCCAGCTGATTCGAGCTGAGAGGATGGGCATGGTCTGAATTACTTCAATTAAACAATGTTACCTCTCAGGACATACGAAGCATGCTTCTTTGTCTGGAATAAAGTCAGCTCCCACCTTGTTAATGTTCCAAAGATATATAAAGACCTGATTGGTCTCCTAGATCTTGGGCTAGGCAGTTAGTGCCTCTTACTGGAGGTCAGTTGCTGGTGTGCTATTTTTGGATTTGCTAGTCCTTCTTCCTTTTGTTTGTCTGAGCCTGGTTTTGTTGTTGTTTGCTTTTGTTATAGTCTTATACTTATGTGTGTGTTGTGAGTCACCTTGAGACATCTGGAGTTGGGCTGTATCAAATAAAATAAAAAAACAAATTTAAAATTACATTAATACAGTCTTTCCTCTCTAAGAGAATTTTGGTTGTTTTTTGGGTTTTTTTTTTTCCTGATGTGAAATCAATCCTGTAGTCAGTGATGTCACTATGTTCCAATTCCCAATATTAAAAAATAAAACATGCATTGCTTATCCATCATTCATGTCCCAGTGCTTCATCATGTAAGTAGCATCCTTCAGAAACAAAGAGAATTAATATGACCTTCTATAACAATAATCAGAATTACTACAGTGCATGGCTCTCTTAAGGAATCTGTGTGTCTGCATACACATGCCCATGTGGAAAAAGAACCAGTATATTAAATTGCTTGCTTTGCTGGGGACAAAGGGAATGTCAACAGAGACTATTTAAGGTCATTAATTCTGGTTTAGAGAGGACCAGAAAATGAGACAATCAAATTCTCTTGGAATGGAAATGAATATTCATGAGAAGGTTTCTTTCATGAAAGAAACATTGGCAACATCTTTCACCAAAATATGATGAGTTTGCTGAAAAATCATCTTAACTGGATTTTTTTTTCTTTATGGGTTCTACTGTGCTATGTTTTCTTTTCTTTTCTTTTTTAAATAAAGAAATGGAAGGAAAAAATTTATCAAATGCCTTGCTTGAGCTCCAGAAATCTTTACTGGAATTCAGCAAGCTCTGCACAACAAAAAAGAGCATTGTTAGCAGAACACCATATGGATTGCGATCAAATTTTGGTAACATGCTTTTATGTGAACAAGAAGAAAAAGGGTTTATCTTAAGTCTTTTACATAAACAGTTGATTTAAAAGCCAAAGGTTAATCAAATGCATATGATTGCACTGCTCTGATAAAATGTTTATTGAGGCAGTAAATGCCTCAAATAAAACAGCTACAGAAATTCTTGTAAGTCTTGATAAAGGATATTTCTTTTTCTTTTGCATATTTGAATTACCTATATATTACATGGTAATTTGCATTGTTTAGCCTTCTCCTTCCACAAAGCAGCTTTCCTTTAATAAATTCTGTATCGCATATGCTTTCTTAAGCCATCAATATATTAAAATAATCTCACAACCCATTAACTGCTTTTAATAAAAGGAATAATATTTCTTAATAATTATTTTATTATCAAAAACATTTGCCAAGATTGAATGTTGCATTTTTCTACTTATTCCAGCAGAGCTAAGCAATATTTTAAATTTTTTTAAAAAGTTGATTTTCAAAGATCATTTAGATTACAATGAAGAATATATTTACTACGTGGGCTGTATAAGGTATTAGTAAATACATTTGTTGGGGAGGGGAGAAGAACGCCCTGGCAGTATTCATCGATCAGAATCAAGACTGAGAAACACTCCAGATCCCATCAGCCCTGGCTAGACAGGGATAATGAAAACTGAAATTCCTGCTGAGAGGTGGGAGGAGAAATTTACAGTAAGGGGAAAAGACATCAACTTAAATATGCAATCAAAATAAGTATCAACAATTTATAAACATTAGACAGAGAATAGACAGTTCTGTATGCTCATCCATTTGTACATGCAGTTTTCTCACCTTGAAGAAATTAGAATGGCATTGAAGGTGACCTTTATTTTAGTGTTTCATTCAGTTTTTACAACAATGTTAGTTAACATAAAAGATGAAAGGTGTCATTACTTAAAATGCTCAATTGTACTGTTTGGAGAAAACACTTTAGTTGCATTTCAGATTATGTCATAGATCATTTTTATGATTGTTACTGGAGTTACTGATGTTTAGTATGAAAAATATGCTTTTCTGTGGCACAGCCTGAGTTCAGTAGATATATCAAGGACTATGGAAAAAATATTCAAGAATATTTAGCAATAATTCCTCATGTGCAATTCTTTCCCCAATAAAAAGAATATTAGACCTCCCCTTGGTAAAATTAAGCTTTACTTACAGTTAGTTTCAAAGATTCAAATGAATTAACAGTAATCTCATATTGACCATAACTCATATTTAATCTAAAAAGAAATACACACACACACACACACACATACATGTGTGTGTTTGTGTGTGTGTCTCTCTCTCTCTGTCTGCATGTCTGTGTCTGTCTGTCTGTATATTGTGTCCATGAGTTTGCAAAGATCTTGTAAGAGAGCTCAAATCTTATTCTACTAATTCATATATATGATGTAACTATAGATATGACAGAAAATAAGTTATCCTGAGTTTGCTTCATCCAAATTAATTCCAATCTGTTGCATCTATATTGTGAAATGATCTTCAGCGTGATTCCCTTACTTTTGCTGGGGTGCAATAATATAAGCATCTCAGAGGTATACACTGTCCAGGTAATTTGTCTATCAAAATGAAAATAATTGACAAGCAACAGTAGTTTTTTTATGATTAACTTGCATTTGATTTCTGGATACACAATCTAACAATTAGCTAGCTTCTACTTCCTGCATAGCTAAATAAATTATAGAGATGTAAAGCACCATATATTGAACCTGTCTCACAAAACAGGAAAGAGCTAAAAAAGTGTTGTTTTCACCACTGTCATCCATCACCTTAATGAGCATTCAAAACTCTTTTGAAAATTAGGTCCCTGTGATTACAGATTTTCAAGCATAAGCTTCTGCTGTCTCTGATTCTGAAACATATTAATATGAATTTTATGCTAATTTCTATTCCTTTGACCTAGAGTTTATGTCAAAGATTCAAGAGGATATTGCCTAATTAACAACCTTCCTCCCTCCCTCTCAAAGCTCAATTCACCTTCTCATTTCATTAGAAGGTTCTCTACCGTGCATATTTTCTTTTTTGAAAGAACAAATAGACAAGATGCTGAGGATATATGCTATTTATTGATGCCTTAAAAAGTACTTTTTCCTTGCACATTAAACTGTGTGGGAAAAAAATTAGTATTCTACACTTAGCCTCTCTGACTGATACTGTGTTAGGGAGTCAAGTGATTCTTTCTTTGTTGGAATTTCTGGGGGGCAGGGGGAGTAGGGAAGACAAAAATAAATAAATAACACAGCATTTAATTTTCAAAAACTACCTGTCCTGTACAACTTAAAATCATAACTTAATAAGTTACGGTTTTTTTCATGGAACCAGTAATTATTCAAGTATTTTCCTCCAATATTAGTGCATTATTCATACATTATATTAGTGAACTAGCAAACTAGGCTGTCAGGACCAGGGGTGGGTTCTACTTACCTTTACTACCGGTTCGCAACGGAACTGCACGCTCACGCTTCTGCGTTTGTGCAGATTGTCAATCATGACGTCCAGGTGGGTGGGCGGAGCCTCCTGCCGCTTTTATTACTGGTTCTAAAGAACTGGACAGAACCAGGAGCAACTCACCACTGGTCAGGACCACATTGTATCTAGTATTTGTAGATTTCCCTGACATTGTATGCCATATGCTAAATAAATAATAAATAATAATTAGTGAAAGCTAGGAAACTTTTAATTCCAAGAAACAATTCAAGATTTTTGCCCCTTAATAAAGTAACTTCAGTATGGAAACAAAAAGACATTTATAAATAAATATGAAGAAAGGATTAAGATTGTGAGGGGGGAAATCTACAATCTGTATTTCACATTTAATTTTCTTCACATAATGCAACATATTAAAATAGGTAGACTATCTTGAGTTCCAGACTTTAAATTTAAGTTTAAAGTCTGATCCAATAACTTTAAAATAACTGTTAGTTCATACTTGAATAAAGCTCAGAGAATGATTAAGAAAGTCATAGGTCATTTTCAGAAGCCTATTAGGTGGTTTAGATCTTCTTGGCTGTGTCATCTTGTTTTCCAATCAATTTGATCAAATAATAGAGGAAGCTTACTTATCACAACCAAAATTGGTGTACTTCCAAAAGCAAATTGCTCACACTGTAACTAAATTGAAAGAGAACCAAATGAAATAGAATCTGTTGAACTGTTATAACTAGATCAAGGAAATTATAGAAGAGAGACGTGGAATTGAATTGTTATTATTTTTATTGGACTTTTTAGGTAAACCTTTATTGCATGTTCCACAAACATCATGATGTGATAAATTGTATTTTGGATACTACTATTTCAGAATATAATAATGAAGGGATGCTTCCATAAGAAAAATAAATATGTAAAATTCCTTTCCTAATTATTTTTAAAGAGTAGAATCTCAGTGTGATCTCAAAAGTTTCTTCTGATATAATTACAGTGACAGATGCACTATAACTTGTAAATAAGCATACAAAAGTATTACTACTTTTACCATTATACATTGACACCTATAGCTACAACCACCATTTCTACCATCTCTCACTACTGGGCATGCTTCTTAGAGATGATGGAAGTTGCAGTCAGCAACAACTGGACTGCTTCTGGCTGCCTATCTTGAAATATATTTGCTAATTTCAGAGATATCATTATTCCCGCTCAGTAACAACATCCAATTTCAGTATAGTCTTAGCTCATTTTTTACTGCCACAATAATCTAATAATCTAATCTAATAATCTAATAAAGCTGGGTGGAAAAGAAGACTGTTAAAGACAATATATGGTACTAAACAGAGAAATTTATTAAAGAATTGTATAAAACTGATCATGTGTTGCCATGAGAGAATAATCTGTTTGGTGAAAGTAGAGCAGCTTTCTATTTAAACAATTGTAGCCTTTCCTGATCACAGGTTCACTGTGATAGAGGGTAGTTCTATTTACAGACTCCTTATATCTATATATATCTTACCATAACCTTGTTACAAAATATCAGAGTTCTTTTTAAAAACATTTTTCTATTAAAGAAGGCGAGTTATGTAACAATTTAGAATGCTACCGACTGCTTTGTACTAAGTTGTTCCTGCCCCCATGTCCCAGAGCAGAACATAGGTAACTAATCTAAGCTTTTCCAGGAATACATATGTACAGTATATGCAAAAACATCATTTGTAACTATGGGAAGCCCCTTACCCCAGAAGAATGAAATATTTTGGGAAATATTAAAAAGGCAAGATATTATATTTCCCCAAAGGGAGAAATGGAGAAACATGCTCTTAAACTAGCCCCAGTCTCCCTGCACCCAAACAGAGACTGAGGAGGGCAGCTTTTAGAAATGCCAATTTGGTAATCCATTCAAAACAGGATATTTTGAAACTTCTTGGCAGAATGGTAGGATTAGAAAGCAGCTCCCCACCCAAGATCCAACACAGGACGAAAGTCATTCACCACAACAGGAATTGCCCAATACCCTTTCAGAACACAACCCCCTTCATTGCACCACCCCAGAACAGTCCAATAAACCAAAAGTTGACAAGATTAGCTCAGACAAACGCCTAGGATTTTCATTTCCTCTTTTGCCTATAGAGCCAGCTATGTTCCCTACATAACCTCTACATGACACCATAGGAATCTGACAATAGCCAATAGAATTTTAAAGGACATATTCTTGCACAGGCACAAGAAGCTCAAATACAAAGCTCAAAGAAGGTATAAAAAGCCACCCACTCTCAACTCCATTTTGTCAGCTGCCCAGAATCACATGTGGTTCTGCTTCATCAATAAACCATTTTTCCAATCAGCCGCCATGTTGTTTCCAGTGCTTTTCTTCCAGCTTGGAACTGAACTAGATGGATTTTTTTTCCAACAGTAACATAAGGAAAGAATAGCTCTATCTATCTATCTATCTATCTATCTATCTATCTATCTATCTATCTATCTATCTATCTATTATTTTAAAACTTTATTCCTACAATATATAGAAACAATCTGCAGATAAAAATCAGTGCATAAATTAAAAATTTAAGAATTAAATCAGAAATTGATATTTTAGATTTTAAAATAGCAAAACTGAAAAAAATCCAGTAATTTATTAACATAAAACAAGAAGCAAGCATTTGGAAAAAAAATTGTTAAATAATTTCTAACAGTTATAGCATACATTTTGAAAATAAACAAATGAAATGACTCTCCTACAGGCCTCTAATGTGTTAAGTATATATGTACCCCTTTTCATTTATTGATTGGTCATGGACCTAAATGAAAACCCCAGGACGTTTAGATATGAAAAAAAAATAGATTATTAAAATCCTGGCAATATTAAATATATGTAAGAAGAAACTGTGTACTATGCATAGAGTATATCCAGTCCAAACATTGAAGAAATAAGTTTGAGTGTTTACTGTATGGCACACATTAAGATTAAATTGGTTTGTTTGCTTACTTTGTTTGCTGCCTGAGTGATGTATTATTCTGCAAAGTAAAATCAGTTCCCCCAGCTATTTTAACATGTCTACATATCACAGAATTTTCAACTAGGGAGAGCTTTCTGTCCCAGTATTTCATTTTTTCTGTGTTTGCTCTGGAGTGGCGGATATCTTAGCCTTCTGCTTTTCTTTCTGGAGGGAAAAAGAGTTTTACAGAAAACAGAAAAAGGAGGAATACAGAAAACAGCTAGAAGGATAATTAAACCTTTTTTTAGCTGATCTTTTTGTTGATTGTTCTATTTTATTGTCATTTCTTCCACCTGTATATAAATGCCATAATGATAAATATAGAGGCAGTAGATTCCAACAAGCTACTGTTTCACAAGCATTACTGGTATGTGTGTGTGTGAGGATTGGTTTTTTTATTATTATTTGTGTTTTTTTTATTATTTATATACCACTGTGATGTATTTTGTGATGTATTTTAGGCAAATATTCAAAAAGTGCAAAGAGCAACAAAGATGATTACAGGGCTGAACATACAATGAATAATTGCAGGGATTGGATATGTCTAGTCTAATGAAGAGAATGATGACATGGTAGCAGTCTTCCAATATTTGAAGGGCTGTCACAAAGAAGTGGGGAGGGGGGACAACCTGTTTTCCAAAGCACCTGAGGACAACCTAAGAAGTAGAGATAGAAACTTATCTGAGAGAGATCCAACCTAGGAGAAATTTCTTAACAGTGAGAACAATTGACCAGTGGAATCACTTTCCTTCAGAAGTTGTGGGTGCTCCAACATTGGGTTTTTTAAAGAAGAGATTGGACGGCTATTTCTCTGGAATGGCATAAGGTTTCCTGCTAGAACAGGGGATTGGACTAGAAGATCTCCAAGGTCCCTTCTAACTGTTATTCTATATTCTGTAAATAATGGAAAATATTTTTTGTTATTAAGAAAAGAGATGTCAAATTTAGTCTTGGATATATACAGAATGTTCAGCCTCCTATGGCTGTCCGAATAGCAAAGTCTGCATAAGAACTAATCTGAAAGCTATCGCTAATATTTTTCTCCTAACAAGAGAAATTAGTGTGTGAGTCTCACAGTCAACAAAGTTTGTAATTCCTGTTGCAGAATAAGAGATCCATTAACTTGGCAATCTACACAATCCCCTATCTACACAAATTATAGCTTTGTACAATTTTAATCTTTTTTTAAAGTTTTAAGAACCTCACTATATACTGTATTCACATACATAAATACACACACATGCACACACAAAAACGGTTTGATTAACCTCAACCCATTCAGCAACTAAAAGCCTCACACAAACAGGCACCACATAAATACTATGTATAGAATAACCCAGTGCACATATCCTAGAAGACTGAGAAGGTCCCTGAGGACAGGCTCCACCCTGAGGCCAAAAGTTTGGAAAAACAAACCTCTGGTCTAGACCGACTCAGATTGGATCCTGCAACATTATACTGAGGCACATATATTTGCCTTCATTTGCAGTTTGACTAAATTTAGGAAAAATAAATAAAACAGAACATTAGTTTCTGATAATCCAGGTGTTTCTTCATTGCTAATACAATCTTCAACTAGAATTATATACTTATAGCCATGTCCATCATCAGAAATCAAATTGAATCTATTATTGGAACAAGGAATTGGAAAGAGCTTGGTTACAACAGCAAAGACCAGGAATTGACAATGTAACTGACCACAAATTGCTTGTGTCAGATTCAAGTCAAGCTTAAATATAAGAACAAAGCCAAGGAGTTTTCATAATATATCATGAGTATATACACACCATTTTCAAGGAGAACATTAGAAGCACCTTTGAAGTCCTAAACTTAGTTTACAGGAAACCAACAGAATTGTGGAATGTTGTAGTTAAGGATAAACATAAAAAAGATCTGCCAAAATCTAAGAAACAGAAGAAAGCAGCGTGGATGTCAGAACAAATAGTGGAAATTGCTAAAAAGAAAAAAAGAATCCAAATATAAGAATGATAAAGTTCATAGGAAATTAATTAAGATTTTCAAAGATAAGTTAAAAGAGAAAAAAAGTCGTATTACAATGACATTTAAAGACAATGAATGGGGAAACAGACACAGAAAGAACATTGAAAATCTTCCAGAAGATTTCTAAACTCAGCAAAAAGTTCCCAAACTTAAAATTGGGAAAGGATGTCAATGGGCAGATATCCCTCTTATAATGGGATTTATGCTGATAATATCACTTGAAAGTCAAGAATAATTATAGGGACTTTGAAAGGTGTTAAAGTAAGTGACTTAAATATAATACAATGCAATATTATAAAATTTAACATACATGGCTAATATACATGTCCTAATTATTTTGCTACTATTGTTCATTGAGTCAACCCTGACTATTGGTAATTTCAGGAACATGTCCAAGAAGTTTTCTTGTCAACAATTTTGGAAGTGGTTTTCTAACCTTTTTTCTAAATCACCCATCTGGCTTTTGTGCTTAAGGGAGGGCTAGGTCTCAGATACTCCTGGTTCCTAATCCAGTATTTCCACAACTATATCAAACTAGCTGTCATTCTAATTATAGCTACAGGGAGAAAAGGAGTTGTAGATGTAAAATAAAGAATTAACTGGAAGCATTTTTGAAGTGGTTCGGGAATGATGAGAGGCACAAGCAAGCAAGTGACAACAGCTCTTTAATATACAGTGAGACTTCAGCAAAAACTCAGGGGCTGCAGTCCTCCTTATATACAATCCAGGAGGGACTGTCAGCCAATCAGAAACGTATGCAGGTTTGAATCTCCCGCTTAAAAGTATCAATACATAACACCCCTCCCTTCCCAGAAGGCACTGACATTCAAAAATTAACATATTTACAAACAAAATCTCGCAGGTGCTTAGGCTGAGTTCTCGCCCTAGTTGACCTGCGCAGTTCAGTGTTTGGTGGGGCGTCGAGCTGGTCGGAGGGACTCTTTGTCTCTCCCGGCTCCGCCAATGGAACCTCCTGGATTTTGTCCGGGGCGTGGTTATCCCCGGCTGGGAGTGGCGACTCGCTGGGGCGGCGCTGGAACCAGGGCTTGTCAGCTAAGTATTCTCGCGGCCCCGGGCTTGAGTTAGCTGTTTTGGAGAAGTGGTCATAGTTAGGCTCGGACATGTCTGCGTTGATGTTTGCCTCGCCAACCGCCCGTTTCCTCAGTTGGTCTATGTGGCGCTTCCAGAGTCTATCTACCCCCACGTCCACCGTGTATGATTTTGGGCCTGTTATCCCCACTATGGTTCCTGCGACCCACAGAGGACCGCTGGCATAATTGCGAGCGAACACTGGGGACCCGACCTGAAACTGCCTTAAGCCACAGGTCTCTCCCTTAAAGTTTTCGTGCGAATAGTTAGGGTGAAGCCTGTCCAACACACACCGGAGCTTTCTCCCCATGAGGAGCTCTGCTGGGCTTCTCCCTGTTGCCGTGCATGGTGATGCATGCTGAACCGCAAGGAATTGATCTATCCTGGCCTGCCAGTCCCCATTGTCTAATCTGGATAGTGCTTCCTTGGCTGTCCTGACAAATCGTTCAGCCAATCCGTTGGAAGCCGGGTGAAATGGGGCTGATAGGGCATGGCGGATTCCCAGGCCGGCCAAGTAACCTTCAAACAGGGTTGCTGTAAATTGGGGCCCATTGTCCGACACCAAGGTATCCGGCAGGCCGTGGGTGGCAAACAACTTTCTTAGGGCCTTGATAACCGCTTCGGCCGTTGTGGATGGCATTAATACAATTTCGAGCCATTTTGAAAAGGCATCCACTACTATTAAGAACGTTTGGCCATGGAACGGGCCGGCAAAATCAATGTGGATCCTCCCCCATGGGCCTTTTGGTTTCTCCCACTCTCGGATGGGCGCTACTGGGGGATCGGGGCGAGACTCCTGGCAGGGTCTGCACTTCCCCACCCACTCGGAAATGACCTGGTCCATGTTGGGCCACCAGACATAGCTGCGGGCTAAACACTTCATCCTGACGATGCCAGGGTGCCCCTCGTGCAATAACTCTAGAACTCTACCTCGTAGTTTTGTTGGAATTACCACTCTGTCACCCCACAGTAAGCACCCCCCTTGCATAAACAGTTCATTTCGTTTGTTGGCAAAACCTTGGTACTCCTCCCCGACCACCTTGTCCGGCCACCCTTTCAAAACCCAACCCATAACAGTCCGGATAACAGGGTCTCTATTTGATGCTTTCGCCACCTCGCCGGAGGAGATGGGCCCCAAAGTTAACGCGTCCAACAACAGGACGGAGGTTTCCGGTGTTGGGTTGTCCAGCAGGTCGGGAAGGGGGCAACGGCTAAGGGCATCCGCATGACCCAGGGTTCGCCCAGGCCGATGGACGAGCTGGTACGAGTATGCCGATAAGAAAATCGCCCATCTAGTTAATCGGGGGGAGAGGGCAGCGGGGGTTGGCCTGTCGCCTGCTAGCAGTCCTAGCAACGGCCTATGGTCAGTCACAAGTTCAAATTTTCGGCCATAGAGGTATTCGTGGAACTTCTTAACCCCCGCAATCGCAGCCAGAGCTTCTCTGTCCAATTGGCTATAGTTTCGTTCTGTGCTGGACAGAGTTCGGGAGTAGAAAGCAATGGGCGCCTCTAGGCCGTTCGGCAGTCTATGGCCTAGGACTGCACCAACTCCTACGGGGGAGGCGTCGCAAACTAAGACGAGCGGCAGCTCTGCATTGTACTGGATCAGGAAACTGTCCTCAGATAGGAGTTTTTTTACTGCCTCAAAAGCGGCCGCTTGCGGTTTCCCCCAGACCCATGGTACATTCTTTCCTAGGAGTTTGTGAAGGGGATCAGCGACCGTGGCCTTATCTCTTAAGAACATTGAGTAGAAATTGAGCAGTCCAAGGAAGGCTTGGAGCTCAGCTTTTGATTTGGGGGCTGGTGCGCTTTTGATGGCTCTCACCTTGCTTTCGGTAGGGTGGATGCCTGTGCCGTCCACCCTGTACCCCAGAAATTCTACCGAGGGGACCGCTATCCTGCACTTGTTCTTTTTAAGTCTTAGTCCCGCTTCTCTGAATCTGGACAGGACGTTCCGTACCCTGTCCCCTAGCTGGTGTTCGTCTTGGGCGCTGACTAAGACGTCATCGAAATATGGGACTACTCCCGGAAGTCCTTGCAACAGGCGCTCCATGGTGCTTTGGAATAAGCCGGGTGCGACGCTCACCCCAAATTGGAGCCTGGTGCATTTAAATGCACCCCTATGAGTCACGATCGTTTGCGCCTCTGCCGTGGCGTCGTCGACCGGTAACTGTTGGTAGGCTTGGGCCAGGTCTAATTTAGCAAAAATTTTTCCGGGGCCCAGGGAGTGTAGTAGATGGTGCACGATCGGCACCGGATAGGCGCTCGGCTGCAAAGCCTTGTTGATCGTGCACTTGTAGTCGGCGCAAATTCTGATTGAGCCGTCAGACTTAACTGGGGTGACTATGGGGGTCTCCCACTTGGCATGGTCAACGGGAACCAACACCCCTTGCTTAATCAGTTTGTCCAGTTCTGCATCGATCTTTGGTTTCAATGCGAACGGCACTCGTCTGGCCTTCAATCTTACTTGGGCTACGTTGGGGTCTAAGTTTAGTGAAATAGGGGTCCCCACATACTTGCCCAACGTGTCCCCGAAAACGTCCTGGAACTCGGTCAGGAGGCTGTCTTTCAGGGTTGACTTGGACATCAGGTGGACGCCGGTGAAGCCCATGCCAAGGGCTCGGAACCACCCCATGCCCAGGAGGCTCGGCAGCTGTTTCGTGACGATGGTCAGCGGCAGGTCTCTTTCGTAGTCTCCGTAGGTGACCCGGAACGTGCCCACGCCTTCGAGGGGGACTCGGTTCCCCTGGTAGTCAAGGATGCGCAGTCTCTGTCTGGAGAGTTGATCCTTCCGGAACGACGGCAGGAGGCTCTTCAGAGTTGTCCACGACATGATGGAGAGAGCTGATCCGGTGTCGATCTCCATCGAGCACGGTCTTCCGTTGATCTCGACCACCGTGCTGACTTTGTCCTCGACCGTTGTGCTGGCCTGGTCGATGTGTATGCTGCGGCCATCTCGCGGTTCAAATTCGCGCCGTTTTTTCGCGCCGCCTTCTCTCGTTGGCTGCTTCTGGCGCGCTGATTCCGGTTGGCTGCGGCGCTCACGTGGTTTGAGTCTTCTGGGCAGAATGGCTCTGCAGACTCGCGCCAAGTGCCCTTTCTTCTCGCAACGCCTGCAAATAGCCTCTCTGTATTTGCAGGACAGTCTATCATGGTGCCCGCCACAGCTGGGACAGCTTCGCCGGGGGCTGCCAGTGTCTTTTCTCCGGTGCTCTGTTTGGAAGACGTCCTCATCCGACTCGGACTCCGAGCTGGATCCGGCGTCTTCTCTGTGCACCGGGGCAGACTTGGGGCTGTCCTTGCTGGTCAGCGGACGCTGTAGCGTTTCAGCGGCCTTTGTGGAGGCTTCGTGAGCCCTGGCTTCGTCAAGGGCCCCGGCAAGCGTCAGATCAGGCTTGGCGAGCAGACGCCGTTGCAGCCTAATGTCCCGAACACCACAGATCAGCTGCTCAAGCAACGCATCATCCAAGTCTCTGTAGTCGCAATGAGTTGCGGCTTTTCTCAGGCTGGCCATGTACGCGCTGACCGGCTCTCCCTCTCGTTGGACGCGCTGCCTCAGTTGGTATCGCTGCACGAACTTGGAGGGGACGGGAGCGTAGTGAGCCCGGAGAGTTGCCATCAGGGTGTCCCATGAGACTGTTTGAACCGGCGTTGGCTCACACAGTGACTCGGCCATCTCAAACACGTCCGGTCCGCAGTGGCTTAGGAATAGGGCTCTCTTTCGATTAGCCGAGAGGCCCTGCATGTCGCTGGCTTCTAACGAGCATTCAAACCTCGTTAGGTACGAGACCCATTTTTCGCGGGTCGGATCAAAAGGCTTGGGCGGAACGTAGGCAGACATGTCCGGTATGTCTCCTGTGGTTCGCCTCGTCGCCTAGCTGAAGCTCGTGGTCTCACTGGTTGGCTTCTTGTAGCCTCTATCCCACCTTCGTCGCCAATGAAGTGGTTCGGGAATGATGAGAGGCACAAGCAAGCAAGTGACAACAGCTCTTTAATATACAGTGAGACTTCAGCAAAAACTCAGGGGCTGCAGTCCTCCTTATATACAATCCAGGAGGGACTGTCAGCCAATCAGAAACGTATGCAGGTTTGAATCTCCCGCTTAAAAGTATCAATACATAACAATTTTCAAACTGCCCGTATAGATAAATCTTCATTATATCTATATTCCCTAACAAAACATATGCAAAGGCTAAATGCACATTTACTGTTCAATTTTATACATGTTTACTCAACATCAGGTCCTGCAACATTAAGTGGAAATTACTTCTAGATAAGAATGCATAAAATTGCACAATTACAGGAACAAGATTTGCCTAAATTAAAAATATAATTTCTGAGTCTAGTACTTGGCCAGTTAACAAACATAGATAGAGTGAATTCTCAATTGCTAATTAACAAAATCAGGAGACAAATAATTTTTTAATAGTTTTATATAGAGCAGCCTAATTTTAAAAGAACAAGCAAGCCTTTAATTAAAGATTTCAGTGACACCCGTTTATCCTGATTTTGTGCATTCCCAGCAAAAAAGGACAATATCAGTATAAAAAACAGATAATGCAACAGCACTAGCAGCCATATTGTCTCAGAAAACTCTGTCGCTAGACATTATTTTGCACATCAGTGACATTGCTAGAGTACTCATGAAGGGAAGGGTCAATCAATATGAGTGCTTTCAGTTCAGGCTTTTATCATGCAGTCATTCTGCATCATTCATTGTAATTTTATGGAAGGTCAAGACTTTTTTTGTTTCCACAGTGCAGCCTTCCCTCTTTTTTCTTCCATTTTAATTTTTAAAATTTTAATTTTGTGATGCTAAATTAATCAAAAAGCAAAATATAAATGCATGCAACAGCATTAAAGAGCAACCTGACTTCAGAATCAAAAAGCATAGTAATACAAAAAGGAAAAAAAAGGAAGATTAAACTTGGACATTATAAAAAATTGCTACAAGTTATAGATTTTCAGTTTGAGGTTTTACCCATCTGTTAGGCTGGCCATTAACAAATACACACACACATATACCCACAAAGAACTAACTATCTTTAGGAATGCTTAGAGGATTATAATTTAATGCAATTTAATTTAATTTAATTTAATACTGCATTAAAATTGCCTGACAATAAACATAGATATGCTCTTGAAGAAAAATTTGTAATGAGTAAAAGAAATATCTTATAGTGCTAAATTGTTTTCCTCACATGTTCTATTTAAAATTTCCTTTTAAAATTCTAGTTAAGATATATACTACATGTTTTACAAGTTTTGTCTAAACAAGGGATTCCCAACCTCTGGGACGTGGCCCATTACCTAGCCGTGTCCTATTCTCAACCAGGGTCTATGAGTGGTGAGCAGGCACGAACCCACAGCTTGACTTGCATGAGCAGGGGTCTGGTGCATGTGGACATGCACATGCATGTGCAGCTCAACTTGCACAAGTTGAGCTGCATATGCACATGAATCGGGGGTGAGTTCTACTTACCTTTACTACCGGTTTGCAATGGGGCCGTGCTTGCGTGCTTGCTTCACTCACATGCATGCGTGCGTGCGCTTCTGCACATGCACAGAAGCATTCTGATGACGTTGTGGTCAGTGGGTGGAGCCTCCCGCCAGTTTTACTACCGGTTCTATAGAACCCGTGCAAACCGGGGGCAACCCACCACTGACATGCATATGTACACCAACCCACCACTTGCTTCCCACTGGTTCCCCTCCCCCTCCAGCCTGGTCACCAAGCCACAAAGGTTGGGGACTGCTGGTCTAAACAATATATTTCTTAAGACTATAATCCAGTGGTAAATATGAATGGAAATGAATTCTCATTTTTATCTAAATAAAAACTGTTCAAATATATATTATTTATTTATTACTTCACTAATATTATATAGAATAACTAGAATTCTTTGGGTGGAGTGCAGTTGGCTACAAGATCCATCCTAGATACTATTGCTATTTGTCTTTCATTTCTGATGGAGGTTCATCAATATTGTGTTTGCTCTTTTTATCTTATGTAGGAAGAAACCTATTGCTTTTTAAAGGCTTAAATATGCACACACTTTATATTTTCTTGTGTTTTCTCCTATTGATGAAGGTAATCAGATGTATACTAATATATAAATCATGTTAACATTGTTAAAATTAAAATTGTTGTGCCGTATGGCAGCTGTCACATTCTAACTAGTCATGTGACTAAATCATACATGATGGCTGCACCATCTAGTGCAATTTTTATAACCAAATAAAATCTATAGAAATATTTGAGAGTAAGTCCATTTGAATTTGAAAGGATTTTCTTTTCAATAAATACATGTACCACTGTGATTATTTAAAATAAGGCATCTTATAAATCAAAGTACGGGGGAAAATAATATAGAAATAAAGCAAAAATCATCAGGATTCAAATTCACCTACTGAAATGTGGTATTTATTGTATGCTTGGTACAAAGGCTAGTAGCTGGTTTTATTAAGACGATGCAAATTATATTATTATACATTTAGAATACAATCAAAAAATTTACTCTGTCATAAATGACAAAAAAATGGGTTTTTTTGCTTTCAGTTGTAACGTGCATTGTACCACATACCGTACTATTACTGCATTTTATGAATGTGTAAACTTGTACATATACAGACACACATTTCAAAGCTTCAAATAATAATAGAAGAATATTTCCAAATAAGTAACATGTAAATTATTCATATTCTAAATCTTTTACGTTGCCTAGAAAATATTAGATGCCTGATGCCAATTCAATGTTCTGGATTATTTAACTTTTTTGTTTTCTTTAGGCACATTTATTTTTGTTATGCATAGATTACTATCCTTCTACTTTCACACTGACAGATTTCAGTTCATGCTTTAAAAAAAAGGAGATAGGATTTTTGATATGGTGTAGATATATAATTGCCACGAATCTATCCAGGTGTAGCTAAATGATTTTTCAGGCAAAGAACTAATAGCAAAGCTTTTTATACAGTAATTTCCTTGGGAAGGTTCAACTGAATGAAAACTCATCAGAAACCCTGCTGGGATTCCATCAGTAGGCATTTATTTGCAGTTGCTTCTACACCTGCTTACACAGTAATAATACACTAGTGAGTTAAACATCTATGCCAATGCAAATTAGCTTTATTTTGATCCAAACAGTGGATTTTAACACATAGATAAATAGAAAAAATGTGGCTGTGTGCAGAAGGCAGTGTATATAATGTATGTGCATTGTGTGTGTATGTATTTGTACATGCATGTGTATGTGCATGTGTAAATTTTCTTTCACATTTTAAAAGCTATTAAGTCCCAGAATTACCCAGCCATTACTATTTATAGCATTATCTGGAATACTATAACAACTTTTTCCTATTTCTTTCAATCTGAGCTTTACTACCTAAAATTCTTTCTTTGTACTATACAGGAATCTTTTCTCTTAGGATCAGTTGTCCTCTATATGCTTTAATTTTAGGTCTGTCAAGGATCCCTGTATGCAGCTTTACAAGCATTCTAAAGTGGCTGTTATGTGAATCTTTAACATTTAACATCAATATTTAAAGTTAGAATCCCTGACCAGCCTCTTTAAAATGCTTTAAAATGCTTTTAATTCCTCATTTTGCCAAAGTTTGGTTTATATAATAAAATGTGAAGAAACTTAAAACAATTATAATTTACTCTGCTTTTCTGGTGTAATCCTATTTGTTTAGGATTTCTGTAAATCCAGTGACAGTGCAATTCAAGTTAAAGTTTTATGATTATAAGCACCATTTTAAAATTAGCTCTCCTTAAAGTAAAGCAAACTTTATAAGACACAATGATACCACCAAGACAGACAACGTGGATGTAAGTAATCAAGAAAGAAGAAAAAGTTGAAAGAAGACAGACTGGATATTCTACTCCATTCATAAACCTCACTTCCTTACTGTCCCAAAGGTGCTTTTCCAAAAGGCAGCTGCACTTTCTTGTTAGAACTGAGTTAGAACTGAAGAAGCTTCTTGGATGAGAAGCAAAATATTTCCAAAAGAAAAAAAAAAAACCAAGGAAGTGCAGTTGCTTTTTGGAAAAGCACCTTTGGGACAATCATGATCTGGATGATTGAGAATCTCCGTAGACATTCACCTCCCTACTTTTTTCTCTGTTTCTTTCTATCCATTAATCTAACATGGTTTGATCACCAGGCTGTAAGCTGGTCTCCCAAAGGGCAATTACTTTTCAGATCCAGCTAAAGAAATGAAAAGGAGCTTTGCTTCCCCTAACCTCTTCAAACAGGATAGAAAAGATATAGTGGTTTCCTTTGGAGAGAGAAAATGTCTTAAATGGAAAAAGCATTAGTCTTCATTGTGCCACTGCTAGTGATAGCATGAAGACAGAAAGGTAGAGTCAACACTATGCCAAATTTGCCATCACCTTGTGTTGCACAATATTCTTATCTATTGGAATACATTTCGATCATTCACATATATAGAAAGAGCCCACTTTGGAAGCAGTATTTGCATACAGGTGGTCAATTTGCTACCTGCCATTGCATGAGCTGGTCTTGTGTTCTCCTTGAACTTGCTATGGTAGAATAGAATTTTGGAAATTTTTAAAATAGTCAAGAGGCACTGCAACCTATTTTTTTTGTTTCTTCAAGCTTCAGGGTTCGTTGTGTGTTTTAATACCTCCCATGTTTTTGGAGACTCCATTTGTTCTTTACTTTGATCAGTAAGAGTATAGAATAGTGGTAGCTTATGGCTATCTTCGGAGAAGCCTACAGTAAGAGATATTTTAGCTTAAAGGAATGTTGTAAGGTAATATGGACTACTATTTAATAGTGGAAGAGAGTAAAGGTGGACACAAAATGAAATGTGCTAACCTACACAACTTTCTTCATTATTAAGTAAGATCATTAACAGATTTGCTCCATGTGATAAATACTGCTGAGTTTTAATTTATCTTTATTTGAAAGTAAATTATAACTGTTAAAAGAAGGGTGAATCTATATTAAACATGACTGCCAATCTTTTAAGGTAGTCCAGATCAAGAGACAGGTTTTGTAGGATTCCAGGAATACAACATTATTATAGCCGAATCCAAATAGTTTCTTTCTGTCCATTATTAACCAAAGAACACTAAGACAGGGTTATTCTGAGTTTTCTTCAAATGCTCCCTTCAACCTCTGAACTATGAAATCATTTTTGCAAGTACTCTTACCAGTTTTTCATACCATGATCATCCCTAAATTCCTTTACACCAGCTCCCCTGATGATGTCATTCACTTCTCTCATGTGCAAAGTTTACGCAACTTGCTAAGTCCAATAGCTACCTTGGGAGTATTATTCCTAAAATGGATTTTTCCTAAAGTAATGTAGAGAAGAAAAAAATGGAAGAAATTCACTAATTCAGTTAAATATAAATTCAGTTAAGTAAGATATAATATTTAAGAATTTGAAATAAATTTGTTTGGATTGGGATTAAAAATTCAGACAAAAACCATTAAGTTATTATTCAGCTACACACATTTTCAAACATTTTTGTTGACATTAATATTTTAATGGTCATTAAAAGAATCGTATTCAACTTGGTGCCTTCCAGATGTTTGGAACTACCTGCACCTATTATTTTCAGATAGTGAAATTAAAATAGAATAGAATAGAATAGAATAGAATAGAATAGAATAGAATAGAATAGAATAGAATAGAATAGAATAGAATTCTTTATTGGCCAAGTGTGATTGGACACACAAGGAATTTGTCTTGGTGCATATGCTCTCAGCGTATATAAAAGAAAAGATACATTCATCAAGAATCATAAGGTACAACACTTAATGATAGTCGTAGGGTACAACTATTCTAAAAATTATGACAGATGTAGTCTAAAATATATAGATAGTACTGTATGGGGAAGTTATAACTTTTTTCTAAGCAGAAACTAGATTTAAATATTATATTCAGCCTCTCTATTTTCGTAAAAGGGTGAGTAATGGCCCTGCAACTGGTCCTAAAGATTAGGTGCATGAATTAAACAAAGATAGTATAGAATTACTACAATATCTATAAATTGCTAGAAAGTATGATATACTATAAAACCTGCACTTCAAATTCTTTGTTAACAATAGGCATAATTACTAGATAGTAAATCCAAGCCTTATTTCTAACAATTAATGAACTCCTCCTCCTCCTCCTCGTCCTCCTGCTTCTTCTCCTTCTTTTTATCTTCCAAAACCAAGAAACTGTGTTTTAATAACCAGCAGAAATAGGGGCCAGGGCAGGGTGGGTTCTACTTACCTTTACTACCGGTTCGCAACGGGGCTAAGTGCAGGCGCTTGCTTCACGTGCACGCATGCATGCTCTTCTGCGCATGTGCAGAAGCTTTCTGATGATGTCGGGGTTAGTGGGCGAAGCCTCCCATCAGTGTTACTACCGGTTCTATAGAACCGGTGTGAACAAGGGGCAACCCACCACTGGGCTAGGTAAACAGGCTGTTACTAAATTATCAAAGCAAGCTGTGTATAATCATAAAACCATAATTATTTTTAATGTGGTCTCTTCCACTAATGGAAATATAAATACAAAACTTATATTTAATCAAAACAGGCCCGAAAATAACAGAAAATAAAGCTAGAGATTTTAAATAGAACATTGAGATGTTGCTATTCTATACAGAGTAGAAATATTGCAAACATATTTTACACTTACAAAATTTAGTCAACCACATTTCAGAGAGCCCTTGGGTGTTTTGCTCTTTATAAAATACATAAATAGTTGTTGAAGTTTAGTTGCAGAAACAATATATCCTGCATCTCTCTTTCTTTTCATGTAATGACTCTGAGTCCTTAGGGGGTGACAAAAAAAAAATAGTTTCATTTGCTGGGTCTTGAATTTCAGTGATTTTAGGCCTATAATTTTGTGATAGACAAGTGCAATATTACTTTATAATTTATGTCCTAGAGTGTCAAGAACAAATTTGTGGTATGGTTGAGAATGTAATGATTTTTTTAATTTTTTAAAAATGATATAGCTGATTCATTGTTTATAAAAACCTTTAGAATAGTAGAAAGTAATATGCTTTTTTGCAGTCAGAGACCAAATTAAAATAGACAAAGAAAGGGAGCATATTTTACAAATATGGATAGATCATGGGACAGTACACCATGCCTCAAATACAATCTGTACTGTCAATGCTGGTGATCCCCTGCCGTCGGGCTTAGCCGTCTCTTTTCCTGTTTTTTTCCAGCCACGACTGTAGCAAAATTTTTTGCCACCTTTTAGTTATATTGGGGTCTGCGTCTTGGAGTAGGAAATAAAGGCTGAACATATCAGGTGAACCAGGGAATCTCTGGGAAATAGGAGAAATGAGTCTTGATCTTATATCTCGGTAGTGGGGACATACAAATGTAATATGGAACAGGGATTCCGGGGATTGGCCATCACATGTACAATGGATGGATTTTACCCCCCCCCCGTGAAAACCTACTGTTGAGGACTTTCAAGGGGATCACATTAAATCGTGCCTTCATAAATCCGAGCCTGTGTTTGATAGAGTGTAACATGGAGAGGTAAGGCGGAGGGTGAGACGAGGGAACAATACCAAAGGAAAACAGTGAGCATGTTCCCGATCCGTGTGCCAGATTTAGTTGTCTATCAATGTCATCCAGCTGTTGAAAGATCAATGATTTGGCAGCATCAGGGCCTAGAATAAAAGCTTCAATGGGGGAAATTCCGATCTTCAAAAGTTTTGTATGGATATTACGGGCCCAGGGACTATGAAAAGGGTCCTGCCATAGGCATTGGCCTAGGTAGTAGCCTGGGAGTCTGGTCCACAGGGACAACCAATAGCCAATTGCACATTTCTACAAGATTGTTGCAAGTGAGGATATGCCCAGTTCCAAACGAATTGCGGCGTTACTTACGCAGGGGGGGACTCCCATCAGACAGCGTAGGAACTGGCTGTGAACAGACTCAAGAGAAGAAATGTTGGATTGGACCCAGAGGGAGGCGCCATAGGTGATAGCAGCTATCACCTTTGCCCTGTAGACTTTTAACGCTGAGGGGATGTGATGAGCTCCCTCAGTATGAAAAAAGTGCAGGAGGGCATGGGTGGAGATCTTACCCTTATTACAGAGGGACTTAACCTGTGCAGGCCACTTGGTATTGGATTGAAAGAGGATACCTAGATATTGGAATCTGTGGACCTGTTCCACTGGGATGCCATCAAGGTTCCATTGATAGATTTTCCTGCTTCTTGCAAAAATCATGATTTTAGACTTTGAGTGGTTTATATGCAGTTGGTTAGCAGAGCAATAGGCAGAAAGGATTTTTAAGGCTCTAAGTAGGCCCACCCGGGAAAATGAAAGTATTGCGGTATGATCAGCGTAGAACAGGAGCGGACATCTATAATCAGCTAATCTAGGGGCATGGATGTAGACCATGTGATCCGAAAATGCCTTTCTCCAGTCACTGATATATAAATTGAAGAGAAAGGGTGCCAGAATACATCCCTGCCTAACCCCCTTGTTAACGGGGATAGCGTTAGAGAGATCCCCCTGCGGGGTAAGGTGCACTTTTGCTTCTGTTCCGTCATGCAGTTGGGAGATAAGCCAAAGTAATCTTTTGTCAATACCCCGGGCAGAAAGTTTGGCCCACAGCTTAGCTCTAGGGATGCTGTCGAAGGCAGCCTTTAGGTCTATAAAGGCAACACAGAGACGACCCTTCCTGGGGATGGAATATTTTCTGGCAAGATGATGAAGGATCAGGGCATGGTCAATTGTAGAATGGTCTGGACAGAACCCCGCCTGCTCATATCCGAGCAGGTCGGCCTCTTCAGGCCAGCACTCCAGTTTGGACAGGAGATAACGGGCATAGAGTTTCCCCAAAATTGAAAGAAGACTGATGTTACGGAAGTTGCCAGGATCGGAATGGGCGCCTTTCTTATGTATTGGGATAATTATGGCATCCTTCCAGAGCTTGGGGATGAGGCCCGTCTGGTTGATCGCATTAAATACCTTGGTGAGAACCGGGGTCCACAGTCCTTATGAGCTAGAATGGCTTTTGCTGGGATGAGATCCGGGCCGGGAGCTTTTCGAAGTTTGAGTTGTCCGATTAGTTTGGCAATCGTGGATGGTTCCACAGGAGGCCATCTGGGAAGGTGGTTAGTAGAAAGTACTTTTCTGTATCTAGGAGCTTATGGTCCAGACCATGTCACTATATATAAAATAAAGGATTAGGAGGGAGGGAGGAAATAAGAAAAGGAAAGGAAAGAAAGAAGGAAGGAAAGAAAAAAGAGGAGAGAGGAGAGGAGCGGAGAGGAGGGAGGGAGAGAGCGAGAGAGGGAGGGAGGGAGGAAGGAAGGAAGTATTCCTTTATCATGCAACCAGCAAAGTTCTAAAACAAAAGTCATTCAAAGGATCAGAACATTTTTTCTAAGATTTATTTAGATAATTAACAGGGGATAATTTCGATTTACTAAACCACAGAGAATTCTCAGGATGGCACAACAATAACATAAAAATATGTTTGTAATGGTCAGGATAAATGATACAAATAAAAAATATTAATTACATTAAAAATTCCTTAATCAAATTATGTTTGGGGGCAAGAAAAAATATAGTAAAGTGCTTCTGTGTTTTTTAAAGAATTATATGCATTCATGCATTTTTCAACAAACAAATGGTTTCATTAAAATGAATATTAATGAGCCTTTTAGATATACCTAGATAACAATTGACTAATAATTAAAGGAAGTTTTATTAGCTTCCTTTTACATTATCATTATACATATATTAACAATCTAAGATATATCCAAATGTGCAGATAATAACTTTAATACGTATACATTTTTCTTATAAGAATAGTACAAAAGCCAACCTGAGAGAACAAGAGAACAAATAAATGGGATCCATTATTTATTGTTAATATACACAAAATAGCATATTTTTAAGAAGAAATCATGGTGTCCTGTCTATGACAATAGATTACATAGTATAGATATAGGCAATATTAGACACATACAAATGTTTTTCTATATTCTCATATTGTTACACTTCTCAGTTCTGATAACAGAAAAAATATTTAATTTTGAAAGTTACAGTACTTTGTCTGCAAAGATTTGTACTATTTCAAATTATGCATAATGGAACAAACAATATCCTAGAATGGCTTCCTTAATATTTTATTAGTCATTAAAAACAGTGAATAGAAATCTTTGGAGTGAATAAACACTCCAAAACTTGTTTAATTTTTTTGTTTCATCACTGAGGAAGATTTATTAATCCCTAATGATTTCACTCATATGTTTAAATAATTTATTTAACCTTTTCATTATATAATTTATTTGATTTATTCACAGAAATGAAAGCAAACTATTACATCAACTTCCTTCAATATTGAACAGTTGTTCTTTGTCCCAGAAATAAAAGGAGCTATTGTAAGTTCAAGTTTTCTTATTTCTTTAACAGCTATTTTCAAGTCAACTTATTGCTACAGAATTCTATTTATATTATGTTGGAATTTTAACAGTAAACACATGTTGTAAGCATTAAAGCCCAAATATTTTTCTTAAGTATAAAAGAAATTCTATGACTTGACTTGTTGCAAAATTAAATATCACTTCCTGATAAACATGTAATTTAACAACATATCGATAAATATCTACAATCTGACTGTGTACAACACAGTGAATCATTTTATATTTTATTTTTCCAATCAGCAAAAATCAACAAAAACAAAACACAGCGGAATAAAACCCAATATCCCCTATAGACAATACTTAAAATTACCTTTTCCCATTTTCCTTTTGAATAAACTAAGAAAATACATTAATATTGTGCAAATTCACTAGAAAAAATGTTTTTAGGAAGAAGTAATTTGATACCATACAGTTAAATTACATTTCTCATATGAATGGTTAAAAAATCTAAAGATTCATTCTTATCCAAAATCTAGGCATTTATGAACTGAAACAAATATAACATAGCCCTATAACAAGTATTTGTTTAAAATAGGGTCTTTAAAAATTATTTTTGAGTTATGCCTTTCACAGAAATCTGCTCTCACATATAGGCTATTGAAAAGAATTATTCTGAACAATTGGCACCACTGAATATGGCTCTCTGGATGCCCATGCTTAAGACATCCTTGAACCTGCTGTATGTTCTGCAAATTATTTTTAAATTTTTATTAATTTTAACTGATGTCTGTCTTTGTGTTTTTAATAGGCTGTACACTGCCCTGAGTCCTTAGGGAGAAGGGCGGTATAGAAATAAAATTATTTATTTATTTATTTTATTTAAAGGGGAAAGCTAAGCAAGCTTTCTGTATAAGAATGTGTGTACAAGCAAACAAAAGCACAGTATATACACCAAACCAAACAGAGGAAATATATACAGTATATGGTGTATTTAATTAAAATTTAATTAAAATTTGGAGTAGACATTATACTATTAATTATACTATTTATACTATTTAATTATACTATTTATCAAAGGAATCAGAGTGTGTAATTGCTCACATCTCTACTTGCATAGCTGCTTCACTGGCAGCTAAATGACTTCTACAATCCTGAAGGCAGGTTCCCTGTTATATTTATTTTCAGAGAAAGAGTTTTGACCACTTCAAGATTATTGATTGAAAAACTCCACCATAAATCTATAATATTAATTTTTGGAGGTGAAATGTGGATGGTGATGGTAATGGTGATGATGATAATAGTGACAATGGCGATAATAAAGGATTTTAATTAAATCAATGTTTTCTTATAGAATTCGGTTTGACTCATAATGAAAATAGATACATGGAATTAATTCTGAGATAAAAGCATTATCTCACAGAACTGAATAGGTTTTGTTCATCCCCATAAAAACAAAAGGAAGTAATATTTTCTCACAACATGTTTTGAAGGTTTTGCTGATTGTTCTGCATATTTATCACTAATGCTGAAATGTAAAAAAATATTGTAGTTGAATGGGATCTTGCACTGTTCAATAACATGTATGCTTTTTCATTATACAAAAGGCCTATGAAGCAGCTGTATGGATAAAAATGAAGACATCTGTTTCTCCAAGAAAGGATTATTTGGTGTTTTTACTACAAAGCTATATTGTTACTACAACAATTACATTCATTGTAGCACTTAAATGAAGATTCCTTACTCAAAATGCTTCAGAATCACACAAACAAATCGAAAGTCTAAAGTACAAATCACCTTTTCCATTCTCATTTGAATGCTTCTAAGTGATTTGTGGGAAATGCAAAAGTGTACAGTTTTATAGTTCTGTCTAGAATATGCCATTAAAATACCACTATAATGTTCTTGGCTGTCTGACCTAATTCTACAGTTTGTAATTTTAATGGTATGGAGTGTGTGTTTGTGCATACGTGTCTGTTGTTTCAGTGAATATTTTTCAAAGAATGAGGGAAACATTTTTCCTGCATTCCACTGAACTGGATTCCAAAGTAAGTTCTAATTCGGTCAATTATGAGAATGGCACAGAAAATATTAATCATGATAATATTCATTTTATAAATAATGAAGATATATATGTATGTATATGTATGTATGTATGTATGTATGTATGTATATATATATATATATGTAAGTTTTCACGGGTATGTATGTTTGTATAGTTAATATTTAGTTAATATTTCGGGTTTCTTCCCGTGTAATTGTGGATATATCCCTAAAAGGGTAGAAGCAACGTTTCGACAGAATCCCATCTGCCATCATCAGGCTTATGTCAGCAGTCTTTTGCAGTAACTGCCGTTGCTATTTGAAATCTGGTGCTGGTATTCTGGGATGGCTCCACCTTTTCATTCTGATTGGTTGGGAGTCCCAGTATGTGTTTATTGGCTTGGCTTCAGGTGTATGGTCGGTTTTTCTCCACTAGGTGGCAGGGCTTCACCTTTGTGGCTGGTTTGAATATGATTTGGTTGGGATTTGTTTTTTGATTAATGTTTGGTCTATGTTTTATATTTGGTGTTAAGATTCGTCTATCTATGAGAGCAGGTTTCCAAATAGTAGGCAGACGTGAAGTGTCATCCCGTTTATTATTGTCATCCCATATTGCATGAATAAATGGGATGTATATATATTACAAAACAATTACATACTGGGGGGAAAAACAAGTGGAATTAACAAATCAGGAAATGGAGAACACTAGACAAAAAAGGTTTAAAAGACTTCATTTAATCATGTATTGAAGAATTGGGTTGCAACAAAATATTGAATCGGACTCAAATGCCTATATGAGAAGTTTCTACAACTCTTCAAAAGTACACTAGGTAGTACCCATATCTGGGGGTTGACAGATATCATCACTTAGAAGAGCTGGGGGCAAGCTTCTTATGGATGATATTTGTCATATTTGGAACTTTCAGAAAAACCTGTGAAAAACCTAATTAATATGATCCATTTCCCCATTTAATTTTAATAATGATAATGTAGTTCTACAGCAAGTGCCCTAAGACAGCCTTGAAGGTTAGACTGTACTTTAAGCAGTATGTCAGTATGCAACCCAGAAAAAGAAATGAAATATAAATCCAATAAGATATATCTAACTATGAAATATGCCACTGAATTTAATTTTGCTTATCCTTAATCTGATTTTTCTAAAGCCATTTTTCTCAAGCTTATTGTAAAATTTCCTGTTTAAGGAGAAATGTGGGCATTGTAGCATATGTAAAATTCATAATAACAAGACAATCTCTACCACCCATTTTGATATTATTAGAATAGATCTAACTTGTATTTTAACTAGAATGATTTCTGCTTTTCTCCAATACTGTATCACTATTTTTAATAGCAAGATTCTTTCAATAAATCAGAGATTAATCTATTACCAGATCATTTTCAGGTTGGAATTATAGGAAAGTTAAAACCTTGTTCAAAATATATTTTAGAAAATAAAACTTGTTATTTTCCTATTTAGGTTATTTGGGATTGAACCAGTATGCTAGATGTATAGGAGAAGTGAGGAAATAATGATTTACTTAAAATATGAAAATTGTTACAAATAATTATCTAATAAACATACTATACAACTACTATTTACACAGCAATATATATTTCTCAAAAAGAAAAAAAACCTTTAATACTATTTTTATCAAGATAAACCCTATAGCTAAGGAAATAACATTTATGTACTTCATCATGTGCTAGTTGTTCAGAAAATCTTTAAGCAGTCAAATTTATTACTTCTAGTAAAACATGTCAACTTTCTTTGGAAAGAAAAACAAAATGTCAGGTATTGTTAAGATCAGTATCTAATTTATTATTTTTTATTCTGATACTTCTATTGAGCTGCTCCAGCATTTGCTATTCATTAATTTTATAATAAGTATCAATATTCCCAGGACATTTCAACTTTTATCTTTCCCATCATTTATCATTCTTTCTGTATAACATTAATTTTTTTCCCTACATATCCACAAATCTTGAAAATACAACAGTAGCAGAAAGCTATAATTCAACAGCTGCATAAATCATTTGTGCTGAGACACATACACATTTCCTAATGCTCCTCAGAATGTGATTACTGCCTCCCAGTAATTTAACATTTCAGAATATTTTTTTTTAAATACTGGAACTTTAAACCTTCTAAAATGCCTTTTTGTGAATTATTGCTTTACATTCTCTAGATACGCATGCACAGAAGTTTACATATGGACAAAATTGAACTGCTGAAAGGAGATCATGCAACCCAATGCTACAATTAACACATTGCTGTTCAGACATAAATGTACTGCCAGCTAAAATTCCACCAATAAAACTATAGGTAGGTAGGTAGGTAGGTAGGTAGGTAGGTAGGTAGGAAGGAAGGAAGGAAGGAAGGAAGGAAGGAAGGAAGGAAGGAAGGAAGGAAGGAAGGAAGATATGCTTTCAGCTGGTATAAAAATATTTTCGGCTGGCAGAAAATATTTAATTAATATTATGATTGTATTATTAGCACCTTCAGAATGCATCAGTCAAAGTGTGAAATCTTGTCCAATATTACTCTGGTTGTTTCACTATCATCCAGCTATATAGACTGGATTTGGCAATTTTATTCACTTAGCAAGTCTTTTCCAAGGACCTAAGATAGGCAGATGTTCTATTTCATCCTGCAAAAGGTATCATCATAGGATGTAAGCTGCAAACACTGTTTTTTACATTGACTGGTGCTGATTTTTTTTCTTTGACAATGGTATTCAAATGGGGTTCCAGATGTTTTGAGATTGCACCTAAGGCATCAGGGGCGGGTTTCAAAACCCGTCACTACTGGTTCGCTCATGGGTGCGCGCTCGCTTGTGCACAATGCTTCTGCACATGCACAGAAGTGTCTGGGCAGGTGGGTGGAGTCTCCCACCACCACCCACTACCGGTTCCCCCGATCCGGGGCGAACTGGTAGCTACCCACCACTGTAAGGCACCAATTGCTATTGATACTATCTTTGCTTTCTTTTGCCACATTTGTTATTATATACAGCACAATTACAGCTGCCAGTTCTTTACCTGGGTGTTGCCTTCATATGCATTGAGTTTTTTCTAAGAACTTAGGATGTCAAAATCTATCAGCATAGTACACATGTGGATTCAAGTAATGTGGTCTTTTGTAATTGACAGATAAACAATTTGTCCATAGGCATATTTTCTAAATACCAGGAGCCCTGGTAGCGCAGCAGACTAAAGCATTGTTATTAACATCAGCTGCCTGAAATTACTGTAAGTTCAAATCTCACCAGGCTCAAGGTTGACTCAGCCTTCCATCCTTTCTAAGGTAGGTAAAATGAGGACCCAGATTGTGGGGGCAATAAGATGACTTTGTATAAATATACAAAAGTATGAAGGCTATTGCTTAACGCATTGTAAGCTGCCCTGAGTCTTCAGAGAAGGGAGGCATATAAATCAAATTTTTTTAAAAAATGCCATCTTAGAATACTTTTAAAAAATTGCATCCTTTATGTCAATAATCACTAGGCTCATAATGGCTGGTTTATGCCATAATGCCGCCATGCTACATTTTTTTCTAGCATACCAAAAATCACATAACAAAGAATCCTTTTTCTTTTGTAGATATGTTTGACGGCTTGAGAGATAACATGGGTGCCTTTAGTCTCCATATCTTTAGCAAGGATAACCAGCCAGTTTTCCACTAAAACCTCCAAAACCTAAAGGGGTGGGGAATAAAGGAGAAAACCTTGGGCAGTAACCACCACTACATAAAAAAAGTATTTTAAATTGCATAAAGCTAACATCTGCACATATAACACTGGATTAAAAAGAGAGTAAGAGACTCAATTTGGGGTAATGGTTAAAGCATCAGAATAGAAATCAAGAAGAGTTTTAGTCCCAACTTAGGCAAAAAGCCATCTGGTTGGCTTTGAGCCAGTCATTGTCTCTCAGTCCTAAGAAGTAGGCAAACCACTTCCAAAAGTCTCTGCCAAGAAAATGGAAGGATTTGTCTTGGAGTTAACACTGATTTAAAGACATGAAAAATAAAATAATAAAATAAATGATAATTTTCAAAAAGGAACCTATATGAATAGTCATATTAATTACAGGTACTTCATTCTTGTGGACTCATCCCATTTCTATGATTGTAAGTGTAATCTTGATTACATGAATAATCTGCAGGATAAAGAGTTTATTAATATTGTCTAACGGAATCTTCTGCAAATGTTGGGACTGAAGATGTTTATGTACAGCACCGTTTCTGCACTGCAGAATTAACTGCACACAAAAATAAATTGCTACGTATTCTTACATACATATTTCCATAAGATCTTGTATGCATTTGTTAGGCCATTCTTTGTTGTTGTTGTTTTTTAAAAAAAAAACAAAGTCTGGGCAGTTGTTGTAGCACAAGTAGCTGTAAAACCACCAATCTACTATTGCTCTACTATTTATTGCAAGGACTGTATGCTAGCAATGCTTTCCCAATTGCTGTAATATATTCATGGTTATGGGTTGCTGTGGTAGCTGGAGTAACTGCTGTGGTAACTGGGAGTGGGAGAACATTGTAAGCACTATTTACCTAAGTACATAAAAAAGGCCTGACTTATTGTACCGCCTTAAACAAAATGGAAAGACATTTTTTCCCCAGCTACCGAATGCAGTTGACAGTATCGGAAACATAGCTCTGAATCTGTTAAAGAAAGAAAGGAACAGGCTAGAGAAGGGTGTCTATTTGATTCTGTTTTACAAACCTCTATTTTTCTTCTGTATAAATCTTCCTTTTACATTCTATAATAGCCATGTATGTTTGTGTATTCACTAACTTTTTGTTTGACTATATTTTTCTTAATGTCAAGGAAGTAGAAATATCTGTCCTTTAGAGGAACTTGAGGAAAGGTTACAAAAGAATGATATAACAATGATTTTCACAGAACTCCATTAAAGCCTTCTTACTTAAAGTTCATGGCCTTCAAATAGCCTTAGATATATGTCATGAAACCAACAAAATCTAATGGAAGCTGTACACATTTATTCTCTACAACCTTACATGGCTTGATTTAGATTACTTTTTAAAAGAAGTTAAAAAAGAATACTTGCCTTTAAAAATCCACTATAAGAAATCTTTTAAACAGGATCAGGGTATCAAACTCGCAGCCCATGGGCCGGATGTGTCACATGCAGGCCCCGCCCTCGCCCAGTTTAATGAAGGGGGAAAAAGTCCCGATATGTCACATGAGGCCATGGTCACAACGCAAGTTTGACACCCCTGAATACCGATACAAGTTTGACTATCGCAGGATAGTACAATCCAGACAGCATTACAATAACAACATAGCAGCCCAGGAATTAACTAACATGGCAAGAAACAATTTCTAGATTTCCTGTTGCACGTATTCTAATATTATTCTTATGGTGGAAGCTTTGAAAAAGTCTGAATATTTTATTATGCAAACACAGCTAGAATAACTATGCAATGTTCCTTAAATCTTGCTAGGTCATAAGCTTATTTTAAACACCAAGAATTGAGTCTCCAATGTGACCTATAAAGAAAAATTAGCCACAAATGTTTCATTAAAAATAAATGGAGTTGCACGTCTAATTTTCACCGAATAGTGCTGAAAATGTACCCTGAGTCTATTTTTCCTTTCTGAAATTGAACTAAATGAATAATTTATATAGTTCAATTTTTGCATTATTCCATGGATTTATAAAATGGATGAAGTATTTTGTATGACTTCCCTTAAAAAAAATTAAAATGACTAAGTAATTATAATTTCTAATAACTGAAAGATTGGCTTTTGTTCTTTATAACACACTTTTCTCCATTATATTTGTAGACCCTAAAGCAATGTAAAGGTTATGAAAACAGAAACATGATAACATAGGAATAGCATTTGAAATTATGTTGAAATATCCTCAATTGTTTATAACATCTAGTTGCAGAAAAGACTACTATTTCAATGAATTTAGACTATAGCTTGTATTAAATTGCATTTTCTGACTATGATCTGCTCTCTGTAAACATTCAAAAGCCTAGATAATTTAGCTCATATTCTATTGATAAAGTATTTAAAAAATGTTTCCTGAAAAAAATGTAATATACTGAAAAAGCCATAAAAGGGAAATTATTAATGAATCTTATTATCCAGCTCAGATGTCCTTAACTTTATACTAGCATAATTCCTATACTATTTGCTACAACATTTTGCATTGGTATTTTATGCTAATTAATTATGATTTTGCAAGTTTATAATTAAAAAGAAACAGGACTCCCAGCTGAACCAAGGTAATGATGTTTGTCATGTATGCCATGCATTATCTCTTTTAAGAAAGTATAAAATTCATACATAAAATCTTATCATTTGATGTCTGCCTTGTCATCATATTCTACACCTGGTTTTTTTTATGTTTGTGAATAGATTAGCAAAATCCTGAAAAATATATGCTGCTTAGTATACAGGCAATAGAATATTATTTTAAAGTTAAGTTAATATAGAATAAACTATAAACATAAGAACAAAACAAGACCAGTGGTGAATGATTAAAAAAACTTGCTAACTACGATGTGTGTGTGTGTGTGTGTGTGTGTATTTAATATATACAAATAGAATAAAACAAACTAAACAGAAATTCTTTAAGAGGACTTGTAAATACAAGTCATTCTGCAAAATGGTAGGGAAAAATATCCCCATTGTATATTTAACACTTTTCTCTTACTGCCTACAAACATTTCAGTGCTCAGCACCACGCCTTTATTTGAGAAACTCAAAAGTTCATAAATATGCATTCCTTTATGCTCCAGAAAGCTGATTTATATTTGTTAGTTTAATAAAGGCATTGTCTTAAAGTGAGCTGTGCAATTTTTTCCATAGTAAAAGCATCCTGCTTTGTTTTTTTCCTCTATAAGTTTATCAGTCCATCTTTGTCTACATATTAGTAAAGTTAAGAACTACTGCTATGCCAGCAGAGGGAGCACAAAACACGTGAGTAAATGCATTTAATTTTACCCAGAATGTTTGGATTTTTAAAGTGAGCATCTCTATAAGTAGTTTGCAGCCTTCAGGGTTCCAAGCAAATATTGTGCCTAAGCAATAAAGTATCCTTACATCCTGGTGACTTATTGCAGGGGTTTTTTTGACAGCAATATGGAAATATTGCCATATCAGGTTTCCAGTTTATTTTTGGATTTATCGATCAACTCTACTGCTTCTGTATTCCAAGAAAGCCTTCCATCTAAGAACTAACTTGGCCTACTTAGCTTCCAGCTTACACAAGGTTGGCTAGACAGTGCTACCCAGTGCTGCAGATCTAAAATTGTAATTGCCTTTTTCACTGTAACATTTATAAATCAAAATTATTGGCTTAGCAAAGGCAGTATACAGTTGACTTAATAACTGACCTATGTACCAAACTGTCCAGCTCCCGGCATTTTGCTTATTATTTATATTTTTTCAAATTTTAAACTCAGAATCAGATGCACAATTAAAGAGAACAGATGAGGGAATGTTATTACCTACAAAAATACTTTCAAAATGCTACTCCTTCTCAAAATGATTGGAAATCCGTGGGCCTAAGAGACATTCTAAGGCTTAGCCACAAGACACACAGGAAAAAAATATTGATGAAATTCAAAATCAGTGAGATGAATGATAGATATTCCACAGAAATATCAGTATTGAAATAAATACTGATCCTTGAGTATATTACTGGTTTCTGTTAGACCAGCATAAATACTATGTCTTAACTTGACATGAATTAGAGATTTAGTATTTAAGAGGGAAATGATTTGATCTGAGTTTCAAATCCAAGATTCGTAAACATTGGAACTTAGATTTGGTCTGTTAAAAGAAGTGTCCATAGAGTATAAGAAGAAAACATCAAAATACCTGTAAGTGCTTTATGTTTTGGTGGATAACTATTTGGTGGCTAAATATTTACAAGAAAAGAGATCAGAATTGAGAAAAAGAAGGTGCTGAACTGGCTTTGTTGTCCAGCAAAGAGTATAGATTGTGCTGAACCAATACAACAAGTATCCAATACTACCTTAAAAACAAGAACTTTCAAAGCCTATTTGAAAAGCTCTTATTCTTTCACTTACTTTCTGGCACAATACTTGAAAATAGTCACTGAGTTGTCCTTGTAAGCAATTAGCTTCTCTGCCTTTGATTACTGGAGTTGGCATATTAGTTGTCAATGTTTGCCTTTCCTGGGAATGACCCCTGAAGAGTTTCCGGCCTTGATTATACAAGGTCTGTGGCTTTCTGGCAATGAGCCTTAGTTAATTAGTTAATTTATTAGTACAGGCAACAGAGCAGGTTGACACAGTGAGATACACTGTCTCAGAGATATGCAGACTATGGAGAAAAAAACTGGCACCAAAAAATTAGTTTTAATACCTTTGCACTCTCTCTCTTAAATATACTAAATATTTAGGCCAGCACTTTTGGCCTTGCACCCATTCAGTATGTTGATAAATCTTCCTCAATTATGCAGAATTTAAAACTAACGCAAGACTATAGACCGTGCCAATTAGCCTAGAGCCCATATTATGTTAAAATCTGAACTGAATTTGGAGCTATGTTGGCACAACTAGCACAGAAATATATATTTCTATATATATTATATATATATATTGCTAATAAAGAAATAAAGGGAGACTAGTATAGATCTATTTCAAGCTATTTAGCTTTCATATATATGACTCAAAAATAATAAGTAAAGCTAAGCTAAGAAAGTGACTGAAGTCCAAAACAATGATATCTTAATTGCCCCTGAAAAGTTGTGATTGGCTGGAAATTTAGAAGATGCTAAAATTTATTGGCTGCTAATGGTAACATTAGAATGTCAATACTCCACCAATCAATATTCTCTATATAGGAAATAAATTTGCACCAGTGTGCAGCCCTCAGCAAAAACAGCAATCAAATCACTATAGTTGATTTAATGTACAGCTCTGAAGCATATCCCTGCTCTAATTTAGGAATCATGTTTGGTAGTGGTTCATAGGTATGAAGCTTTATATATTAGAATATGAGAACAAAGATATAATTTAACAGAGAAATTCATATATGAATTTTTGAAGCACTTTTTTTTAAAAAAGCAGTGATTTTTATTAGTAAATTACATCTAGATTGAAAATCTAAATATCTGATATTACTGTAATCCTCCCTGAATTAAGGGATTACAGGGTCATAAAAAGAGAGTTAGTATAACCTATAGTGAAAGAATTAAAGGTTATATGATCCAATAGACCTTATGAAGCTTAGCACAATATACACTCTATTATGAGGATGGGGAAAGAGGGAGAAGGAATTAGTAGAGATTCATTCCCAACAGGCCTTAAATATACAGTATGTCCCATAATGTTGCTCATAATGATACTAAAATTAAGCTATTAAGATTCATTTTTGTAGCAATATACTTGTGATTTGCTTTATTCTTAGTTTCTCCTTCTCAAAAATCTTCTTCATTTCCAATAACTATTACTGTAGGTTCCTAATGAGAGATGAGCCTTTATCTCAAAGAATTCTGAGATTCTATGATAAAGTACTTTGTTATTTTGCTGTTCTGTCAATTATATTGAGCCTTGCGTATAATTGGCCAGTACTTGTCGATAGAATGTTTATGTTGTTTATCAAGAAGGCAAGAGAGAATGCAGTTAGCAGAAAAGAAGGAAAAGTGATAGGAGGAAGGAGGTAAGAAACTCTTCTATTACATTGACCAAAAAGTATAAATATAAAATATTCACATTTTAAACTGGTTTTTAAATTATTATTTCCGGTTTATTTGATTGTTTTTTTTAATGTACTAAAAGCAAAAGCAAAACAACTTAGTCTTTTATAAATAATAGCAAGGACAGTACTATTTTAAATGGAATTTAACTGAACTTTGGCAACAGAAAAATAAATAACCATGTTGTTTATTTTGCAATATATCAAATGATCTGGGACTAAATCTTTTCCTGAATCACCAAATTCCCGAGCTCATTTTCACTAGCAGAGGCACCACGGGCCAGTCCATTGCTGTTTCCAGGGCAGCCCTATGGGCCAAATCTAAGCACCCTGGGGACCGGATCCTTGAGTTTGACACCCATGGTATGTAGATATACAGTATAGATATAGGTATAATTAAATCTGATTCTCAGAGACTTCCCAGACATGTCCCTGCAGTTTTCTTGGCAAGATTTCAGAAGTAGTTTGTCACTGCCTCCCTTCTAGGCCTGAGAGAAAGTGGCTGGCCCAAAATCAACCAGCTGACTTCAAGCCCAAGGCATAAGTAAAAGTCCGCTTTCTAGCTAGTTGCCTTAATTAGTAGACCAAACTGGTTCTATAGACCAAACTGGCATCTATGTATGCATAGTTGATTCTTAACGCCAAATTATCTATTATTATTTTTAATATCATATCTTTAGCAGAGAGTTATGTACTTCTGTAATGTGCCATGATAGTCTAAATACTGTTGTGACTCCGACTCCCGAGCCTGTCCTCATGGAGGAAGAGGACTCAGAAGATGAGGGGGAGGAACTGACAAGGCCTCCCTCTCCAGGACCCTCCTCTCTGGAAATGCCTCAGGTTCCATCCGAAGGCCAGGAGGAACAGCCTGGAATGGGCCAGGAGGAAGGCATTTCAGAGCACCCATTGATAGAGAGTGATAATGATGAATCCTGGCTTGATCCCAGGCAGCGTCAAAGGGAGAAGCGTGTGCAGCAAAGGAAGAGGCGTGGGAGGGCCAGGGATTGAGCTGAGTCACTGAGCCACGCCCCACAAGGGATAAAAGGGGATGTGATTGCTCGGCAGGTTTTTTGACGGACAAAAGTTTAAACTCTAAAGAGTAACATCGTGAATCCTGCACTTCAGCTCAGATATATTTTGGACTAAACTCTTGTGGATAATTTGTCACTCTGGAAATGGACTGCAGATAAGGCCTCTCCTGCTTTTTGGGAGTACTAATTGGACTGGACAGGTGTTTTACAGTTAGCTGCCAGAACTCTCATATGCCAGGAATTCTGATCTGTTTATACAATAAATTATTGGCAGGCGTGTTTGATACTGCATTTGTCTGTGTGAGGACGGGGGACAGAACAAATACTTAAGTATGGTTACTGTACATTCATCTGTACGTACATACATATGCAATGTGTGTATGCACAAATACAAGAGCACACATACACACTTGTTTTTTTCCAAATGAATATGGGAGAAAAATATAAGGGAAACATTTCAGAAGAAAATTAAAATAGTTATGCTTGTGACATAACCAAAACTGAACAGTAAAGAAATGCTGAAATATGAATGTCCTTGTTCTCCTGAATATGAGTAGATAAAATGGAGAAGTCATATCAGAAATTTAATTTTCTGCTGATCAGACAATAATATGGCAAGAACATTGGGGAGATATATGACACCTATATTTAGAACTGGAGAAAAGGAGAGAAGACAGTTGCAGAATCATTGGACAGGGACAAAAAGTAGAGATCATTGTAATGTAACAGGTACAAACTTAGACAGGTCAAAGCCATTAAAAGTGGAGGTCAAGTTGAACAAATCTGATTAACTTCTTCAAGGGAGTGACAATGACAGCTGACAGGAATGAAGCAACAGACATAATCTACTTGGTCTTCAAGTAACCTTTAGCTACAGAATTACTTCAAAGAATAGCACAAAAGGTTAAAGAGGCATTGCCTACAAACCCTTTAAGTAAAAATAGAAAACTTTGAAAGTTAATGGCTAAATCGGATTTGAATCTAAATATTTTAGAATCAATACTTTTTCAGACCTTGATATTCAGGTTTGAAATAAAGATCTCATCTTAGAAACTAAAGCAGTTTCTCCTTGAAAAGCAAAAACCTAAGATATACTCATATGCAGTAAAATATAGTGCTATACATCACAGATGGACCTATTTCAGGTTGCAAGACCAAAAAAAGTTCCTACTGGGCAACTGGGTGAGCAAGCCAGCATCAGAAATGTGAGGATGTATGTGAGGATGCCTATTCTTGGCAGGGGCCAGGAATAGGCAATCAAATGCTAAAAACACATACAAGCTTTGAATATTTGTGTTGTTTCCAGAAATTTGAACAGTCTTGCTGTTCTGTTCTGGAGTAATACTTTCATTTAGCCATGATTGATTTAATATATTTTAATTATAAAAGTATAATCTCTTTCTGGAATATATACTGTAAGTAAACTAGTTATGGCAAAACAATCACTATTGCATTGAAACAATGGAGGAGAAGGAGGAGGAGGAGGAGGAGGAGGTGGAGGAGGAGATCTTAAAATTATAAATAAATGGTTTTTGAAAATTCACTTTTCAGTACCTGCCTACTAAACTCACCTTGTTCTACTCTGTGTGATACGATTCTCCAAGGGTACAAGACTATTATTTTTGCTTTAGGCTATCTGTGATTCATAAATGGAGATTTCAAATGTAATAAAAACAGCATTAGTATTTGCGAGATATAACTGTTGTAACCATGTAAAATTCACATGGGCACTCTTTTTTAAATACTGACCCAATTCATGTTGCAGCTTGCTATTCCATTTGTTTCAGTATTTATTAATATAGATAAAGCAGTAGAAATTGAGGAAGGGAGGGAGATTTTAAACTGAAAATTCTACAGCATAATTCTTCATAGGCCAGTATAGTAAGGTACCACCATATCCTGTTTTATTCTGAAAGTCTGAGTTTCAAGGGCCGTTGAACACTGAACATTTGTAATGTTCTGCAATTACAGAAATAATTGTGCTAAATAACTTTGTGCTGTTAGTGCATGCACATGAGCCTTTTCCCCATCAACTGTCCAAATTTCATTTTTTTAAACATCCAGATTGCTCACTGGACTGAGATACTCAATGTTTTAAGTTACAGAATGATTGCTTCGCTCATCTCAAGATATACCTGTACCCATTTCCTTATCTTGTTGAAGTGGCTTCTGTTTATATTTTCTTTTGACATTCAAATATTTTATTTTTACAATGTGGAGCAGAGTGGTGCAGGATTTTAGCACCTGACAATATATATTGTGATTTGATATAATGGAATGTTTAGGTGGATAAAGCTTATATCTGCAACAATTTAAGTATAAGCAGAAACTTCCCCATGCTTTTTTCCTTTTCTGAAAATGATGACTATACACTGGAAATGGAAAGAATTGTATTGCAATAATATAATAGCTGATATTGCCATTTACAAAACACTAATGTCAATTTTTTATTTATTTATTTATTTATTTATTTATTTATTTATTTATTTATTTATTTATTTATTATATTTCTATACCGCCTTTCTCCCGTAGGACTCAAAGTGGTGTATAGTCAAGAAAAATATAGATACACAAACATCATAAAATTGCTAATTAAAATTATTATTATAACATAGTTTGGCCCAATTAAATAGAACCTAAAATTAGAAAACATTTTAAAAACATTCACATGTTCATATGTTTAGCCCTGCTTGTTGGAACATCAGAGTTTTGAGGGCACAGCGGAAAGCACGGAGATCAGGGATATTTCGTATATCAGGGGGCAGTTCATTCCAAGGGGTTGGAGCCCTCACAGAGAAGGCCCTCCCCTGGGAGTCGCCAGTCGGCATAATTTGACTGATGGTACCCTGAGTAGTCCCTCCCTGTGAGAACGAACTGGTCGGTGGGAGGCTATTGGTGGCAAAAGACGGTCTTGTAGATAGTAGGATAATGCCCATTTTCTAAGGATTTTGGCATAAAACCTTATATAAAGGTCTTGACTATTGCAATGCTGTCTACATGGGGCTGGTCTTGAAAAGTATCTGGAAGCTTCAATTAGTTCAAATTGCGTTGTGACCTGCATAGTTTTGTGCAAGCCTAGATCTGCCCATGTGTCAATTCTCCTGCAAGAAATACATTGGCTGCTAATTTGCTGATTCAAGATCCTGGTTATCACCTTCAAAGTCTTACATCATTTGGGATGAAGTTATTTGAAGGACTCTCTTTTCCCAATCATATTATCTACCTAATCTACAAGAGTGAGGAGACATGGTTCCCTTAACCTAAAAAGGTCCATCTGGCAGAAACAAAAATGACCTTCTCTGTGGTAGCTCCCCTCCTGTGGAACATCATCCTTACAGAGATAAGATTTGACTTTGGCACTCTTTCACAAGACCCTGAAGACCTGGTTCTGCCAACAAGCCTGGGACCCCACAATGATATGGAGCCAGTCATTTGATTGTTGTTGGCAGAGGATGGAGAGAGTAATTTCTTTTTGTATTGTTTTTGTATTCAGATTTTTATCTTTGTAAACTACCCAGTCACTGAGAGTGAGTTAGGCGACCATATAATATTTTAAAAAAACAAACAAACAAACAAATAAATTATTTAACATGATATAAGAGTGTATAATCTAACATTAATGTTGTTTACCTAATTTCCTCCTTCCTTCTGGAATGAGATTCCTCAAAGATTCCTCTGAATCCCTCCTAAAAGACCATAAAATGTAGTTGTTTTCCCAGTCTTGGGGCAGGGTGGGTGCATTCCCATGATAGGTGTCTTTTTGTGTATACATATAATGTGTTGTCTGGATAATTGCTGCTCTTGTATATTCCATAATGTTTGTAGATTGGGTGTTTGTTTATTTGTTTGTTTATGAAAATGTATAGAGCCACCCAAGCTGCTGCCAAAGTATCTCAATCTGGACAGGATTTTTAAAGAATCCATTTGAAAACTAAAATGGCATCAGGACAGTACAAGAACAATTTAAGGATGCCATGCATACTAATTTTTCCAACTTTGGCTCCTGATAAAAAGTAAGGGAGATTGCTATACTTAATTTTTAATTCTCAGGCTATTATCTGAATTGAGTATACAATCTAATATAACATGTATATTAAACGGACAGCAAAGTATTATACATGTTTCAATTTGTGCTACCACATTGAGGCAAACATGATTCTTGTAGAATTAAAATGTTTTTCTAATAATTTACTTTCAGGTAAACAATAAGACATAAATGGCCTTGGGGCAGACTATATAGAATAAATGAGTACAGATAGGACTGAAACATTTCTATTGTTCCTTATTATTTTCTCAGCATAAATACTGACAGATGTTCCAGAGTTAAAATGACCCTTTTAAAATGAAAGAGTGGATCAATCTGTTGCTGGGAATCCATGCATGAAAGTTATTGTTTGAATGCTAATTTTAATTCCGTTGCTTCCTTCTTACATCTTCCTAAACCTAGCCCCAGTTTCATTTAGCAATGGATACCTGCTCCTGAGAGCAACAGCACAAATCAAGAATTGGCAGGAGAAGTATGTAGAGCTTGACATATTACACGGGTAAATTGCCTTGCTTGAATTACATTGTCTTGATAATATTCCAAAAAGGATAGGTCATCCACTAACAAAATAAGAGAGTCTATTTTAAAAATACTTCTATATTTAAAGAAGCATTTTAACTCAGTTCTGACAGTCTATTATTTCATTATGTTGGGCATCCATTAGATATGGGCTGACCTATTTTGCATTTAATACAGTTTTGCCATTCGCAGCATTTGAAAATCATTTTGGTTTTTACTCTATCAGTTTCCTGGGATATAAATTAAATAAAAAGCAACTCAGAATAATTTGATGACTTGTGTTTCAAGATTAGAACTTCCAATAAATTGCAAATATATAAAATATTTCCAGAGTAGTGAAAAAAATAAAGGAAATACATTGATCATTAAAGGACTGAAATTGAATTAAATTGGTTCCAGAGAATGCAAGGTAGCAATAGCAATAGCATTTAGATTTATATATAATTTCATAGTGCTTTACAGAACTCTCTAAGCCTGTGATGGCGAACCTATGACATGCATGCCCAAACTGGCATGTGAAGCCATGTCGTCTGACACGCGTGGCCTTGCTTTTTGTCTTCTGGGTTTCTGGCGCGCATGCATGTGCAACGATCAGCTGTCCTTTGCACGCGGGGCAGTGCCAAAAACCAGTGTGTGCATACGCGCTGGCCAGCTGATTGTCAGGCATGCATGCATGCTAGAACCCGGAAGTTCGGCTTTTTCCTGATGAGCGTGTGCGCGTGACATTTCCACTCAACCTTTTTGGTACCGAAAAGGTTCGCCATCACTGCTCTAAGCGATTTACAGAGACAGCATATTGCCCTCCAACAATCTGGGTCCTCATATTATTGACTGCAGAAGGATGGAAGGCTGAGTCGACCTTGAGCCAGTCAGGATCAATCTCCAGACTGTGGGCAGACTTAGTTTGCAATACTGCATTCTGACCACTGTGTTCCCATGGCATCCCAAATGATGTCGGATACTAAAAAGCAAGAAGCCAGTGACATTTTGTATATTGTCTTATGAGCATCTTGGTTCAAAAACTGTATGGTCTTCTAGGAATCTTAGTCTGATAAATAATATGTAGCAAAAGAGAACCAGCATTTGCAAATTTCCTACTGTCTACAAGACATTTGTAATTTTAGAGACTTCCGGTTTCCTTGTCTTCGGCGGCGACGGTGCTTTCTTTTGGCACCGCCACCCCCGCCGCTTGTAGAGCCGCTTCCTGATTGCGAAGCGGCTCGAAATCTTCGAAATCCTTAGGATTGCAGAAGAAGAGGCAGCAGGGCACAGGTAGAGCCCCTGCAACCCCCCCAGGGAACTGTTTCTGGGGAGGAAGCAGGCGCGGCTCCCTAACAACCTGCTGAAACTCCGGGCGGCGTGGGACGTCTTCTGCCAGTGCGGAACAAGCCGACCTCAGGAAACCTTTAAAGAGTGAGGAAACAACTCAAATAAACATCCGTAATCCACTTGAACCCTGAAACTTTGAACTGCAAGTATTAGTCCTTTGCTGAACTTTTTTACTGAAGTGAAAGTCTCGGAATGAGTGAAAGTGATTGAAAAAATATGGCGCTCAGCAAATGAATTAGTGGGTGTGGATTGGTGAAGTTATCTTGTCTTGCTACAAAGTTAAAAAGTTGTTACAGAGCTGCTCCGGCTGCAACAGAAATAAGAGGAAAATCTCTCCCCTTTACTTGTCTTTGCTGCATTATAGCTTTGTTTTGAGTAACTCTGGGGGACTTTTTTAGAAGGTATTGTGGAGGTGGCAGAAGAGGCGGACCCTCCCTTTTTAAGAAAGCTAGCTTACGTGGCAGGATGGCTTCAAAAAAGCAGGAAGGCAAAACAGGGGGGGGATCCCCCCCACGTAAGCAGGATACGCAGTCACAAGCCCAAAAAAAAGATTTGGATATGGGAGAATTAAAAGCATTCATCTCAAATATTTTGGATGAGAAATTTCAAGACATGGATGACAAAATAAATAAAATAGATGAAAAAATTCAAAAGTCACAACAGGAAATCATGCAGGAAATGCAGCAGAGCCAAAAGATGGTGACCAAAAAAATAACGGATGTGGCGTCTGGTCTGGCAGGATTTATTATGAAAGTTGAGACAAAAGTGGATGAATTTAAATTAGAAGTTAATGCTAAGATGAAAAATAATGATCATAAATTTTTTGATGTTGATGACAAGATGCAGAGAGTTGAGAATGATATTGTTATGATGCAATTTCGTGCAATGGAATTTGCTATAAGGCTTCGAGGAATTAGAGAAGAGGAGAGACAAGATTTGAGACAGATCTGTGCTGAAGCCCTAGCTGTGATTTTAAAAGTTGAACCTGAGATGGTTTTTTGCAAAATAGATAAAATCTATAGAGTCAACTCGTGGGTGGCCAGACAAAGACAACTGCCTAGAGATGTGGTCATATATTTTACAGATAGAGCAATAAGAAATGACATTTTGCAAAAATCTTTTCTCACTTCTGTGCAAGTGAGTGGATCCAAGATTACAGTTTACAAGGAGCTCCCACCTAAGATGTTGAAATCTAGAAAAGAGTATGGTTTTCTTGTTAAAGAACTGCAGAATAATCAAATCCCATTTCGTTGGGACGCCCCAACTGGCATAATTCTGAGATATAAGGGAGAGAAACACCGTCTGAATACTGTGGAGAAGGCGGAGCAATTTTATAATGACATCTTTAAAGAAAGAACTCCATCCCCACGCACATCTACAGTTTTGGAGATTAAAGAACAACAATCTAAGCAGGAATTAGCAGAGCTGAAGGGTGCTGAAGGAGGCTTTTTGGATGAGCCTTTGCTGGAACCTTCTCCAATCTCGGAGCTGGCTTGGGCGGCTGAAGTTAAGGATCAGCGTATAACTCGAGCAAAAGCTAAGGAACTTAAAGAAAAGTTACAGCAGGAGAGTCAAGACAAGGCTGGGGCTGTGGGAAAAACAGGACAGAGGATCTCAGATGATATCCTAAGGTTCTGCGCTTCGCTCCAGAAGGAGAATAAGGATGATTAAATGTTTATCTTGGAATGTGAATGGGTTGAATGCAACACAAAAAAGGAAGAAAATATTTGCATATTTAAAACAACATAATAATGATATAATTTGTTTACAAGAAACGCATATTACAGTTCAAGATCAAAACTATTTGAAAAATTCCAAATTAGGAACACATTTTATATCCTCAACTAACCAAAAAAAGAATGGTGTGGTTATTTATGTAAACAAAAAATTAACAGCCAAACTTATAGAAGCTGATCAAGATGGTAGGTTTGTAGCAATTGAATTACTTTCTGCTAACAGTCAAATTCTTCTGATAGGAATTTATGCTCCTAATCAACAACAGGACTATTTTAATAAAATGCTGCATACTAAAATACTTCAATGGGATTATAGATCTATTTTAATTATGGGAGACTGGAATGGAGTAATTGACTCTAAATTAGATAAAAAGACTTTGGCAAAATCAAGAATTAGATTACCACAGACTTTTTTTGATATGAGAGAAGACCTGGAATTAAAAGATATTTGGAGAATACATAACCCAAAAGAATTGGACTATACTTTCTTTTCTGACAGACATAGATCCTTTTCCAGGATTGATTTTATTTTGTTGTCTGATGACTTACTTGTTAGGACAAAAAGAACAAAGATTCTGCCAAGAACTTTGACTGATCACAGTCCAGTCTGGATAGAAATTGAGACATGCAAGAATGAGAGACGCTCTTGGAGATTAAATGAAAACTTGTTTAGATATGAGAAAAATATAATAGAACTTAAAAAGCATCTGAAAGAGTTTTTTGAAATGAATTTGAATAAAGGCACCCCAATGGAAATTGTGTGGGACGCAAGCAAAGCTTATATGAGAGGGGTGCTTATATATATGAACTCTAAACATAAGCGGATTCGACAAAAGAAAAGACTTGAATTGGAAGCAGAAATAAAGGATAAAGAACAGTTACTTATTAAAAACCCAACAGATGAAAGAATACTTAGTGTTATAAAACTTCTGAAAGACCAATTCCAAATGCTTATAGCGGAACAAGTTGCAACAAACTTACAATATGCAAAGCATAATACATTCTGCAATGCTAATAAACCAGGCAGGTGGTTGGCTTACACATTAAGGAAGAAACAAAGCATACGGACTATTGATAGTGTTGATATTGGGGGGAAAGAAGTTTTTCAACAGAATTTAATAAAAGAAGCCTTTCTTCAATATTACACTAAACTATATGCTAGAGAGGAGGTGCAGAATGGACTTATAGAAAAATATTTGGACAATAAAAGAGTTACAAAAATTACTGAACAACAAAAGGAAAGAATGGATTATCCCATAACAGAGGAGGAGATAATAGCAGCAATAAAACAATTAAAAACAGCCAAAGCTCCTGGAACGGATGGTCTGACAGCAGTGTATTATAAAACTTTACAGGCAGAAATGGTGGAACAACTCAGAGACTTATTTTGCAACATACAACAAGGGGGAAAAGTACCTCCATCGTGGACTACAGCTTATATTTCTTTGATACCAAAAGAGCAAGCAGGTCCCAAAAAACCGGAGAATTACAGACCAATATCTCTTTTGAATACGGATTATAAAATTTACGCAAAAGTATTAGCCAACAGACTGATGCCAGTAATTCAAAAGGTGATTCATGATGACCAAGCGGGATTTATTGAGGGTAGGCATATGAAGGACAATGTAAGGCAAGTAATAGATTTATTGGAATATCTTGAGAAGAATAAACAGATCCCTGCAGTGCTGGTCTTTCTGGATGCAGAGAAGGCCTTTGACAGAGTGGATTGGAATTTTCTATTAAAGACATTAAAAAAGATGGACTTTGGGGACCAATATATACAGGCGGTCTCAGCAATTTATCAAGAGCAAAAGGCACAGATCATTATCAATGGAAGTTTGACAACAGAGTTTAAAATTGAAAAAGGTACAAGACAGGGATGTCCACTGTCCCCATTGTTGTTCATTTTAACACTAGAAGTCTTGTTAAATACAATAAGGGATTCTAACACATTGAAAGGTATAATGATAAGGCAAGAGGATTACAGAATAAAGGCATTCGCAGACGATCTGGTTGTTACCCTAACACAGCCAATGGAATCGATAATCCAGATGAAGGACATTATACAAGACTTTGGCAAAGTTTCAGGTTTCAGATTGAATCAGAGAAAAACTAAGATGGTAGTTAAAAATATGACACAAGATCGTAAACTGGAGTTAGAAAGGAGGGCAGGTTTTGAGATTGTACCAAAGGTAAAATATCTAGGAGTTCAGGTTGCAGAATCAAATATGAAATTGTTTCAAAACAACTATGAGGCGTTGTGGCGAGAGGTGCAAAAAGATATGGAGATTTGGAAAAAACTGCAGCTGTCTTTACTTGGAAGAATAGCAGCAGTTAAGATGAACATTTTGCCAAGATTTCTTTTTTTGTTTCAAATGATTCCGGTGCTCAAAAATGATAAACAACTAAAAGCATGGCAAACTGGTATTAATAAATTTGTCTGGAACGAGAAAAAACCAAGAGTAAAAATGAAAATTATGCAAGACATCCCAGAAAGGGGAGGTCTTAAACTTCCAAACCTACAATTATATTATGATGCAACAGCTTTGACTTTAGTAAGTGATTGGTTTGGAGGAAAAAAGACTGGAATATTGAATGCAGAAAGTTTTGATTTGGAATTTGGATGGCATGCTTACTTATTTTATGACAGCAAAGTGGATAAAGTATTTAAAAGCCATATACTTAGAGATTCTTTGCTGAGAGTTTGGAAGAAGCACCGAAACAACTGGAATTACAAAATACCGCTATGGCTGGATCTTGGTCATACCTTGTGGAATACAAATATAATGTCACTCGGGGGGTTTTTATATAAAGAGGTTCTTTTTGCAGACGCGGGCAGATGGCAGCTGAAGACATTACAGACATTGTTGGCTGAAGGGATTAATTTAACTTGGTTACAATATAATCAATTGCAATTGAGATGGAAAGAGGACCAAAAAACTGGTATTATGATGTATGAGGAAGAATTAGTTAGACATATAAAAGAGAAAGGCCCAATGCATATTAAAAGACTTTATAATGTTTTGTTAGAAAGGGATTCAGAAACTGAACTAGTTAAAGACTGTATGGTTAAGTGGGCACAAAATTTTGAGGAACCAGTGATGTTGGAAACATGGGAAAAAATTTGGGTTCAGAATGTTAAATTTACACAGTCGCAGAATCTGCGGGAAAATTTCTACAAAATGTTTTATAGATGGCATTTAGATCCAAAAAAATTGTCGTGTATGTACCCTAGTGCCCAGCCTAAATGTTGGAGATGTGACTGCTTAGACGCTACATATTATCATGTTTGGTGGACCTGTAAGAAAGTTAAGGCTTTTTGGATAAAAATTTGGTGGGTCATGCAGAATGTTTTGAAGAGAAAGATTCAATTTTCTCCACAACTGTTTTTATTGGGTATAGTTAAGGGTTTTACATTGGGGGAAACAAAAATGATATTGTACATGATAACTGCAGCAAGATTGTTGATAGGTAAATACTGGAAAAATGAAGCGCTGCCTTCGATTGAGGAATGGACTTTGAAGATGGCCAGTTTTGCGGAGATGGCGAAGATTTCAGCATATTTAAAAGACTGTTCTCAAGAGACTTATGAATGGGAATGGAAGAAGTGGATAGATTATGTTCAGAACAAATATCAAACTAGGAAGTACCAAATAGCTTTTATTTGAAAATGTTATATTAAGATAGAAATATTTCAAGGTTGAGGATGAAAATTTATTTGAAAATGTTATATTAAGATAGAAATATTTTCAAGGTAATCAGGATGAAAATTTATTTGAAATTGCTATATTAAGATAGAAATAGGTTAATGTAATGAAGATGAAAATTTGTAAGGGGAGGGCGGGGTTCAAGTTTTATATACAAAGGAGGGTTTTTCCTTTTATTTGACATGAGTATATTGTGAGGAAGTCTGGGGGGAGGGGTGGGTTAGGGTGGGTTAGGGAGGTTGGGAAGTTTGGGGCGGGTTGAGGGGGGGGAAAAAGGGGTGAAAATGTAATTGTAAAACTTTTGCAATAAAAAAAAAAAAAAGACATTTGTAATTTTAGTCTAGTCCCGTGTAGTCTAATTGATACAATCTAAATAACACTGCTTAACCTATGAACTAACAGTACTTTCAACATTACCTAACATTTGGGTTTTCTTCTTTTGTTAACAGACATATATCCTGCTGAATAAATCATAAAGGCAAAACAAGTAAGAATTATAAATAGCTTTAGAAAAAAATATAAAAATGACATGTTTGGATACAAACACTTGTTCCTCAAAAAGTTAGAAAAGGAAGTGTTTGAATGTAAATGAATTGCTCAAGGACTGGTGTATTGACTAGAATTTCTCATGATACATATGAACACATAATCATGCAAGCCATGGTACTCCTATGCCACTGTATGCTTTGAAAAAGCAGAATAGGAAAAAAAATTGAAGCCTTTGAATTTTGGTGTTGGTAAGGAATCCTGAGAATATTGTGAAGAAAACAAGCCAGTAGATCAAGGCCAATTTCTAAAATCAAATTGATATGCTGAGACAGCAAGAACTATGATCGTAAATACAAAGTAACTATCATACCATGGCTTAGGGCCAGGGTATTTGCGAGACCGCCTGCTGCTACCGATAACCTCCCACCGGTCAATACGCTCTCACAGAGAGGGCCTCCTCGGGGTGCCGTCGGTCAGGCAATGTCGGCTGGCGGCCCCCAGGGGGCGAGCCTTCTCTGTGGGGGCACCCGCCCTGTGGAATGAGCTGCCTCCTGGAATACGACTGATCCCGGACCTCCGGACCTTCCGTAAAGCCCTGAAGACGTTTTTATTTCATCAAGCCGGCCTAGCCTAAATGGTTTTTAATTGGGATTTTAAATTTTATGGATTTGGGGTTTTAAATTGGGTAGCCAGTGATTTAATTCTTTTAATTATCTTATCTTTTGAATTAGTATGTTTTTTAATTTTGGCTGTTCACCGCCCTGAGTCCCTTCCGGGAGAAGGGCGGTATACAAATTAAATTAATAAATAATAATAAATAAAATACCTGTGCCACAGAAATCAAGAGGAACACTAGATGATTGGTGGGGAAAAATAGAATGTTCTATGTTTATTTGATACTATCTGGTACTTACATTCAATACTAGCTTAAGTAATATCTGGAAGTATCAAAAGCCAAACTAAAGCATAAGATATTTTGAATACAAAACACAAAGTCAAGTGTCATTGGAGATCTTAATTCTTGGAAAAATCTAAAGCAAATGAAAAAAAGACCAATAGAAAACAAGGGGGGCAGCTATCAATGTTGCCATATATAAACTTGCAAGAATGAAAAGAAGCAGTTACTAATAATGCTGACATAATACTGCCAATTATCTGAATTTCTGTAGACCAAATTTGATAGTCCTGCATTGGTTTAAGGACAATAAAAGCATTTTTGAATCATTAATAGTCTGGGACTACGCTCCAGATTGTTTAGAAGAAAGAGAGACCAAAAAAGCCCTTGAATTTAGCTTTAATTTTAAGGTTTGACAAAAGACCAATAAGAAACAGATCTTGGTATTGGATAGCATGGTTGATATTTTGATTTTTCATTAAATGCTAGGTACTATACATTTATTAGGCTGATGATGTTCTTTCTCTAATGAAGGGTATGACATTTTACTGAGGAACTACATCAAAAATTATGAAATTATGCAAGATGAATGCCTGTGATAATGACAACCACAGTCAAGAAATTTGCAGTCCAGATTTAGGTGTTTTAAAATCCTTATAAGAACCCATAACTGCCCAAGATCTTTAATTACTGTTCTGTTTTAAGACCCATAATTCATATATATGTATATATATGATATATATGATATATATTATATGCTGTACCATGTTTCCCTGAAAATAATACTCTGTCTTATTTTTTTTATTTTTTTTTTGAACTCTGAAATAAGCACTTGGCCTTATTTTATATGTTTTATATATATACCGCGTTTTCCCAAAAAGACGATCAACCTTGAAAAGAAGCGCTATTTTTGAGCACATGAAATCAAATTAAGCCCCATCCACAAAATCAGCCCTAATTAAGACCCCGCCCACCCTGGAGTGCAGGGGGTGGGGTGAGGCACACCGGTAAAAAATAATCTAGGGTGGGGATGGGGGGTGGAGCTGCCCTACTTACTAGGCCTCGTACACCCCAACACCTGCCTTGCCTTCTTCTGCGGCCACTTCTTGTGGATCGATCCGGAGCTCTATTATCAGCTGCAGAGGGCTTTCCGGAGCTCTGTTATTGGCTGCATATGCCTTCTGGTAGGCATCTGAAGCAGAGGTGGATCCTACTTACCTTAACTACCAGTTCGCAGCGGGAGCGCGCACGCTTCTGTGCATGCGCAGAAGCTTTTGCACATGCACAGATCACCCATGATGATGGAGCCTCCCGCCGGTTTTACTACTGGCTCTATAGAACTGCACAGAACCAGGAGCAACCCACCACTGATCTGAAGGCAAAACAGAGGCCGAGGTGATGCATGTGAGTGGTGGAAAGTGGCCGCAGAAGAAATGGGCCAGCAGTGGGTGTCGGTGCCACCACTGTCAGTGCCACCGCTGCAATGTGAGTCAATAATTGGAACCCTTCAAAAGGAAGGCCTAGCTATTTTTTCAGGGATCAAAAGAAAATAAGACCCAGACTTCTTTTTGTTTTTTGACATGATATGTCAGGGTTCCAAGTAACACCCCCAACAAAAGAAAACTCCAAGGCTTGAGTTTCCTCAAAGTTACATTTTATTAGAGATGTCATATTGGCACATCTGGGAAAACCCAAATCTGAAAGTTTCCAGGTTTTCCCCACCCAAAGAAAAGTTCAAATCCCTGCCAACACCCACAAGTCCATCACATGATCCATTCAAAGCACCATCCCAACTGGAGATGCCTCCCAGGTCTAGCCTCCCAGATGTAGGGCAAGACAGCCTTGACTTTCTGAAAAAGGAATGTTATTATGACTATATATCACCCATGCTCCATACAATATCCCCTCCCAATATCCCACAGTAGTAAATGTGGCAGGACTGAAGGCCAAATACAGAGTCTTATTTTCTTTTGACCCCAAAAATATGGCCTTGGCTTTATTATCGGGGGGAGTGTCTTATTATTTTTCAGGTGCAGGAGGCCCCTAAACATTGGCCCGCTGCAGGGGGACTGGTGCCGGAGCGCCCACCAGCTGCTTTGCCGGTGCTGCTCGGGCTGCTGCCTCCAGCAATCGTGGCAGCTTTTAATTTGCTTCCCATACAAACAGCACAAAGTGAGGAGGCAAGGTGGGGGGGCAAACAGTGGGGGAACATGCCCCATGTGCATGCGCACCTGCCATCCACCCAGAATGGCCTTATGGAGGCTGCTCCTGCAAACCGTAGCTTGTGCACCCCTTCTCTTAGTGGCGGCTGCAAAGAGCAGCCACAAACAAACAGTACCCCTCCCCCCAGGTCGACAGGGCTAGAGCTGGCAAGAGGTTTTTTGCGGCTGCTTTTTGCAGCTGCCACTAAGAGAAGGGGTGTGCAAGCTATGGTTTGCAGGAGCGGCCTCCGTGAGGCCGTTCCGGGTGGATGGCAGGTGCACGTGGGGCATGTTCCCCCACCGTCCTCTCCACCTCGCCTCCTCACCTCATGCTGTTTGCACAGCAGCTGCGCATGCATATAAGTTTTTTGGGGAAGGTTATTTTCAGGGGGGGATTATTATAGCATGTACGTTCGAAAGCCCAATTGGGCTTATTATCGGGACATGTCTTATTTTTGGGGAAACACGGTAGTTAAGAGAGATTCAAATTAATTTTCCTGCCTTGTTTCCAAAGTTGATTTTTTTTCTTGGAACCATGGATAGAAATCCTGAAATGTTTCAGATGTTATTGGACTCCAGTTCCCACTATTCCTGTTAATGTTCATACTGAATGGCTTACTTGGCTTAGTTGGAGTTAATCAGTGAGACAAAAAAATAGCTTTTCCACTGCTCTAGGGAAATAAGTATGAATACTGTATGCTTTGCATTTCCAATATTGCTAAACAAACAAACAAAAATATTACATTTAATTTTCCCCACCCTATCCTGTTACACCTCTGAGGTAGCCATTTCTGTTTGGAATTTGAACTGAGTGAATGATCTATTATTCTTTCACACCTTGTATTATGGCACGTTCTAGGATTTGGGATAGCAATACTCCTCTGTAAAATATGTTCAGTAAAATGTTGTGTATTGTGAAATTTTCCTTGAGTTAAACTTATCTACTTTTAAAAGATGTTCCCATTCATCGTCAAAGTACAATATATCATATGCAAACTGCATAGAAAATATTCATTTTTCAGGACATTTTTTCATTAGTGTTTACATTTATGTTGAACAGGAAGAATCCATTAGTAAGGTAACTTTATATTATTTTTTTCCATGCATCTGTTTTGGAATGATCATGAACAATTATGTATGCATTTGTGAACAACATAACAGGGTCATCCCTTTTGCTGTGATCTAGTCCCCAAGCTATTGCTAGACTGTTGTAGTGATTATCATTTTTTTAAAAAAAATTCAGAACAAGGTATAGCTTATCAGATGTTCACTAGGGAAATATATATAATTTAATATTCTTATCAGGTAATCAGTAATCACTAACTCTTTTGCATTCATAGCAAAGATGTTCACTCTTTTATTGTAGCTTTAATAGTTTTTTTTTCCTTAAAAAGAAATGTGTTCCATGACTACCTGCACTTGAAAAATTGGATGCGGTAATTATTTTTTTTTAAAGAATATATGTTGTACTTGGGGGATAATGATCAGACATAATAGTTTATCTCATTCATATATATGTATGTATGTATGTATGTATGTATGTATGTATTCGCTCTCTTTTTCTGTGTGTGTCTCTATGTCTCTCTGGGTTATTTAACTTATCTAATATTATACTCAAAACACGACATTGCAGTGGAGATAAATCTTCCAAAAGTACTTTTGTTCATCTGAATATATCATTATTACATATCATTCTATGGCTTCCAGTTCCCACTCTCCTAGTTTCTAGATTTAACCACTACACCAAACAGATACACAAAGTATTAACCTTTTGGACAATTTTCAAACGTGTGTACATATGAATACGTTTATGCCCATATATTATAATGGATTTTTTTTAAAAAAAAAAATCTAGTGTTACAAAATTACTGATAGAGGACAGATGTTTTAATAGAAATATTCAAGAGCTTGTTCAAACCTCATGTTAAAAACACTTAAAGATTCATGAAAAAGCAGAATCCTGCTTAATCCTTGACCTTTTGTCTTAATATATTTGTTGGTTACGTTGTATTATTTTATCATTTTATGAGAGTGGCAATAAAAGAAAGGTATTTTTAGATACTTCTAATTTTACTTTGGAATGATTGGTTTCTTTCACAACTTCATCCCGTGCTATCTAAAAATAAATAATTATTTTTATTTTATCCACAGTTAATTATGCATCCACCCCCACCCCACCCCCACTTACAATTGGCCTATCATTGCTTCTCCCAGACAGGGAGAAACTAGGCCCAGGAGAAAGGGATTAGGTAAACCTAGCCAACTGCAATTAATGGATCAACCTAGAGCACTTGCTCTGTAGTGGAAATATACAGTGGAATAAAGGTCTTTCATTTAAATACATCTTCAGTGCTGTGATTGGAAGATGGTTGATGATAGATAAAATATTTGATCCTTGCTCAGTGTTTCTGTTCATGAATCCATACCCTACAGATTTACAACTCACACACCGTCTAAATATTCTCAGATTTCTGAGTAGGAAGCCCCAGCAGCTTGATTCTAAAAAATAATGATATGTTTCAAATAAACCAATTATTGTAACCTCAAAGGGATTTTCTAGGGATTTGCACACAGTCTGTATCACAATGAAAGTCCTCTTAATATGCCACAGTTACTAGACTGAACATCTCTAAACAAGGCCCACAAGCCTCTTCAAATCTCTTAAAAACAAACATCTTTCTGGTGACCCTTTGTTTTTTAACCCATTTACCAGTTCTGACTGTAAAAGATCTGTTATTTATGATTATATACATATAATTAGAGCCAATACCACTTGCTTTAACCTCCCTACTTTCTTTCTTTTTTCTTTTTCAAAAACAAACAATCCTTGGGAACGCTGCAGGTTCCTTGATGTCTATAGACTACATTTTACTTAACGTGCATAAAGCATATTGTGAGGGCCAGGCAGTTACTTATGTAGTTCTCAAATTATTTGTTTATTGATAGCTCAGGTTATTGTCTCTCTTATATGTATTATTAAGCTAAAAAAAGAAAGGGACCAAATTTAAATGATTTTATAATGACTTCAGTTCTATTTAAAAAACTTAAGAAATATTTGCTTATGGCATGCATAACATCAGATTTATAGTTGGGTTGATTTCACTTGTTAAATCAAAACGAACCAAGCTTGCCTTTCTCAGAGATTATATCAAAACAAACAGCTCTCTTTCATTCAAAATAATATGCTTCACTTTTTATAAACTTTAAACTTAAAATTTATGAGATATTTCTTTTAAATCTTAACGAATGAATGTTTTAGGTATATGTTGCTGAAAGCATAGTGTGTAAAAATAAACTTCAAATGCAAACGTGTTCACTGAAAAATAAGCCATTCACTGGTTTACTCTCAGGAAAATATGGACAGAACTACAACCTTAGTATTATCTCTGTATATGTGGTAAATCTTGTGATTTGTCATTTAATGAAAACTGAGCATGCTGGAACTGTTTTTTTTAAAAAAAAAAGAACAGAGAATGTGGGTTTTGGTTCTTCAGACATTTTCTATTCAAAGCTCTCTGGTTGAGTGCAAAATTATTCTTTTAAAAATGTGAGTGTTCAGCATACAAAGGGAATGACTTGGTCATGCTTCTGCCACTCACCATTCTTTTTGTACTATGTTATTTCTGTTCCTTTTCATGTTGCTGAAAGGAACATGAAAACATTACTTACATAGATCAAGGCTCTGCTAAGGTTAAAGTCAATCGAACCAAATGTTCATTTTCAAGGATATAAATGCACCATTGAACATCCTAAGAGAAACTGTTGTTATGACCTTTTTGAACTGAAATCACCATTTACACAAAGAGAAATTCATTATTTTATATTAAGCTTAAATGAGCCTGGATTTATGCAAATTAGTTTCACATGTCATATTTTACTGGGTGTGCTAGCTTGTTTGCTAGCTTGTTTGCTTGCTAAACTTGTACTTTGCCAAATCTAGTGACTCATGGCAGTTTTCAATATACTCAACTGTAAAACAAAACATATGGTTGAATCCAGCTATCATACAAAGGTAAAACATTAAAATTCATTTAAAATAGTCATATGGGCCAAAGGAATTGTCTAAATGGAACATTAAACTTTAAAGGCCAAATGGAAAAGTTCCAATTTGGTATCCTTATGGTATAATACCAGTTTTGGTATCAACTGGACTCTTGAGTGGAGATTTTTTCATTAGCTGGGATCACCCAAAAACACTGTATCTTGGCTCCTACACTTCTTATCTCAGTTATGTAGGGATACCAATCATCACAATGTGCATAGAATCCTATAGTGAATAGAATAGAATAGAATAGAATAGAATAGAATACAATACAATACAATACAATACAATACAATACAATACAATACAATACAATACAATACAATACAATACTTTGTTGACCAAGTATGATTAGACACATAAGGAATTTGTCTCATTGGAGAAGCTTTCCGTGTATATCCAAAACAATAGAGTAATAATAACCATAATAATAATAATGCAAATAAGAGGTGGTAGTAGGGAAAATAACACTACAGTGATACAACATGGATAAATATACTTAAACAAGACAGTACTGTGGGAATTAGATACCATGTTTTGCCAAAAATAAGACCTGGTCTTATATTTTCTGGGGCTCCAAAATAAGCATTAAGGCTTATTTTTCGGGAAACATGATATCAGGGTGATCAGTCCAGCTGGGTGCCTCCCCCCACTGTGCACACAAAAGGCGGTGAGTGTGCAGAGGCTGACGTTTGGCAGCAGCTGCAGCTCACTGGCCCCTTGGTCAGCGCATTCTGGGGCTGTGCAGCCTGTGCAGCGCAGGTGAGTTGATTACCTATCCAAACAGCAGATGGCAGCAGAGGTGTGGTGGAGAGCCACGCTATCCAGATGTGATGCACAGCCATCGGAAATCCAATAGTCAGTGGGCCAGAGTGGTCGGTCATGGGAAGCTCATTTTCATGCGGCAGCACCAGGAGCTGATGGAAGCAGAGGCCCAGGGGGAAGGCAGGCGATCCCAACACACTGCATGGGCTGCAGGCAAGCCAAGAGACAGTGGGACAGAGTGGGCCAGAGGGCATGGGAGGCTCATCTTCACATTTATCAGTTTGCCTGTGGTCCACACAACGCGTCCAGTTTCCCCTCCCCGTGCCTCTGCCTCTGTCTGCTGCCAGTCTTGCTGTGTGAAGGAGAGCCTCCTGCAGCCGCCCACCTGCTCTGGCCCACTGACTCTTGGCTTTCCCACAGTCTGCGCGATTCATCCAGATTGCATGCCTCCCCACCCCACTTCTGCCTCCGTTTGCTGCTTGGGCAGGTAATGAATTCACCTGCACTGCTGAAGGCTGCAGCTGCTGCAGGACATGATTGGCTGCACGCCCTCATTGCCTCTGGTGCTGACCATGCCCGCCGGCTGATGACCACCTTAATGAGGGTTTATTTTTGCGGTAGGTCTTATATTAGGAGCATGCTTAAAAATTGGGCTAGGTCTTATTTTTGGGGTAGGTCTTGTTTTTGGAGAAACATGGTACATTACAAACATTTTCTTTGTTTTCTTTAGTATATTGATATAGGGGTTTTGGGGTATTTACCTTTTTCCCCTCCTTTTGTATTAATTGATTTATTGATCTTTTGCTATATTGTAATGTTGAAAAAAAAAGAATCATAACTCTTCATAGCTTAAAGTACTCACAGATTACATTGATACTTTACTGCAATGAAATATTTGGTTAATACTTTTCAAGTGTTGTAGCACTTAGATCTAGCTGCTTTGAATATTAGATAGAACATTTAAAAAGTTTATCTGATGTAAATGATTTTAGCATTAAAATTCATAACATAATGAATTATTGTTGGATCAATAGAGGAGGAGGAGCAGGAGGAGGAGGAGGAGGAGACAGGCAGAAAACAAAAGCCCAGAAATAGATTCACAGGGCATCAACCAGCTGTTGGAAGGATACAAGTGCCAGATGCTATAATCAATCAAAGCAAGGTCTGTAAATTGAGTGAAGGAAAGCACTATAGACTATCAACTCTGATTGCTGAGGATGAAGAACTTGGTAGGTGACTCCTTTGTCAGGGTTTGGAAGGGGGTGGAAGACAACACTGTCCATTTCAGCACTCAAGAAATATAGACGGTAAGGAAGATTATCCTGGAATTTACAAGAACTGTTACCTAGGCTAAAGTGCTGAATCATTTTCAAAGTCTAAAACAATGAAATAACACTCAGAACTGGCACACTCAGAAAAGTCGTGGTGGCGCAGTGGTTAGAATGCAGTATTGCAGGCTAATTCTGCTGTCTGCTAGCAGTTCAACAGTTCAAGTCTCATTGGTTCAAGGTTGATTCAGCCTTCCATCCTTCCAAGGTTGGTAAAATGAGGACCCAGATTGTTGAGGGCAATATGCTGACTCTATAAATCGCTTAGAGGAGGCTGTGAAGCACTGTGAAGCAGTATATATAACTAAGTGCTATTGCTATTGCTGACAGATGCCTCCCTAATTTACCTGAGTTTAAGTAAGAGGAGATAGATCACAATGAGTCTTGCAAAATTCTTGCAATAAAGGTAATTTTAGCTTTCCTATAGAACTGATTTCCTGATCTGATCTATGAAGGGAAGTTAACAAGAAATGGAGGATTACCACTCATGTACAAGCAGAAAGTGTAGATGTATCCTAGATCTAACTTGAACCAAATTACAGAATATAATATAATAACATTATACATCAAGTAACAAAGATACATTTCTAGAAAATTAAAAAGAAACAAACTCTCCTATTTTTGATTTGGACACAATGGAAGAACTGGTTACAAATGTAAAAGCAGTGGAAAATCGGAATAACTATGTTATCCTGAGGTTTAAATTTATCTGAAGATAAAGTTAGCATAGTTGTACATGCATATTATCTTTCATGAGAACCAATTTCAGAAAGCTTAGAGAAGTACTAGGCAGAATCCCATTGACAGAAATCTTAAGGTCATAGATTTAAGGGGAAAGAAACCTTTCAAAATATTGGAAATTTAATTGCACATTATTCAACAGGAAAAAAATGAGGAACATCTTAGGAAAGTGTTGTGAATGCATTGAAAGCTAATAGGGTTTAAAGGAATATGCATGAAACTTGAAAAATAGGGCAGTCACCAAGGAGATATACCAGTAAGCAGTTAATATATATGCAGAATGAAAATTATCAAGGTTAAAATTCAAAAGGACAAAATCCTTTTCCTTGTCAATAGAAAAAATGAAAAATATCTGTAATGATTATAAACTGGTCAAGAAAACAAATGGACTCTGCAAGAAAGTTGAGGGATTGATATTAGCTGGAAGGTTTGGTGATTGAAGCAGCTCACCTTATTGGGTGATAGCATTGAAGGGAGGTGTAGTTAGGTGCTTAGCAGTCCATTGACAGAAGATTGACTGACTGATTGCTGTTGGATTATAATTGGAAGATTGAGGAAGTTTTCTGATTGCCCATAAGCATTGGGTGTAAGACAGAAGTACTTTAGATAGCAAAACCTGCTCAGGAATTGCATATACATAGTGAAAACCACAGGTTGGAACATGTATTGCTATGAACAGGAATAGGGGGAGGCTATAGGATTCTAATAGCAGTGGATAGAGGAAAATGTGGTGAGATTTGCAATGGGGGGCTGACTATCTGTAGCTCGAGTGTAGAATGAGGGTGAAGTTTCAATCTCTGAACTTGTGGGCTGGTTTCCGAACGTTTCATTACCAGGCTACATAAAATCTTCAGCAGATTTTAGGGCAGTGATGGCTAATCTTTTTGTCATCGCATGCCAGGGGGCAGGGGAGGTTCATGCATGTGCATACCCACACCCATAATTCTATGCGCCCCACCCTGCGCATGTGCACATGACCCCCCTCCCCTCCTGGCCTGGTAGGCCCATTTTTCTTTTTCATCTGGCTCCAGATCCTCTCTAGGAGTCTCTGGAGGCTGGGGAAAGCAAAAAAGTCACTTCCTGTTCAACTGGAAGTTGGGAAACAGGCCATTCCAGTGCTCCGGAGGGCCTCTGAGGGGGTGGGAAAGGCTGTTTTCACCCTCCCCAGACACATAGAGAGAATCTGGAGCCAGGTGAGAAAGAAAAATGGGCCTTCCCCACGCCCCCAGGCCCTCCAGAGGCAGGAAACAGCCTATTTCCCTACTTCTGGTATGCTCAGAAGGCCTGAAAATCAGGCCTTCTGAGGCTGGTGTGTTTAGCAGAGCTAAACTGGCATGCCCACTAATATGGCTACGCGTGCCACCTGTGGCACGCGTGCCATGGGCTCGCCATCACAGTTTTAGGGGATGTCAATGTCAGTATTCTTCTGTTTATAAGGGCTTCATATGGTCAGTAAGTCTTCTGATAAGTCAGGTGTGGGTGTGTCAAGTGACAGTGTTTTAATGGGTCTTGTGATGGGTCAGGTGGGAGTCATCAGTGGGAATCAAGAATAGCCACACTCTTTCATGAATTATCCAGAATCAAAGACAAGATACAGAAGGATGAAAGAAACAATGTAATTTACAAAATTAACTGTAACCATTGCAACCAATTCTATGTGGGACAAACATCATGTGAATTAAAAACCAGGATCCACAAACAATGGCTGGCAGTCAAATGCCATGTTCCCAAATCTCTAATCTCTACCCATACTGACACCAAACAGTACAATTTTGATTGGAGAAACACAAAAATCATCTGTCACTCTACCATCCACCATGCTTGTGAGTTCATCAAAGCCTGGTGCTCCACAACTACATCAACAGACACATTGACCTACAACCAGCCTACGAACCTCTCAGAATCCAAATCAGCTGCACAGCCAATCAGAAACAGCACCAACTCTCAACCAACTCAGGCAAGACCTCTCCCCCACCAGCAGTTCACCTCCCAATGACCCTTACCTGATGTAACTTTGCCATCATAAGGCTGCCACTGATGACTCACATGCATTATTGAGACCTGGCTGTGACAACAGGGCTCACTGAGATCTTTCCAGTTGGTTTGGCACAAGCTGAAACCCCAGGGCAAGGAAGTGGGGCTGCAGTGTTGTCCAAAATACTTGGAAGGCATCTGAAAGCTTTGCCCCACATGTTGCTAGGTGTGAGATGCTGTTTCTTAAGCTGGGCACCAGGAGACATCAGGTAGGACTGCTACTATTGCACCAGTATCCCTGCTATGTGGCTACTTCCCTGCCTGAGCTCATTGATTCTGTGGCTGTGCTAACAATGAGGTTTCTTGGATTTATGGTATTGGGGGATTTGAATCTGCCATCCCTAAATACAGGGGCAGAGATTATTTTCACATTTTCAGACACCAGAAAGATATGAAGATAATGAAACAGAACAGCAGTCCCTAACCTTTGCAGCTTGGTAGCCTGGCTGGAGAAAGAGGGGGGAACTGGGCCACATGCGTGTGTGCACTCCTGCAGCTCTTGTGCACATGGCAGACCAGTGTGCAGGCACGCAGCTCAACTTGTGTAAGTAGTGGGTCAGCACGCACATGCGTGAGTGCCCACTGGCCTAATGCTTGACCAAGTTGAGCTGCATGAGTGCTGGTTCTGGCCAGCCATTCCCATGACCCAATTCCAAATAGGCCAAGGCCCAATAATGGGCCATGGCCAGGGAATTGAAGGGCCCTGCTTTGGAAGATACTATCATGATTCCAAAGAATCTTGACAAGGTAGAACAGAGGGCAGAAAGAATATGACTTTCAGTAAGGACAAATGCAAAATCCTATATTGTGTAAAGCAAAACAAAATCAACTCAGCAACACTACATGAGAAAGGGATCTGAATGACATAGTAGATTTTAAGACAAACAGGAGTCAACTGTGTAATATAGTTGCAAAAACAACAAATGCCATCCTAAAGCTCTCTGATGCTCCCAAAGGCCTGTCAAGTATAATTATTCTAGAAAATAGGAGAAGAAATCTATTATGGTTGATTGCACAGTCAGGCAGATGTTTAGACTGGATTTGGCAGATGTGTAATAATATTAAAAGTATTGTCACAAGATATCAGCTGTTGCTAGTTAAATTATTTGCAATTGTTGGTGCAATTGATGGCAATTTTTTTTTTATCATCCTAAAGCTCTCTTGAAATATTCAAACATATGTCAAGTAGAAATCATGGCAGAATTATTTAAAATTATCCAGAAGATAGGGCGAGAAGATACACATGTGAAATCATAGTTACCAATTTTTTAGCTGCTGTTGGCCTTACACATCAAATTCTTCTCAAGGATGTCATATGTCATGTATCAGCAAGGCATATGTACAGATCTAAGCAGTGTGGTCTTTTATAATTGACAGATGAAAATTTTGTCAAGGTTCAGATTTTCTAAGTGTCATTCAAAATGTTTTAGTTTGGCAGCCATTATTATTAGTGGTATTTAGAATATAATAACAGAATTGGAAGGGACCTTGGAGATCTTCTAGAACAACCCCTTGCTTAGGCAGGAAACCCTATACCACTTCAGACAAATGGTTATCCAATCTCTTCTTAAAAACTTCCAGTGTTGGAGCATTCACAACTTCTGGAGGAAAGTTGTTCCAATGATTAATTGTTCTGTCAGAAAATTTCTCCTTAGTTCTAGGTTGCTTTTCTCTTTGATTAGTTTCCATTCATTGATTATTGTCCTATCCTCAGGTACCTTGGAGAATAGCTTGACTCCCTCTTCTTTGTGGCAGCCCCTGAGATATTGGAACACTGCTATCATGTCAACCCTAGTCTTTCTTTTCATCAAACTAGACATACCTAGTTCCACCAACTGTTCTTTATATGTTTTAGCCTCCAGTATCTTAATCATCTTTGTTGCTCTTCTCTGCACTCTCCACAATGTTTTTACATCGTGGCGACTAAAACTGGATGCAGTATTCCAAGTGTGGCCTTACCAAGGCATTATAGTGTTAGTAACACTTCATGTGATCTTGGTCCTATCCCTCTGTTTATGCAACCTAGAACTGTGTTGGCTTTTTTGGCAGCTGCAGCACACTGCTGGCTTATATTTAAATGATTGTCCACTAGGATTCCAAGATCCGTCTCACAGTTACTACTATTGAGCAAGGTACCATATATATTGTACCTGCAGGGGTGGGTTCTACTTACGTTTACTACAGGTTCACAGGGGGAGTGTGCATGCTTTTGTGCATGCGCAGATCACCCATGATGATGTTGTGGCAGGTGTGCGGAGCCTCCTACTGGTTTTATTACTGGTTCTATAGAACCGGACAGACCCGGAGCAACCCACCACTGTGTACCTGTGCATTTTGTTTTTCTTGCCTAAATGTAGAACCTTACTTTTTTTCACCATTGAATTTCATTTTGTTAGATAGTGCCCAATGTTCAAGTCTGTGAAGATCCTTCTGTATCTTCTGGATGTTGTCTATTCCTGCTACCTTGGTGTCATCTGCAAATTTGATGAATTCCCCATCTATCCCTTGATCCAAATCATTGACGAAGATGTTGAAGAGTACTGGGCCTAAAACAAAGCCTTGGAGTACCACACTGCATACTTCCTTCCAAGTAGATGCAATTCCATTGAGCACTACATGTTGAATGTGGCTGGTCAGCCAGTTACGAATCCATATGGTGATAATGCTGTCTAACCCATTATTTTATCAAGTAGTACGTTATGGTCTTCTTTATCAAATGCCTTACTAAAGTCAAAGTAATTACTTCGTTGTGAGCCTTAGCTTTCCTCACTTCATCTTTGCAGGCTCGGGCTATTTACTGATATTCTGCCTTAGTTATGTACTGTTACAATCTGATGAGCGGCCGCCCAGCAACGGGAGACTTCCTGATCGGCTGAACTGATAGCTCGGCCGGCGGGAGGTGTGAATGTTTTAAAGTGTTTTATTGGCCGCGCGAGCCCAGCTGCAATATAAATAGTGGCTGCGTGCGACTGATGTCAGGTTACATATTTTAACCCTTGTGTTGTTGCTGGAATAAACCATGTTGCTTATCTTGGTCTCTTATCCGCCGTTCTCAATTCAGAACACTGGCGACGAAGGTGGGATGACTCCCACTGTGTACAGCCACGAGAGAAGAATTGTTCTGTTGTTGGCATTTCGGAAGGTAGTTACGTGAGGCAAACATTTTTTTCTCTTCTCTCTCGTTCCTTGTGGGCCTGCAACTCTTTCTAATGAATAATCTGGCTATCTTTGCGCCTTTTGTGCCCAGCGCAGAAACTTGGGACGCTTATATTGAGCGTTTCAAGTGTTTTTTGCAGGCAAATGACTATACTGACTTTTCCAATGACCGGAAACGAGCCCATTTTCTCAAAGCGTGTGGGCCGCAGATTTTTGCAATGGCGCAGGCGCTTGTAACACCCCAATAGCTGCCCACCGTTTCTTGGCCTACTTTGCTGGCTAAATTGAAGGGCCATTATGCACCCGCACCTTCCCGCATTTTTCGCCGTTTCATGTTTTGACAACAGGTGCAAAAGGAAGGGGAGTCCATTAATGACTATCTCGCCGCCCTTCGGACTGAGGCGATAAATTGTGAGTTTGAAAACCTTGATGACTCCCTCCTCGAGCAAATAGTTTGCAGCGTGCGCGATTTGCAGTTGCAGCGCCGCCTTTTGGCCAAATCTGTCATCAATTTGGAGACTGCTGTTGAGGAAGCGGCTGCATTTGAGATGTCTGACCGGTCTGCGGCGGAAATTCGAAACTTCCCGCATGTTCTACCGGCCTCTCGTTGTGCAGCCATACAGCTAGGGAAGTCCTACGAATGCTCTGATACCATTGCTGATAGCGAAGAGGAGGTGGACCGCCTCAAGGCGTCGGTCTTCAATCGATGCCCACCCTCCAACGGACAGGCTCCAGCATTTTGTTTGGGTTGTGGGGATTCACATCCTCGTGCCTTTTGCCGTTTTCAAAATGCCATTTGCTGCCACTGTGGAAAGAAAGGTCACCTGGCAAAGGTTTGCCGTTCGAGATTCTCCGCGGACGTCATGGGTGTACCATCCTCCATTAAATTAGGCCGGGAAGGGTTCAAAGGTCCTCAGGACTCTTGTTTCGCTATTTCCCGCTGTGATCCTCTCTCGTCTGGCAGCCATGCTGTCTCGGGTCACAAGAAGATCTTTCTGACTGTTCGTATTGAAGGAAAACCATGCAGGATGGAAGTGGATACTGGTTCATCTAACTCCATCATCGCCTGGCAGACCCTTAAAGAGCTGGTGCCGTCCTTCGCTTGTGACCGTTTGCAACCCTGTTCTACTCGTCTTCACTACTACCAGCGAAATGGCATTCCCATTTTGGGTTGCAGCCAGTTTATGGTGGAGTGAGGAGAGTTTGCAGGTCCCCTCCCACTTTTGGTAGTCAAGGGCAGGCTCCCTAGCCTTTTGGGTTAAGACTGGTTTGGGGCGTTGGGGCTTTCCATTGCCGGCATCCATGCCACGTCTAGTGATGATTTCGAAACCTTGACGACAGAGTTCGCTGAGGTTTTCGACGGCACCTGGGGTAAATATAGGGGTACCCCCATATCTCTCAATTTAGACCCCCAGGTGCCACTTATACGCCTTAAGCCCCGACGGGTCCCTTTTACTCTTCGCCCTAAGGTGGATTTTGAGATAGATAAGTTGCTGGCTCAGGGTGTACTTGAGCCTACGGATCATTCTCAATGGGAGACCCCTATTGTTATCCCCACTAAGGTGGATGGTTCCATCCATATTTGTGGGGACTAAGTGTACTCTTAATCGGGCCTTGCAGGCCCACCCGTATCCGGTCCCGGTAGTTCAGCATCTCTTACATTCTTTGGGTCAGGAGTCTATTTTTGCTAAATTGGATATGTCCCAGGCGTATCAACAGCTTCCTGTTGATGACGCCATGGCCACCACCCAAACAATCGTCACGCATCAGGGTGCTTTTAAGTGCCGCCGATTACAATTTGGGGTCTGCGTAGCTCCTGGCATTTTTCAGAGCCTTATGGAGCGGGTGGCTCCAGGGAATCCCTGGTGTCGTTCCTTACTTCGATGATGTTTTGATCTCGGCTACCACCAAACACGACCTCGTCGAACGTGTTCGCCAGGTGCTATGCAGATTTCAACAAAAGGGCCTGAAACTTAAAAAATCTAAGTGTAAGTTTGGCGTTCCCCAGGTCGAATTTTTAGGGTTCCTTGTAGATAAGTTTGGCATTCATCCTACACCTTCTAAGGTCGATGCCATAAAGAATGCTCCAACGCCATCATGTAGGGCCGAGCTTCAGGCTTTTCTGGGCCTGCTTAATTTCTATAGTATATTTTTGCCGCATAAGGTGTCTGTGGCGTAACCACTCCATCGGCTATTGGACAGAATGGCCCCCTGGAAGTGGGGGCAAGCCCAAGCTACTGCTTTCAGAGCTGTTAAAGATCTTCTTACTTCTGATGCCGTGTTGGTCCAGTATAGTGACCATATAACCCTCACCGTGGTTTGCGATGCCTCCCCATATGGCATTGGCGCTGTGCTGAATCATGTTTTGCCCAATGGGTCCGAAGCTCCAGTTGCCTATTATTCCAGAACTCTCAATTCAGAACATGTACCTCTCTTTCCACTTTTTATACTTTTTGTCTTTCAATTGGACAAAGTGTTCTTATGCAGCCATCCTGGTTTCTTTTGAGAGCTGTTATTTTTTTTCTTCATTGGTATTGTGCTAGACTAGGCTTTTATAATTTCACTTTTCAAAATTTCCCAAGCTTCTTGAATTGTTTTCCCCTTGAGCAGGGGTGGGCAAATGTGGCCCTTTTACAACCTGTGGACTTCAACTCCCAGAATTCCTGAGACAGCTTGATGTCTTTGCCCACCCCTGCCGTTGAGGATTCTCAAGCTTTCTCTAAGTTTATGGAAATTAGCTCTCTTAAGGTCCAAGATTCTAGTTTGACTTTGTTATATTGCTTGTGCTTGCATAATGTTGAATTCCAATATTGCATGATCACTTGCCCCCAAGGTTCCTGTAGCTTCAACACCTTCTATCATTTCATCTCTGTTAGTGAGAATTAAGTCCAATATGGCTGATCCCCTTTTTCCCTTCTCTACTTTTTGGAAAACAAAGTTGTCTGCTAGGAACTTGTTGGATCTTCCACTTGGTGCAGAGTTTGTCTCCCAGTTGATGTCAGGGTAATTTAATAAAATATTTAATAAAATAGATTTATAATCTTGCAATGGTTCATATTTACATTGGTGGGATATTTTGGTTGTATATCAGGAAAAAAATCCTATGCATAAGAGCTATTCACACTTTCAAAGCAGCAACCTGGATCATTCTTTCTAAAGAGTCAACCAATGCTGGTTTGTTACTTTTGGAGTTTCTTCCAACATTCCCTTCTAAGCACATCAAATTATTCTGCATCTCTTTCAGGACTTTTGGATATATGTGAGGCCTTAGAAGGCAAATCACACTATCAGTGAGACAACTCAAACAGGCATCTGAGATTTCCTCCAGGAATAGAGAGCCAAACTTGCTCTTTTATCTAACCTAACAGATGAACTTTTATAACATGCTGTCATGTGTGGGAGGCTTGCAGTTATGTGTAATTTCAATATATTCTTGTGCCAATGCATCTGTGGATGGAAAAAATCCATTTAAAGGCATCAAATATTATTTCATGAATGGCAAAGTATTGTCAGAGATATTGTCACTGAATATAATTAGTGAAGTTTTTATATACGAAGGTGTCTAGAAACCAATTTTGATTTTATTGCAATTAATGTCTGGTGACTCATAGAAAATATCTGGTCAGCAAATGGTCCATATTTTATCCTCAGCCTATATAGTTCACAGAATGGTTAAAATGAACTTTTGCGATCAAGACTGACACATTATGAGCTGTGGTGGCACAGTGGTTAGAGTGCAGTACTGCAGGCTGCTTCTGCAGATTGCCAGCTGCCTGCAATCTGGCAGTTCAAATCTCACCAGGCTCAATGTTGACTCAGGCTTCCATCCTTCCAAGGTGGGTAAAATGAGGGCCCAAATTGTTGGAGCAATATGCTGACTCTGTAAACCACTTAGAGAGGGCTATAAAGCACTGTAATGCGGTATATAAGTCTAAGTGCTATTGCTATTGCTGTCATTTTAGAAAATTTGCTTTCCTATGCCAGCTTTAATAGATAGTAGCTGGTAATCCGGCTTTATAGACATCAAAGCCTTTGTATGATAGGGAGCCATTGAGAGGGGTCTTTCTTCCCACTACTCCCATACCCATCATCCCTGGCCTATCCCTTCCCCCTGCCATGTGCTCCTCTTTCCCACCCTGTCTACGATATCTGATAATCCGGCATTGCCCAGGTATTTATAGACATCAAAGCCTTTGTCTGACAGGGAGCCATTGAGAGGGGCCTTTCTTCCCCCTACTCCCATGCCCATCATCCCTGGCCTATCCCTTCCACCTCCCATGCACTCTTCTTTCCTGCCCTGTCTACTATCTTGGCACTTTGCCCCAAATCCATCAGGCGCTTCCCCATTGCTCCACTGGAGGGAGAACATCACGGCTGCCTTTCCAGAGGAAGATGCAAAGGAACTGACATTACAAACAATTGCCACTCTAGGATGCTGCACTCATGCTCTTTAACGGCCCAGGCTCTCCCTTCCCCCTCCCATGACATCACAAACAATTGCCGCTCTAGTACACCACACTTGCTCTCCTTAACAGCCCAGGCATTCCACAGTTATGCTAGATCACACACACCAGGGGTGTTTTACCCCCACAGTATTAGTTTCCAGATAGTAAGTCATCTGTGTACCAAGTTTGGTTGAAATTGCTCGAGGCGTTCCAGAGTTATGCTGGAACATACATACATACAGCCTTTTTTATATAGATAGATGTAAAACTTTGAATCTAAGTTTTGCCTTAGCATCTCTAAAACTAATGTAAGTCCCCATAGCTTAACATTATGGAATAACAATTGTTTTGGAATAATCTGACAAAAACAGTCTCTATAGAGTTGTGTGACCTTATAAATTTCTAAAATAAATATTTTTAAAAAAATAAAAAAATAAAATAAGGTCACCTTAAAGATTTATCTAGAAATACATTAAACAACCAAGCAACGCCATTCCTTTTCTAAAAATATCATTTATACTATGCTTTACTTCTATTATATACTACTAATAACATTAGTAGTTATAGAAAAGTGATGGTGAACCTTTTAGAGATCGAGTGCCCAAACTGCAACCCAAAACCCATTTATTTATCACAAAGTGCCAAAACGGCAATTTAACCTGAATATTGACATTTTACTACCTAAAATAATGATAAACAAGGCAGAGTTCAGCTAATTGTTCTAAGAAAAACGTGATAAATACATGTTTATGCCCTTTCATTTTTTTCTGCTTTTGAAATATATGTTTAGCAACAATAAAAAAGAAACACTTTTGTAATATCATTTCTCTCTTTCCCTTCCTCTCTCTCTCTCTCTCTCTTTCCCCCTTCTCTCTTTCTGTCTCTCTCTTTCCATTCTTCTCATTCTTTCCCTCCCTCTCTCTCTTTCTCTTTCTGTCTCTCTCTCCCTCTCTTTTTCCTCCTCTCACTTTCTCTCTTTCCTCCCTCCCTCTTTCTCACTCCCTCTCTCTCTCTGTCTCTCTCACACACACACACATGCACACACCATCCCCGCAACACCTCCACCATCCTTGTCCTTGCACCAGGTCAGCCAAGCCCTTCTGACAAGGGAAGATCTCAGCATCTGCGGGGTTCCCACCGCCACCTTCTCCCCAGGCCAGACCTTTTCTGAGCACCCTGCCAAAGATTCAGGGCAGCTGACCTCCCTTTACCTGCTGCTGCCGCTGGTGTGGGGAGGGTAAGAGGAGGCAGCAAAGCACGGCTAGCCTTAGAGGAGAGATCAGGCAGGCTCCCAAAAGGAGATGGGGGAGTGGTCCTCATGAGAATGTGGCAGGGAAGTGGGGAGAATGTGAAGAGTCACCACGGCATAGGAGGGTGTGAGTGAGCCGGACCAAAGAAGGGCAAAGCTAAAGAGTCCTCCTTGCCTTCTCTCCTTTCTATTGGTCTGCTGAGGCCTGAAAATTTGCAGGGGTTGATTTGAAAGGCCTAATCCTAGTCTGGACCTTGGTGGGGTGGGGGCATTGAACGGTGAAGGCACTCTGCACATGATCCAAGACACAGGAAAAGAACACACCAAGGGGACCAAGCATGAGGCAAGGAGGTGGGCAGCGAGGGAATCAATTATTGCTATAGACATAGAGAGTGGTGTGCAAGATCCCTCTAGTCTAGTCTTAAACCCCCCCCCCATTCATTGCAATTAGGTTTCATCAACACACAGGTTATTTGCTTGTGTATCTGTGTAATTTTTGAAAGACAGCAAGCAAATGACAACTACAGGAAGGATTCGGGGGTGGAAAAAGCGAAAGGTCAGGGAGGATTTTTCAAAACAGAAGGAAAGGAGTGGGGACCATTTGCAAACAGGCCCCTGGCTATCTATCAACTTAAACCAGAGGCGTGAAATGAAATTGCATCCACCAATCAGAGCCCTGTTCTGCTCATCGCTTGTTTCGGTGTGTGTCCAGCAGCATTTCATCTGTGCTGGGGCAACGGCACACATGCCTACAGAAAGGGCACCACCAGGGTTATAGAACAACCGGGGTGCAGACTGAAATTCATACAAAATATTCTGCAGTTCAAATCTATTCCATTTATTCATTTGTTTATTTATCCCATTGTTTTATTAATTAATAAGCATACAACAATCTTTCTCACAGATCATGCATTTATCATAACCTGCTAAAGTGCAAAAATTTAGTCCGGACACTCAAATTCAGCATTAAGTCACATTTCATTTCCCAGATTTTGCTCTTTGTCATTTCTTACATCTTTCCAATTAGATTTCTGCAAACATTTTTTGCAGGTACATTTAAACTAATTTGATGTAGCTTTGCATTTACTCATGTTATTATTCCCTTTGTATAAGGGAACAGTCATGGCATTATTATCAGGCACTGATGTAGTGTTCGCTAACATTATTCTACATTAGCTTCACCAATCTTGGATAACAAAAACAATGAGATATACATAGTGGAAGGGAGGCTTCATAAAGTAACCAAGTGCCTCTCCAGTTTTCTTGCTTGACGTCTGGTAGTACCACATCCTATCAAAAGTCCATTTTGAAATCTCACGACATTGTCAGCATACACAGAAGACCAGGTCATTTCTAAAACAAAGCTCATGCATGTGTTCAAACAAAATCTTTTGAAGCAGCCTCTCTGAATTCTTAAATGGATAGATCACCTCAATATTTGCTGGAAAAGTTCATATAGGCCTAACAACAGAATCCCAGAGTGAAGATGGCAATATATCTAACTTAATTTCTGTGGACCTCACTCCATATTTAATAGGTCCATAAGAGGGCGTGCATAAGTCCACATTTTTGTCACATTTGTACCACAAATGTCACATTTTTATTTTTTCATTTTCTTTGTTTGAATTTCTAATTTTTGTTTTACAAATAAAATAAAATAAATAAAATGTATCAGTCCTAGAGAAATAACTAGCAATCTGGAATAGACACAGGTTTCCTTGAAAAGATATTGGAAAATTCATATCCTGATATGAGGGAGTATAGAAAGCATATGACAGTTGATATTAATTTCTGTGCATTTTAATTTGATTTTAATTTGATTACATTTTATTCATTTGCTAACTGGCAAATATAAGGCATACAGTAAAGTTTAAATTCTTAGAATTATTGAAATATTCATCTTTATTTGAAAAAGTAGTAGTAGTTAATAAACATTAAGATTCTTCCTTTCTTTCTCAAAGTATACAAATTGAATTACAGCTTAAGATAAAAATATAAATCACACATGTATGATGAAAAATAATAAAGCTTAAAAGGATTCTGAAGAAAAAAGTTGAAAATTATAAATGTGCAATCTTATGAACCTGAGAAAATTAATGTGCCATCACTGTAGATACATTGTTTTGAAAAGAATAGTGTTTTCCTAGCACGTACAGTATGTCACCTAAATCAGTGTTATTCATTGTCTTTAGGCAATTATTTTCTCTACTATTTGTCAAAGGCAAGAAGTAAATTGTAAGCAGTTTTGAACTGTTATTTTGCTATAATTATACCTATCTTTTACAAAGATATCATGATTTATACTGCTGGCTAGGTGCTCCAGGGTTATTGTGTGGCATTTATTATATCATAGAAAGAAATAATTAAAGAAACGGGTATACAAAGAGTGTCCATTGCAGCCTGAAATTAATTGGAGCATCTAAATATGCATAAGAGCACTTTTAGCATTTTATTATCACATTAGGTCAATTTACTACGGTATCATATGGGACACCATACTTGTATATGAAAATTTAATTTTGACCTCTGCTTGCATGTTAGGAATACCTTCATGAATAGAGAAAGATGGTCACATATATAAAATTCATGAATCCCATTGTGACACTCACTTTTATGTCTCAAGAAAGTTAACCCAAAGGTGCTTTTTCACCATTTTTTGGGACAACCATGACCTGGATGACTCAGAATCTCCATAGACAAGAAAGTTAACATCATTAATTTTTAAATATTTTAGATATTAAAAAAAATAACAATGTTAATTTTCTTATTACACAGTTATAAAATAGATATTCAGTGTACAATTTCCAGGATTATGTTGCAACACACTGTTCCTTTGGTATGGCTTTTAAATATTTATTGTATTATGCATGTTTCAGATCTCATCATGAGCAATGAAGTGTATCACTGCTTTTCCAATAAATTAAACCTATATTACTATAAATTTATTTATGTATCACATTTATATTCCCCCATCTTATAGAAACATAATATTGGGCAGCACACAATAAAGTTATAAAAAAACAATAATCATAAAAATACTCTAAAATTAAAACTTAAATGTTATTATTATTTTTAGAAAAGTTGAACAGGACAGGGAGAGCATAGATATTAAACATAATGAAGCCACCTCATTAAATTTCCATTTTCATGAGATCTCCAAACTTACTGACATACCCATATTATAAGGGACTTCCAGAGGGACATCAAGGGTGGGTGCTAGGGCAGAAAAAGGCACACAAAACTACCCATGCCGCTTCATTTTGCCTCTGCTAAAGCTTCCAGATACTTTTCAAGGGCAGCCATGTAGAATGCATTACAATAATCCTCCTGGGAGGTGACCAGAGTATGAGTGACTGTGAACAAAGCCTCCTAATCCAGAAATGGGTGCAACTGATACACAACTCAAAATTGTGAAACCTGTTCAAGAAACTGTCAGGAGGAGAGGAGAACTCTCAAGTTGTACACTGAGCCTATCTGGGTCAGTGCAACCCCATTCAGTACCAAACATGCTATAATCTGAGAAAAAGAAGGCCCCAAAACTCAGAGCCACTCACAGGGTTCATTTGAAACTTGTTCTCCATCTGAGTTCCATCACCTCCAGACAGCTGAATCCTTTGAGATACTTCAACCCTAGCTTTCAACACCATCTGGTAGGGTTCCTTCTCAATGTCCACCCAGTCTTCTTTCCCAGCTCTTACCAAGGGAAAGGAATCAGAAATCATTGCCTCTCTGGGAAATGGAAAATTGATTCCATTGGGAATCAGACCATCCAGTCTTATGTGCACCTGTCTGGAAAAAAGTCCTGCACAGCAAGTAATTGCTGTGGTTTTGTGGTTAGTGTGATGTCCTCCTTGGTGCTGACAAAAGAAGTAGAGAGAAGAAGAAAGGAGGGGGGAGGAGGAGGAGCGGGGAGGAGGAGAGAAGTCCTCTATGGGATGTCAACAGTAATCTGTCATTCTGCCATCATGACCCCCTCTGCATAGTCATTGACAAGAATCCCCAATGTCTTTATAGACCCCCACCAAAAAGCCATAGGAAGTAGAGTTCCCGGTATCAATTGACAGGGTCACATATCACACTGCAGTCAAAAGTTCCAGCAACACCAGCATCACAAATGTGGTTGGCTGTGCCACTCAAAGTGGTGGTGCTGGGTAAAGCATTCAGCTACCCGCTGCCACCAATCAACAAAGTTTTACCAATTTTCTTCATAAACATATGATGAGCCTTCACTAAAATCCTTCTAGAGAAGGCTTACTGTGGGAAGAGCACAAACCACCACTCCCTCAACAGAGCAGTCTTAAATGCATCTAACAAACATGTTCCACAGCAGCTTGTCCTCTAATAGCACAATCAAGGTAGGTCCCAAATCAAACATTCTTCCTCACATTTCACACATACAAAACTAAGAACAGGATGATCTGTCTGTGGCTTCTGCTTTCTCTGCCATCTTGGTTGAAAATATATTATTTTCTCCCAACGCTTTTTGCCATTATTGCTGATATAAGGATCTACAGTAATGATGGTAATATAACATCATGTCTCAACTGGATTCCAAACAGCAAACTGGCACCAAGGTTTTCTTCAGGGCAGGGAAGGAGTAAGGACTCTGAGTTGTAATTAAGATATTAGTGAAATTTATTTTTATTTATTATATCTCAGCATATACAAAAAAAATCAAAAAGAAATTCACCGATGTGGCAAAAAATAGCAAAATGCAAGCAAAACAAGGTAGAAGAAGAGTCATATATGGAAGAAGATGAGAAAAGGACAGAAGATTTAAAAACAGTCAAATGATCCATATTTATAACTCAATTAACTCAACAAAAAGGCACAGAAGTTTCTAGAGACCCTGGAAATAATACTGTGAGTAATTAACATGGAGAATTCTGTAGGTAATTAGCAAAGAAGATAGCCTTTGATTATTCCAGCTTTAGCCCTTTTTTGTACAAAACAATCCCATAATAGAAGAGAAAGTAGAATACCTGAGGATTACTCCTCTATGCACTGTGAAGAAATCAGTTGGTTACATGGGGATGTAATCTCCAACAGGTTATACAGTAACTTCCATCTGCTACTTGTGCTGAAATGTTGTTTAGTGGAGTCTCAGACCAATTTTAAAGAACAGTTGTTTTATTAATCTGAACCATCTTTCTCCTACTCTATAATGTTCTGGAAAATTAACAGGATTTCTATGTGAAAATATAAGCAATTGCATGTAAATGTCAATGGTGAGATGAATGGTGAGAGACCACAGCCCTAAGGCATCCCATACTGTAGAGGTCTAAGACTAAACCTCCCCCCCACCCGCTGGAATTGGCCATGGAGAAAGAAGGAGAAACAGCACAAAACAGTGCTTCCCATTCCCAAACCCCAGAGCCAGTCTACAAAGATACTGTGGCCAATGTTATAGAACAATTCAGAAGGTCATAACAGTAACATCACTTCCTTTGTGAGCTTTCTAGAGATCATCTGCAAATGTGACCAATGCTGTTTCTATATTATGGCCTGATCCAAAAATGAATGGAATGCAGATTACCTATGACCTGTGCAGCTGAATACCAATTACCTTCTCAATAATCTTCCCAAAAAATGAAAGGTTGATCCCTGAGGAAAAGTTGTCCATGCTGTTGGGGCCAAGAATGGCCCTGACAACATCCATCTCAAGAATTCAAATAAAACTCCAGGATCATTCCATTTCTGAAAATCTTACTATTTATTGAATACACTGCATGGTAATGTCAAGGCAAAACTAACTCTGAGGTTCCCAAACACCAGTTCATAGAATTAAACAATAATTTTCCTAGCCAAACCCACAGTCTCTCACTTAATCCATGTAAACAAGTTCTCTTTGTTGTGGAAACTGTCTGCTTCTACTCCATACCTGTTATGATGTCCTTGAAAAAGTTCGAGGCTCTCACAGTCTCCAGAAGTTTCATAGAAGTTTCGTTTCTCCATCTAACCCATTCAAAAGCAACACCTCCCCCTTTTATTCTAAAGGCAAGTTGAAATGAAGAGGCATGTAGCGGGCAAAGGTTCATCCTTGACAAGTCCCTTAAGAAGAGCATTCTTCACAATATTTTTTCCAGTTACTTTAGCTTTCAGTCTGGGTAATGACAGGAATGCGAGCTAATCCCATTTTCTAGTACTAGAGATTCTCATAAAAATGGAATATCTTCTAATGCCTTGGTATGTTGACATTTCTACTACACAGTATTTGAGTATTATACTTCTCATAAAAGTTCTATGAAGGACAAACGAAACATATTTCTTAAAACATAGTAAAAATACTACTTTGCTTAATTATATATTCAGCCTAATGTGTAGTTGTCACATGAGACCGGTTCGGATCGGATTAGGCGATCCGGAAGCGATCGTCGTGGTTGGTTCGGTGATCCAGTAGCGATGGCGGAGCAAAGCTCCGCCCACCCACCCAGGTGTCATTACTTCCTGGTTTTAACCAGGAAGTAATGTGTTTTTTAACCTTCTGCGCATGCACTTCTGAACCGATAAATAGATTTCACCCCTGGTTTTACTTACTACATATCTAGAACTTCAAGCCTGGTGGCAAGCTATGTGTTTAAGGACTTTAAGAAAAAGTAGACTGGGCCAATCTAATCTCTAAGAAGTCAACATTCCACAGGGTGGTCACTATGACAGAAAAGGCTTCCTGATCCCTACCAGATGACATTCCCTGTCAGACGGGAATGGAAGCAAGCCTCTTCTGCCAGAACTAAAGGGACAGGTAATGTTAAGGATATTGTTGTTGTGTTACCAACCAGCAGAGTATAGAGCACAGAGAAACGTTGCTGAGAGCAATGAATAAGAGATGTGCAAACTGGTTTACCAAAAGTTTACTTTATAGTGAAAAAACAATATCATAGTCTTTTAATCAATCCAAGTCTTTGCCAGTTAAATCAGTCCAGTGATACAAAATCTTCTTACCACACAAACAGTAGTTGGTTAGAATAACAAACTCACTCTGGTTCACAAACCATGATGGTAGCAGATCCATCCAACTGATGATAGCACAATGGTTGCAACTCCACACACAATGGTAGCTTATCATCAACTGAATACTTTACAGTACCTGTCTTAAATACGTTCACAACCAGTGATTATCTAATTACAGCATGACTCAGCATTACAATGAATCAGCAGGAAAACTTTAAAGTCACACAATACATATTCATATTAAAGTCACAGTACACATATATTGCCTGGACAACTTGTTAGGCTCAAACCATACCCTAACAGGTAGACATAACTGGGAGACACAGTTTGAGGCAGTCTCTTAAATAGTCCCAGTCCCAAGCCTTTAAAACTTTTAAAGTTCTTCATCAGCACTTTATATTGCACCCATAAACACAATACAACTTACAGAACAAAGTCTAACTTGGACTCCTCAAGTAGAGCTCATAAGTGCCCACAGAAGTCCCAGTGCCTTGTCTCAAACACACCCACCTATCTCTTCCTCTAGATTAATATTTAGTAATACTGCAGCATAATATCTATTTGAATAGGTAAAGCTGACCTTTCACATTGTGTAAGAAATAATAGGCTCTAAAGCCCATTTTCACACTTGTAAAATATTAGGATAGTTAAAATTTGTGATTAGCCTTCATTTATATTTTACGGTTTAGTCAATGCACAAATTTTCTGTAAAAAATATGAAGCGAAATTCTGGCATTTTGAAAGCATAGGTGTGCTCCTTTCTATTTTCTATTATTAGCACTGATAGAGTTACCTAGTTTGGATAATGAAATTTCTGCAAGAAAAGAGCGAAGCTCATAGAGCATCAAGGACCCCTCATTTCAACCCTGAACTACAAATATTCTCCTTTATTGGTACATTATTCTTTATTTTGGCATTTGTATTAACATTTAAGTCTATTGTTTATTTCCTCTTACCAGCATTAACCTTTATTCTGACCTCTAACCATGCTGATTATGAGTTATTATTTTAAGCTGTACCCAGAAAAGTATATTATAGTATCTGACCTTGGTTATTCATGTATCATTTCAATCAAGGACCTGCAATTGCCTTTATAATCATAAATTAAACCAAAATTCATATTTATCCACCGTTCAAATATTTAGAAATATTGCTATAGCATGACTAGCTCACTGCTTTTGTGAAACATTAACTCACTGTAAGAAAAAGGCAGAATAGCTATGTAGCAATAGACTAAAGAAATACGTAGCAAATCATTTTGAAAGTATAATGACAGTCTTATCTTATATATCTTAACTTTGTTATAAGTGAAATATTCTACTCCATAATAGACTTAACAATTCTATAGATGAAACATGATAGTGTAAAATTAAGATAATGAATAAAATCGTTTCTTGGGCTTTATAATAAAGTATGGCTGAAGATTAAAACAAGAATATAAAATATACCATGACTACTTACAAGGTTCCTGCATTAATTTCCCACGGTTTTGGCAAGCATAGTATTTACTGTGTGTCATAAATAAGTTTTAAAATTTGTAATAATTTGTAACATCTCAGAAATTTTGGTCAAGATTACCATTAAGAAAATTCTTCTATTCTTACACATTTGGGCCTACAATATATTTTATTTAAGCCATCTGTACCTGTGTTTCAGTAGTTTATATACTTTCCTTCCATTTCTTGTGGCCTATAGTATATAATTTAAGTATATAATATAAGTTTTTAAAAATTAGGGCTGTACTGGGTGAAATAATTATTGTCTAGAATGGAGGTGATGGCAGTTGAGTATGGTAGATTACAAAAGTGAAAATAATCTAGAAGAAAAAAGTTTGGTGGCATAATCATAATATTTGATTATAAGGACATTGCCTTTTTTGCAATCTATTTGAATCTTGAAATCACTTTTAAGGTTTTATTTTTATGTAAAGGAATTATTTTTAAAGGATAAGAGAATGTAATTAATCTCTCTGCTATGTTTATTTTAACAAGACAGGGCAGCTAGAGTTTTTCCAGACTTGACATATGAACCTTGCATTAAAAAATACCTTTGTAAGTGATAGTTTAAAGAGAAGGCACTGGTTTATTTCATGGCAGTGTTTATCCATCCATAATTGTATTGCTAGAGTCTGGCAGTGATTCACAGCTGCAGTAGCTCATGCTAAAGGGGTTTCCAATTACTAATGTTTAAAAAAACTATTTCTAACCAGAAGTAAGAATACAATCTCTGGTTGGCAATGATTCATAAACTATTTAGATAGTCCTGCTTCTTCTCATATTTCTTTTATCTTTTGGAAATATGGATGCAGCAGAAAACAAGGTTGCACATTACAAATAAACCAAATCATGAAAAGTGATTTTAATGCAAAGATAGTGATACAAATAATGGAAGTAAAACATCAGAGAGACGTTATTTCCCATTCTTACTGTAAGCTATGTGCTGCTAAACAAGAAGGACATGAAGATTGTTTCACATTCTGAGTATTAAGACAATTTGTATTGAGACATTTTGAGGACATTTACATTCTATATTCCCAGTAAAATGTATTTATGGAAACATAAATTTAATACAATTGGATTCAGATCATTGAGTCAAACCTCAAACAACATGTTTAGGCTTGTAGACCATTTGGTGAAGAGTTACAGTTAGATAAAATTGTAATGCAAAGTTTGTTTGTCAGCTTTTAATGATAACTTTGTCCCAATAGAGGTTCTTAAGATAATATGATCTCAGAGTAGTTCCTTCCTACAGATTCAAAAAACAACTGAACAGCAGGCTTAAATCTTTTACAAGATAAGATAAGATAGAATATATATTCAGAATGAAGTCTTTAGTTCTATGTATCTGACTAGGTTAACCATATATAAATTGGAAGCTAGTAATCCCTGTTGAGCTGAAAATATGACAGTCTGCTGCACTGAAGCCGTTCAGATCCATTGGACTTCAATTTCAAGAACTTTTAGCAAGCATGATCAAGGGCTGAGGATTTTAGGAGTTTGTAATTCCAGCGCATCTTGAAGCAATTAATATTAATTATCTCATATAAATTTATATCCCAATAATAGATTAAAATTTCTTTTTATTTGCAAAAACATATAGTAATTAATACAGTATGTGTGTGTGTGTGTGTGCGTGTGTGTGTGTGTGTGTGTGTATATATATATATATATATATATATATATATATATATATATATATATATATATGTTTTTCTTCTAGCCAGGTTTTATATATCGATTCTGGCCTTTTAAAATAGCCAGAAAAACCTGGCTAAAAGAAAAAAAACACATAAATCCTACGAAGAGTAAGAAAATAGATATTGTACCTTTACAGGGAGGATACATGAGATGTGGGTGTGGCGTACTGATGATGGCTAATGAGCCAGAAATAGATCTATATAAGTCTCTCACCAGGCAGCAAGGGCCTGCTGGCTGCCAGAAGGAAAAAAGCCCAGAATCAAGTGGATGTGACTCCACTGAGCTAGGGCTGCAGAAAAACCTTGGTTACGTAGGAAAAACCTGGCTAAAAGAAAAAAAAAACAAACACACACACACACACACACACACACATATATAATAAGTAAAAGTGCGGAATAAAAATTAATATGCAATACTGTTCATCAAGAAGCTATAATAATAGATATCCCGAAAGATTATAATAATAGATATCCCGAAGAGATAATCTTCCAGATAACATATATCACTGCAAGGAAATCCTACTGTCAAAAGAGAGAGAGGTTACTTCCAAGTTATGACTGAACTAACAATCCTTCCTTTGGCAAACTTTGCAATCAACCATCTCTGGATGCCTGAAATATGCTTCATATATACAAATCACAATTTCTATTTATGAAGGCCAAGTAAAAATAATATCTAATAATTTTTGAGTTGCCAGAAAATCCTTACCGGTATAACATTTGTTGCTCCATTGGTGTTCCCTATTGATGAGTTTTGACTGGCAGCTAAATTGATGGGTTTGGCAATATGCCAAAATCTACTCTGATTTTGTGCAAATACTTTGAACAGGGTAATTCAAAGGATACTGACTCTAACATGATATTAGAGGACCATTTTGAAAATGGGGTAATTCTATTTCAGAGATAACTAAACAGATGTTCAGATACAACCTGAAGAACATCTGTCTGATGCAGGAGCAGTTATAATGTCCCTATTTGCAGCAAGAATTGCTTACTCTCTATAGTTTAACTTGCATTCACCCTCCTATACCAGCCCTGCTAGTCAGCTGATATCATACTCATGATTACATGATATCATACCATGTAAGATACATGGGCATACCCTAGCTTGAAATTACTGTAGTATTATGTTGCCCAAGGTAAAAAGGCTCTTGGGAATGGAAGTATTCAAGGTCTGGACCAAAAGAATAGGGTATGCCATCTGTTTAAAGTGACCAATAGGTGCTAGGCTGATTCCATTACCTGAAAGTCACCTGATTGTGAAACAAATCAAATGTTCAATGATGCATCTCAGATTACAGTCATACAGAAAACCATTATTATAACACAGGAACAGCTAAGGAAGAGTTGGAGATGAAAGCAATGTCATGAAGGAAGAGGAGAAATAAAGAATTTTCTGGGCTGTTATTGGGCTATATATCTTAACCTTTTTAATTCAGGTGACACAACTAGGAAATACCTTTGTGATCTTGGAAGATGCTTCTACTCTAACCTTAATAAAGGAATGTCAGGACAGTTTCTTAACTTGGTTTTACTTCATTTCCCATTAACATATTTTCTCCTTAATATACAGATATCTCTGTATATTACTAATTTACTAAAATTACCTCAGAAATAGGTCTGAACATTTTAAATGAAATTCTTAAATAAAATTTAATTTAAATGAAAATAGATGGTTTAATAACACTCAAAAGAAGCGTTGAATTATTTAAAAAAGAACATTTTAATGGAAAATGATATAAAAATGGATTTCTAGATATTTAAACTTTTAAAAAATGATTTTACATAAATGAAATGAATTGGCTTCCTGCATTTCTTCGTTAAAGCTATTCAATAGTAAAAGTAGTTCTTTTTGTTATAACTAAGGAAAGAAGAATTTGTTTTGAAAATGCGTTGCTTAAAATCAGTATAATTGCCTAACATTAAAAAGTAGTATATTTTCAATCTATTATAGCCAATAGGAATGCTATTTTTCCCCTGAACCATCTCTAAAATTAATATGACTATAATTTAGAAAGGAAATCACAAAAAAACTGTTTCAGACTTTAGAGCAGTTCTTATTTCCTAATATACATACAAAGCTCTGGAAAGTTTACATTGAATGCTGTGATTTCTGTTCCAGGCACACTTTCTTAAAAAAAAAAAAAAAAAAAAAAAAAAACTTTAGAAAATATAGTACTCAGCTTTCACAAGTTTAGTTCCTAAACAGTTTTTCATTGAAGAAAAAAAATATTGTGCAACTTAGTATAAAGATTCAATTCTATAATTGACCTTTTATGAACTATTATCCATTACAGGCTATGACAAATTATAAATTACATTTATAAGTATTTCAAATATGGATATTCTTTAAAGTTAATGACACTGGATTAATAAAAAAAAATTCTAGAACAAAACAGGTAAAATATATCAGATTTCTTTATGATAAATTGCAAATTTGGTGGGAAACTAATCTACTTGGCAAAGGGCCAAAAATGAACTAAAAGCTATAGAACCTTTTAAAATTAATGATTCCTCTAGAGAAGGAATAGTATACTCAATCACTTTGTACATTGATTCCAGGAGCCTTTGTTTCTGAGAATTGTTTAAAACCAACCGGGCATGAATGTATCATAAATTAATGTTACATATTCAATATAAAATTAATATTTGAAGGAAATCAAGATATAGCCAAACAAAACACTGGTATTTAGTCTGCAAATACAAATTAAAATATAAATGAACATTACAATCCTCGTCTGTTTTGACCCTATTCTTTTCAGGGGAATCAAATACTGAGATTTTTATTCTAGCATACCACTGACTAGATGACAAATTAATATAAATTAGACTTTATTTTAGATATATTACTTGAACCATAGCATTCTAGTGTAGATCTACTTTTTCATGATTATTCATATGTTCTGATTGGTTCAAGTACATTTGTTGTAAAACAGTGAAAAATGCAATAATTCAGAACACACACAGTTGTATAGTCATAAATATATAGACTTGATGAACTTTGTAAATCTATTTGTGTTCAATCAAATGCATAGGCTTTATTAACAATGAAAAGTATTTATCCAGATTAAAGGTACAACCCCATTTCCAGGGAGTGCAGTTTAATTCTTATTGTCTCTGCAGAATAGCTCATAAGAATAATGGAATAGTATCTTTTAAATTCCCAAATAACTGAATATTAAGAAAAGTATTAAAGATAACAGTATTTTGAGTTGAGCTCAATAACTGTTATGTATGTTTGTGCATTTTCCAGAAACTTCCAGAAAGAGAGATGGCTTGCCATTTCCTTCTTGTGGAATGGACTTTCAACTTCTCAGTCTAACCAATAGTCTTGGAATTTTCAAGTGGTTCCCATCCAAGAAATAATCTAGAACAACCTAACTTAAAGTTAACCATCATCAGTTAGATGCTGCCATTACAACTGAATATTGTATAGTATCAGGAATATTACCATTAAAATAATTATATAAGTTTTTATTATTTTCTTAAAGTAAATCAGGGTTACCTGGGTAGACAAGTGGTTAAAAAAGGTATGATGTCAAAGAGAGGTGGCATGTGGCGAAGAGGGGGTTGAGGGTTTTTTTAAAATTGTCATTTGCCAATTTTTAAGGGGTTTTGAGAGGGGGGAGGGTTGTTTGGCAAAGGATAGGGGGGCGATTTGTTGGGGGGGTGCCAGGCCTGGCACAGGGTCGTGTTAGGGGAGGTGCAGAGCAGGGATCTGAGGGGGTGGGTGTTGCGAGGGAAGAGGGCGATGTCATCAGTATTGTGGGTGGGAGGGGCAGGTATGGTGGGAGCAGGGGGCCATATCATGTTGTGGGGGCACGTACCCACTGTCTCCAAGCGGTAACGTACTCCGGCTCCCAATGCTCTTCTTGTTCCCTGGGTTGTCCAGAGCCTCAGAGCCTGGGTCTTAGGCTGATGTTGTGCAACGCCAGGTCCGTGGTTAATAAAGCCCCCCTCATTTGTGAGCTGATTCAGGAGGGGGGAGCGGACCTGGCGGGTATTACAGAGACCTGGTTGGGCCAGGAGGGGGGGTCCCCCTCGTAGAAATGTGCCCACCGGGTTTCTGTGCATTTCATCAGCCGAGGGCCCAGGGTAGGGGTGGGGGGATGGCGGTTATTGTAAAAGAAGGTCTTGATCCTAGGGAGGCCACTGTACCTCAGATAGCCGGCTGTGAGTCTCTGCTTGTGAAGTGGGGCCATGGGAGGCAGATGGGCCTGCTGGTTGCGTACCTGGCTCCTTACTGCATGGCAGCGGCCCTGCCTGAGCTCCTCAACGTTATAGTCGGGGTGGTGGCTGATACCCCCAGGCTTTTAGTCATGGGCGATTTCAACCTGCCGTCCATCGGTGAAGCGTCGGAGATGGCTCGGGAGTTCATGGCTTCCATGATGGCCATGGACCTGACCCAGTTAATTCAGGGCCCCACTCACATAGGAGGAAACACGCTGGACTTGGTTTTTGTCTCTGGTCAGTGATTGAATGGCCTAGATACAGGGGATATAGTCATTGAACCCTTGTCATGGTCAGACCATTCCCTCCTTAGACTTGACTTTCTAACCGCTAAACCCCACCACAGGGAGGTGGAACCAACCAGGTGGTTCTGCCCCAAGCGCCTGATGAATCCTGATAGGTTCCGAATGGAGCTTGGGCCATTTGCTGAGACTCTGGCTTGCGACTTGACGGAAGACCTGGTGGCCGCCTGGGATAGGGCAGCCGCTGGTGCTTTAGATCGGGTCGTGCCTTTACGGCCTCTGACCCGGTGCTAAATTTGCCCAGCTCCTTGGTTCTCCGAGGAGCTGAGGGGGATGAAGCGCCGGAAAAGACACCTAGAGAGTAGTTGGAGGGCCAGTCGCTCCGAATCTGGCCATACACTAGTAGGGTCTTACATCAAGACCTACTTAGTGGCGATAAAGGCGGCAAAGTGTAATTACTTTTCCTCTCTTATCGCGTCGGCAGATAATCGCCCAACTGCCTTGTTTAGGGTGACCCGCTCCCTTTTCCATCTGGGAGCGCAGGAAGATCCCTTGCAAGGATGTGCTGAGGATTTTGCACATTATCTGCACGATAAAGTCGCTCAAATTCGGGAAGGCTTAGACTCTGACTGGGTGGGTACAGGCGGGTTGTCCGAGGTGTGTCTTGAGACTGTTACCTGGGATGAGTTTGACCCTGTGACCCCCGAAGACATGGACAGGATACCGGGGAGGTTGAATGCAATCACATGTTTATTGGACCCGTGTCCCTCCTGGTTGGTGGTGGCTACCTGGGAGGTTACACGAGGCTGGCTCCAGAGGATTATAAACGCTTCCTTGAGTGAGGGTTTCTTGCCTCCCACCTTGAAAGAGACATTGGTGAGGCCCCTCCTCAAGAAGCCCTCTCTGAAAATTATGCCAGTTGGAGCGTCCCAACGAAATGGGATTTGATTATTCTGCAGTTCTTTAACAAGAAAACCATATTCTTTTCTGGATTTCAACATCTTAGGTGGGAGCTCCTTGTAAACTGTAACCTTGGATCCGCTCACTTGCACAGAAGTGAGGAAAGATTTTTGCAGGATATCATTTCTTATTGCTCTGTCTGTAAAATATATGACCACATCTCTGGGCAATTGTCTTTGTCTGGCCACCCACGAGTTAACTCTGTAGATTTTATCTATTTTGCAAAAGACCATCTCAGGATCAGTTTTTAAAATCACAGCTAGGGCTTCAGCACAAATCTGTCTCAAATCTTGTCTCTCCTCTTCTCTAATTCCTCGAAGCCGTATGGCAAATTCCATTGCCCGGAATTGCATCATAACAATGTCATTCTCAACTCTCTGCATCTTGTCATCAACATCAAAAAATTTATGATCATTATTTTTCAACTTAGCATTAACTTCTAATTTAAATTCATCCACTTTTGACTCAACTTTTATAATAAATCCTGCCAGGCCAGACGCCACATCCGTTATTTTTTTGGTCACCATCTTTTGGTTCTGCTGCATTTCCTGCATAATTTCCTGTTGTGACTTTTGGATTTTTTCATCTATTTTATTTATTTTATCATCCATGTCTTGAAATTTCTCATCCAAAATATTTGAAATGAATTCTTTTAAATCTCCCATGTCCAGATCTTTTTTTTGAGCTTGTGGCTGCGTGTTCTGTTTACGTGGGGGGGATCCCCCCCCTGTTTTGCCTTCCTGCTTCTTTGAAGCCATCCTGCCACGTAAGCTGGCTTTTCTAAAAAGGGAGGTTCCGCCTCTTCTGCCACCTCCACAAAACCTTCTAAGAAAGTCCCCCAGATTTACTCAAAGCAAAACTATAGTGCAGCAAAAACAAGTAAAAGGGAGAGATTTTCCTCTTATTTCTGTTACAGCCGGAGCAACTTTGTAGCAACTTTTTAACTTTATAGAAGACAAGGTAACTTCACCAATCCACACCCACTGATTCATTTGCTGAGCGCCATATTTTTTTCAGTCACTTTCACTCATTCCGAAACTTTCACTTCAGCATAAAAAATCAGCAAAGGGCTAATACTTGCAGTTCAGAGTTTCAGAGTTCAGGTGGATTTCAAGTGTTTATTTGGCTTATTTCCTCGCTCTTTAAAGGTTTCCTGAAGTTGGCTTGTTCTGCAAAGGCAGAAGACGTCCCACGCCGCCCGGAGTCTCAGCAGGTTGTAAGGGAGCCGCGCCTGTTTCCTCCCCAGAAACAATTCCCTGGGGGGGTTGCAGGGGCTCTACCTGTACCCTGCTGCCTCTTCTTCATTAATCCTGGGGATTTTGAAGATTTCAAGCCGCTTCACGATCGGGAAGCGGCTCTACAAGCGGCGGGGGTGGCGGTGCTAAAAGAAAGCACCGTCGCCGCCGAAGACGGGGAAACCGGAAGTCAAATCTGGCCATACACTAGTAGGGTCTTACATCAAGACCTACTTAGTGGCGATAAAGGCGGCAAAGTGTAATTACTTTTCCTCTCTTATCGCGTCGGCAGATAATCGCCCAACTGCCTTGTTTAGGGTGACCCGCTCCCTTTTCCATCTGGGAGCGCAGGAAGATCCCTTGCAAGGATGTGCTGAGGATTTTGCACATTATCTGCACGATAAAGTCGCTCAAATTCGGGAAGGCTTAGACTCTGACTGGGTGGGTACAGGCGGGTTGTCCGAGGTGTGTCTTGAGACTGTTACCTGGGATGAGTTTGACCCTGTGACCCCCGAAGACATGGACAGGATACCGGGGAGGTTGAATGCAATCACATGTTTATTGGACCCGTGTCCCTCCTGGTTGGTGGTGGCTACCTGGGAGGTTACACGAGGCTGGCTCCAGAGGATTATAAACGCTTCCTTGAGTGAGGGTTTCTTGCCTCCCGCCTTGAAAGAGACATTGGTGAGGCCCCTCCTCAAGAAGCCCTCTCTGGACCCAGCTGTTTTGGCAAACTATCGTCCAGTTTCCAACCTTCACTTCTTGGCGAAGGTTGTTGAGAGTGTGGTTGAGCAACAGCTCCCGCAGTACCTGGATGAAACCATCTATCTAGATCCATTCCAGTCCGGCTTCAGGCCCGGGTACAGCACGGAAACGGCATTGGTTGCGTTGGTAGATGATCTCTGGAGGGCTCGGGACAGAGGTTGCTCCTCTGTTCTGATCCTATTAGACCTCTCAGCGGTTTTTGATACCATCGACCATGGTATCATGCTGCGCTGGTTGGAAAGGTTGGGAGTGGGAGGTATTGTCTTATGGTGGTTCTCCTCCTATCTCTCCAACCGGTCGCAGTCTGTGTTGGCTGGAAGGCAGAAGTTGACCTCAAGGCACTTGGTTTGTGGGGTGCCATAAGGGTCGGTCCTCTTGCCTCTCCTGTTCAACATTTATGTGAAGCCGCTGGGCGAGATCATCTGTGGTTTTGGGGTGCAGTGCCATATGTACACTGATGACACCCAGCTGTACATCTCCACCCCAGACCACCCCAACAATACCCTTGAAGTGATGTCCCGGTGCCTGGAGGCCGTGTGGGTCTGGATAGGGAGGAACAGGCTCCAACTCAATCCCTCCAAGACTGAGTGGCTGTGGCTGCCAGCGTCCCGATATAGTCAGCTGGTGCCATTGCTGACTATTGGGGGCGAGACATTGGCCCCCAAGGAGAGGGCGCGTAACTTGGGTGTCCTCCTGGATGCACGGCTGTCTTTAGAAGAACATATGACGGCCATGGCCAGGGGGGCTTTCTATCAGGTTCGCCTGATACACCAGTTGCGCCCCTTTCTGGATCGGGACTCCTTATGCACAGTCACTCATGCCCTCGTTACTTCCCGCCTGGACTACTGCAACGCTCTCTACATGGGGCTCCCCTTGAGGAGCACCCGGAGGCTTCAACTGGTGCAGAATGCGGCCATGTGGGTACTTATGGGGGCGACATGGCGCTCCCATGTGACATCTCTCCTGCGCGAGCTGCATTGGCTTCCAGTGGTCTTCCGGGTGCGCTTCAAGGTATTGGTTCTCATCTTCAAAGCGCTCCATGTCTTAGGGCCCAGTTATTTATGAGACCACCTTCTGCCTCCGATAACCTCCCACCAGCCAACATGCTCCCACAGAGAGGGCCTCCTCAGGGTGCCGGCTGTCAGGCAATGTCAGCTGGCGACCCTCCGGGGAAGAGCCTTCTCTGTGGGGGCACCCGCCCTCTGGAATGAGCTACCCCCAGGGATACGACTGATCCCGGACTTCCGGACCTTCCGCCGGACCCTGAAGACTTTTTTATTTCAGCAAGCCGGGCTGGGTTAAAAATCTTTTAATTGGGGAATTTTATGGGTAAGGGGTTTTAAATTGGGGAAGCCAAAGATAAATTTAATTTTGTTTTAATGTATTTTAATATTTGTATTATGTGTTTTTAATTTTGGCTGTTCACCGCCCCGAGTCCTTCGGGAGAGGGGGCGGTATAAAAATTTAAAAAATAAATAAAATAAATAAATAAAGCTCTGCTGCCTTTGTTTTTTGTGTAGAAAGTGCATGGTTACATGTTGCAACCAACCATCAAAATTTTTTTGTCCTCCATTGACTCCCCCAAAAGCAAACACTGTTCCATTTAAAACATTACGATCACATACAGTATTAGTTAATTGTAAGACTTTAAACCATGAACCATACTTTAATTGAATTTCTAAAGAACTCAAAACCTTAATTTTTCAACATGAAATTGACCTAAGGATCACTAATTAGCTTATGCTTAAGATAGCTCATAGATCATGCTTAGCTTCTTAATTAATTTACATAGCAGAGATGGCTGCCTTAACGTTTTCCAGTATATCCATCTATAACCTTTATCTCAAAAGAACTCTATGTAACCATGTTGTTTTGATTCATTAACAGATGATATATTTTGCTATTTTGAAGTGCAGTGGTTGTATATGGCTAGATGGGGAAACTTTTCTTTAAATCTAGTTCACAAAAGCAGATGAGATTAATGCTTGGAAAATGTTCATTTGTTTAAATGTTTGAAAAAAATAATTTAGAATATATTTTAGTACAATTGCAATGTTTCTACTATAGTGCTAATGTTTTATTGTTTAGTTGATGCATAATAATGATACTTGCTGGAAATTTTCAATTATATCACTTGATGAATCCAATCTATATTGATTAAATGTCTGCTAGAATAATCTGGATTTTTTTTTTTTTTTTTTTTTTTTTTGGGTAGCCATGGTTCTACATAGAATATTCTACCCAGCATTAAATTATTTTCAATTCTTGTCTATATCTATAGTATATTTCCTGGCACCTTAAACCACCATGTCTTAGATGGTCCTTTGTTTGAGATGAGGCCACATTTGTCCTTTGAGTGGCATGTCAGTGGCCACAGATAAAAAAATAAAACTGAAAGCAAGGAAACAAACTGACCCAAAATAATATGATGACATCACCTATAAATGTATTTTCAATTGAATGTATGTAATTAAGATGATTCATCTTGATGTTTAATGATTTCACTCTACTGTCTCATTAAAAAATATATTTAAGAGGCAGTTTTTCAAAGGGATGTGAGAGTTGCCATCTAGTCCTATGGGGTTATTTGTAGCCCTCAATTTTTACACTTCTGTACTAGGGCATATTTTCAAAAGGCAAAGGGATTACATAATGCATGCAATCAGGATGCATTAACTAGGTATTCTTTGGGTACTATCAGAATAACAAGAAGTCATTGGCTTGCATTGCAGATTTCATGTACCAATTACAAACCACCACCACCATTTTTCATTGACACAACAGCAATTATGCAGCTAAATGTTCCTGAATGAATACAAATAACCAGAAGGCCAGAAAACCTGTACAATTTAAGTTACAAACTACATTCTTTCAAAAATACTAATAAGAAAATTCAAGATTGTATGGACTAAAGTAAAGGTTTGTGATTCAGAACATAGAGAATTCCAACCATCTTTTCATTTTTACTTATTATGATGGAAGAGAGTCTCACAATCTTTAGCAAGCAATTACAACTATTTCAGGTATTCGTAATCACAAAGCCATAGCCTCTGAAATTCAATTCCTGTTTAATGATTGAACTGGATGCTATTTCTTAATCAGCCCAAGGTTATTATTTTGGGGTAGAATTTTAATATGATTATCCTCAATATATGTTGTCAATATTATTTATGATTAAATTAAAACTCTTAATAGCAAAAACCCAGTGACCATAGCAAACCTTGTTGTTAATAGTTGCACAATCTTGCCAGAATAATGGCCTATTATGTAGGTTCAACATGCCATGGAAAAATACCACCATTTGTAAGTTTTATCACAGAAAATTAATTAACAAACCAACAGCAGACTTTTATTGAACACTTTTTATGGAGTAATATGTAGCAGAAATGGCCACTAATACAATTTAATCTAAAATATAAGTCACAGCTTAAATTCTACTTTCATATAACTTTGGCTAACATATAAAAACATTTTTCTTCTATATTTTTATAAGAAGTAATTTACAATTTATTGTTTTCTATAAAATTTCCAGAAAATTGAAGGTGGTAGCTTATCATTTAAAATCACAAGTTTTTCGCTTTAAATTAGGATATTTTAATGCAGAAAATTAAATAGGTATGATAAAAATATAAAAATACCATCTTTCTGTTGCTTTTAAAGGAATCCAAAAAAGGCATCACTCAATATTTTAGTATATATCCAAAACATCTATGTTAGATAAATTCAATTATGTACTAGAAAGGAAAAATACATGAATTAAAAAAACAAATTGACAAATGTAGTGCTGGTAATATTCCATATAAATATTCATGCTTAAGTATTGTATAATCAGGGTTTGTAAATGGATCCAATATAACAGAGGGAAAATATATTTTTTTCATTTTTGCTAACATGCTATTGAATTATTGTTAGGTTTTGTTTTCTTTTAAACTATGATATTCTGCAGTAATTTAATTTAGACTTGGAAGTAAAGTATTTTTGGCCTGTGCTCTATTTTTTAAACACAAAGTGAAAAGCTGAAAATGAGTAGCTAATGGTGTTAATATATGCATAACATTTCAGTGCTATTTTTTATGCTGTATTTTACAACTGAATACATAATTGTATCAAAATGCATCTGGGAGTTTATTTAGTAAAAAACACAATTGGTTATTATGTGTTTCTTCTCTGCAGTTCAAAAATATTTGAATAAATATATATGCGTAAAAGCTGATGCAAAATATATTATTTTACTGTACATATCCTGGTTTATTCCCCAGATAAGGAATAAATCACATGTAGGCAAAACAATTTGTCTTTGAAAAGTACTTTCTAAACAGCACTTTATTCTTCACATCAATGCAAACTAGAATTCTAGTAGTAAAATGTTTTTTTTAAAAAAATACAGGTAAATTCTTCAGAACATTTCCATAAATTAAGGAAAAATGTATGTCCTTCAAACCTTGTAATATCATTTTTTTTAAGTCCTAGAAGGATAGACAGTATCTGTTTAAACTATCATTCTCTTACAGTAGTTTTAAAATCATTGATATATAAATCAAAAAGAAAAAGCATCTATAGAAAACAATAAGACTTCCAGAACAAAATTAATATATGATATAATGTCTATCCAAAAGGGAACCACTATTTTATATGAGCACATTATGTGAACCAGTGTTGCATATTGAGCACCACATCTCAAATAATTAACTGCACACAATTTCTTGTTTACAAAAACCCCCAAAGATTTTAACAGATATGAATTCTTTTATTCATCATAACATTAAATCTACAGAAATGTAAGATATAGAAACCAAAGCATTCTTCAACAATGGTTATGAACTACCACGTTTCCCCAAAATTAAGACCTACCCCCAAAATAAGCCATCCCCCGAAAATAAGCCCTCCCCTGAAAATAAGCCCTCCCTGAAAATATTTTATTAATAGCGGGGGACTGGCATGCGCAGACAGTCCCCCGCTATTTCCTCTTGTTAGGGTTAGGGAGACAGAGCTGGAAATCAGGTAAGATGGCAAGAGGATCCCCATCTTGCTCCATGCACCCCAAAAATAAGGCCAAGCGCTTAATTCGGGGTTCAAAAAATATAAGACAGGGTCTTATTTTGGGGGAAACACAGTAGATATTCAAATTGCTTCTTCCAGGACCTTCTATACTCTTGAATATCTAGTTTAGTGTATTCTAATCAGTGTTTATCCATAGGATTATTAAATGAAACATGTTAAATCTTATAAATCTAAGACAGATGTTTTGCACAGGATCTGAAGCTTGTATCAAATTAATGAAAGCAATGTTCTATAAGCATGCTATATCAAATGCATGCATAAAAGTTTTATTTGTGACAATGTAATGTCATTTTTCTCACTTCACTGTCACCAACTCTATGGATGTAGCTTATCTAAAACATAATCCTGACAACTGATTCTAGACATCAGAACATATATATTAAAGACAAGGAGAGTTTTTTCAAATATAAAACAATAAGTTTTTGAAAACATTTATTATGTACGGGTGCTTCCAAGTAAGAACAAATACATTTAGTTCAATATACAACTATAACAAATTATTGTTTTTTTCTCAGTCTCTTGCATGAACTTTGGGAAATTGAATTTGAGAATAAAAATAAGACGTGGATATATTTTCAATGTTCATTGATGATAGGTGAATTCAAGGGCTCAGGCCTCAAAAAACTGAATTATCTTCTTGCAGACATATTCCCAGTTGTCAATAACCAAGCTGGTACTTTTGCTCTACTATCATTGTAATGTAGAAATATTTAAGTTTTTAGATGTACAGTAGCTTTGACTTTACCTTGCTTTAACCTTTATATCTAATATTATTTTTATTACTTTATTCTATAAAACTTACTCTTTTACTGTTATTTCATTGTATTTTATGGTACATTATATGTTATGACCTTTGTTTAAATGTAATAGTAATTGTACTATTTACAACTTACTAACATTGTTCTTTACACTATTGTCCTAGCAAACTGAGGCTTCCTTCTTTTTTTCCCTCTAGCATAAAAAAGACTGTATGTCACTGAACTGAATTTTCAACAGAAGAGTTCTAAGAAAGGGACAGATGAAAGGCTCTTAAGTTACTTTGTTCTTACTTAAAACAGTCCTTTATGTACTATAAAAAACAACAACACAGAGACTTGTTTTAATATTTTGTGGTAGAATGAACTATCATAGTTGATGTTAAAAAGGGAGGATCTAGCCCAATAACTCTCGATGCAAAGAAGTAATAGTTGCAATTTATTTATTTGCAGTTTAAAATATATCACAGGCTCAAGTATGCAATAGTAACTGACCTATGTCCTTTCTTCTCAGGTATACATCTGGAACTGGCTGTTGCCCATGTGGATGGACCTTTTGTACCCAGGGGGAGGAGTTAAGGTAAGGTGGGATTGTGGGAGTTATGGGTTGTGTAGTAGTGTTAACTCTTGATGGACCATGGAGCAGTGGGGACATATATAGGTTAGACATTTTATGTGACAAAACCCCCTCTAAATGTCTAACTGATAGAGAGTACATGTACACATATATGATTTACATATAAACACGTAATTTTGACATAAGGTATGCGTGTTGTTTCTGTTGTAATGGTTTGGTGAGTATGTCTGCTGTTTGCTCCTCGGTGTCGCAATGTATGGCTCTGATGAAACCGATCTCTGAAAGTTGCCTGACGTGGTTGCCTTTTATATCGATGTGGCGTGACCTTTGACCAACGGCTTCGGCTTTTGATATTTCGATGGCCACTTTATTGTCCTCGTGGATCACTATAGGGTACAATGGTTCTGTCCAAATATCATTGAGTAGGTCATCGAACCAAGTTAGGTTATTGGCGGCCTTGGACATACAGACAAACTCTGCCTCGGTAGTGGAGGTGGCTACTAGTTTTTGTTTACCTGTATATCAATGTATGGGATTGTTGTTGAGGAAGAAGATGTAACCAGAAGTGCTCTTCCGGCTTTTGATGTCCCCTGCCCAATCGGCATCAGCGTAGCATGATAGTTTTGTTTCCTTGGATATATCGGGTTCAAGGCATAAGTAAGCATCAGCACTGTATTTCAAATATCTGAGTATCTTCTTGATGGCTTCCCAGTGGTAGAAAGTGGATTGGCTGACATGTCTGGATAGTAGGTTGACTGCTAATGCAATATCGGGACTTGTCCAATTGGCTATGTATAGTAGTGATCCTATGGTAGATTTGTATAATTTGTTATCTGTGAATGGCTCTGCTTCATTGTACATATTCTTTAGGAAGTCTGGTTGCATGGGGATTTCGCTGGGTTTGGCTTCTGACGTGTTACATTTATGTAATAGCTCTATGATTTTCTCCTTTTGGGAGAGTCTGAAACCCTTATCTGTTTTGATTATGTGAACCCCTAAATACTTATCTACTGTCCCCAATGATTTTAGTGAGAAATGTTTCCTTAATTCAGCAGCAAAACTATCACATCTGGATTTCTGCTTCCCTAGGTATAATATATCGTCTACGTAAACAAGGATGCTCTTGATTGACCCTTCTTCCCTTTTTGTGAAAAAACATTTGTCTGCTGAGGTGGCTGTGAAACCCATTGATTTTAGGGCCCTGGCTAGGCAGTCATACCATCCTTTGCCTCACTGCCTGAGACCATATAGACTTTTGTTCAGGAGCCAAGTGCTACCTTTCCCATCGTTAATTCCAGGCGGGGCCTTGACATAAATTTCCTTGTCTAAATCAGCCTGCAGGTATGCCGTTTGTACATCAAACTGATATACCCCCAGTCCTGGTATGGAAGCTATGACTAGGGCGCTCTTGAAACTTTCAGCCCTGACTGTGGGGGAGTAGGTATCTGTGTAGTCCTCTGGGTATTTTTGAGCAAAACCTTGGGCAACCAGTCTTGCTTTGTACAATGCCTTATTATCTTCCAGTGGTTTAATCTTGAATACCCATTTAGTCCCAATTGGTTTTTTATCATCTGGCGCTTTGGCTGGTGTGTACACTTGTAGGTCTTTAAGACTCCTCATTTTCCTTTCCATGGCTTACTCCCACTTCTCTTTTTCTTCTTGAGGAAGTTTGAGTATTTCATCGTATGAGCTGGGGGTGATGTTGTTTTTCTGTATCGAGATGATGTAGTCCTCGAATCTCTTTGGTTTCTTATTTCTGTTTGCCCTGACTGACCTGTCCGGTGTTGCGTCTGTTTCATGTAGGCATTCAGCTTCTTTGTCTGTGAGTTTGTCAAAGCTTAGTGTGGGGTGTCCTTCCTTCCATTCTTCAATCTTGAGTCCATGGTGTTTGGGACTGTGGGCTCTGGTTTCATCAACTTTGTCTGCGCCCTGTTCCCTTTCCTGATCTTGACACCACAAATTTGTTGTTGCTGTCTATGAATCTGAAGCCTTTCGTTCCTGGTTCGTACCCATGAACCTTAGTCTCTTGGAGACCTTGTCTCCTTTTCTCCTTAACTCTTTGGGTATATGTACATCTGCTGGGACACCAAACACGTGGAGATGTGCCAGGTTGGGCTTCCTTTTGTGCATCATCTCATATGGTGTTTTGTCAATTACACTGGACCATAACCTGTTTAATGTATAATATTTTTTTAATTTGATTTATATGCCGCCCTTCTCCGGAGACTCAGGGCGGCTTACAATGCATTAAGCAATAGCCTTCATACTTTTGTATATTTATACAAAGTCAGCTTATTGCCCCCACAAACTGGGTCCTCAATTTACCTACCTTAGAAAGGATGGAAGGCTGAGTCAACCTTGAGCCTTGGAGAGATCCAAACCAGCAGTAATTTTAGGCAGCTGTGTTAATAACAGGGTGCTTAGACCACTGTACTATCAAGGCTCTTTTTACTCAATTTGAGTAATGGAGAACTTCTGACCAGAAGGCTTGGCCCATCTCTGCATCTTCCAGAAAACATCTCATCATGGTTCATAGGACGCCATTTTTGCGTTCTACCACACCGTTTTGGAAGGCCGAAAAAGGGGAGGAGGTGAAATGCAATATGCCACATTCCTTCAACCATTTGGAAAAGTCCCTGGACATGAACTCGGAACCGCAGTCTGTCATTATCTGTTTGATTTTGGTGTTTATGTTAAACCTCCATTTTCTTATAGAATTCTTTGAATCCCTGGAACACTTCATTTTTGTGTTTAAGTGTGTATACAAAACCGTAGCGGCTAAAATCGTCCACAATGGTTAAGAAAAACCACTCCCTGTATCTAATAGATGGTTTCAGTAGCCCTACCAGGTCCATGTGTATTAAATGGAAAGTAGAGTTAGTGGTCTGCCCTGATTTTTTTGGCCTAGCTTTGATCTTTGAACATTTACAGACAGAACACTCAAGGTAATTTTTGCAACTCTTTACTTTCAGTCTCTCAGTACATTCAAACATCCTTTTGACGACTGGAAAACTAATGTGGCCTAGTCTCCTATGGAGGAGGTGAGCACAATTATCGTGGATGGGTTTCCCTAGGGAAATCTTGGCACCTTTGGATGACTTATAACTGGTGGTTTTCTGGCTGACCCCCTCTGTTTCTCCGTCCTCCCTGGCCATGTTTGCATTTACACACTGTTGATCGATCTCGTTTGGCGTGAAGTATGGTAGGCCATCACGTATAATTACTTCCCCAATGTTTTCTCCATTGCAGGACATGTGTGCGCTACCTTCTTTGAATACCACCTCAATGTTTGTGTCACAACTTAACTTTATGGTGGCCAGTAAGTTGTATGGTATGTCGGGTACGAATAATACCCGCTCTATTTCTCCTATCCCCGGGATGTGTACGTTTCCTTTCCCAATCACTCTGATGCTGTTCTGGTTGGCTACTTTTATCTCAAAATTCACCTCAGTAAAAGTGGTGAATAATTTATCATTGTATGTGCGATTGGTGGCCCCTGAGTCTATGAGCCAAATGTTCTTCTTGTCTTTCTGACTAAGAGTTGGTTCCCCATACCTAAAGCCATAGACAGATCCCGTATTGCTGTCTCGGGAGCTGTCCCTGCGCTCTCTGCCTCATCTGGGGTTGGGAGACCACCCGCGCCCTCGTTCTTGTATGGGTCTGTGGTCTGGAGATTGCCCCCTTTGGTACCTTCATCCGGACTCAGGCCTTTCCCTGCGCTCATTGTACCCCCTGTCCCTAGTATTTCTGGGGCAGTCCCTCTTGAAGTGGTTCCTGGAACCACATGAGAAGCATTCAGGGATGCTATTTATCCTATCCTGAAACTCAACCCTTTTTATGGGTCTGTGGTCTTTTCTGGACAGGTGGCGGTCCTTTCTTAAACTATCTTCTTCATTCAATTTGTTGCTGAGACTATCTAATGATATGTGTCCTATACTCAGGCTGTCTATCTGCATGACAAAGTTATCCCAGCTGGGATCTAATGAATTTATAATTATGCTCATCATGCTTTCCTCCATGATGGTCTCACCTCTCTGCAGTAATTTAGCCCTGGTGGCATTGAGTTTTAATAAATGCTCACTCATGGACACCCCTGGCCTGAGTCTGGCTGAGTGAAAATCCCTTGATATTCTTGTAGTGGTAGCCCTGCTTCTACTGTAGAATAAGCCATAGAGTTTCTGCATAACCTCATAGATGGTCAGGTGGTTACCTATGCTGGGATACATGGTGGGTGATATACTTGCCAACAACAAACAAAACGCTTTGTGGTGCATACAATCAATCTCAAAAGACCATGGCTTATTAGTTGGCTTAGAAATCAGGAAAAGTACATTCTCTCTCATAAATACTATTTGGAGTTGTTGGCTCCACTCCAGGAGATTTTTTCCATCTAATTAAAGCTTGGGGAAACCATTGGGTAAAGTCCCAGAATTGTGAGAACTGATACTTACAAAGGGCAGCTGTCCATGGTCCTGGATATGAGGGAACTCACAGTAAGGGATTGGTATACAGGCTGACAGGTTAAAAAAACAAGCATCCATTTTTTTCCTTCATTTTCAACAGGGGCAAACTGAGCATGTGCGAAGCTCATTCTGTGCTGGGATCCGTCGGATGAGGAGCTTGCAGCCACGGCTCCTGAAGCTAGGCCCAGCCCTGCCAGGTGAAGGTCGGACTCACCCCTGGGGGCCCGGAGCTGGGCAGTGGAAGTCCAGAACTGGTCCTGGGCTGTGGGATTGTCATCGGTCATCGTCGGGAGGCCCAGAAGACTTGCTTTCACTGGGTGGCTTCCAGAAGATCGCTGGTTGGTGGTCACGGTGAATGGTTCCGGTCTGCAGATGCTGGTTGTGGAGCGGGCCAAGAAGCCCGGCGGAGGTCTCGGTGCCGGTGAGTAGTCCGCTTGGCCCCTGGGCCTCGGGTCTTGTGCCGGCTGGTTTGCAGTGTGCCATGGGGTCAGTGCGTTGAAGGTGGATGGCTGTGGCTTGTTGTTGACTGGTGTCGCATTCCTCTGGCGTGTCGCGGTCAGTGTCTCAGCGTCGGTGGGCATTTGATTGCTTCTTTGGGCCTCGTGGATCGTTCTGAGGTTCGGAGATAATTTGGGTGGCTTGTAGGCGGGGCCAAATGCCGCCGCAAGGATCTCGATGGCCTTTTCTATTTCGAGCTTGGTAGGTGAGCTCCTGGTGATTTGTTTCTGTTTTTCTTCATTATTTTCGGTTGTCCCCTTGTTTTTTTTTGAGTTCGGGGCTAGTTCGCGCCAAGAGGTTTGAATCCAGGCCTCCCATTGGCTGTTGGTCATTCAAAGATGGCCTCCGTGAAAAAGGTGCGAAAGTAGTTTTGGCTGTTTCTGGTGTGCTGGGTTGGGACGGCTCCTCTCCTACCGGGGTGGCGGCTTCTTGGGTAGATTCTGGTCCTTCAATCACTGCTCCACGGCTCTCGAGTAGGGTCTGGAGGTTCGCAATGAGGTCCTCGTTTGAGGCAGGCATTTCCATCATTTTCAGTATGGCTTGTCTGAGGTCATCATTTTTTCATGATGCATCTCTGCAGTCATCGTTTTCTCCCCCCCGCAGTTCCTCACCCCTGGATGGTGTGCTCAAGTCTATGGTCCAGTTGGGGTGGTTTCCAGTTGGGGTAGTTTTCAGTATGGCTCTGGTGGGTGTTAGTTGCGCTGCCATCTGCCTGGTAAACGCTCTGGTGTTTATTCTGTTCTTCTTTGTCGAGTACACAGCTTGCTCAGACATGGTTGGGAGTTATGGGCAACCATCCTCTGCTACCATCTTGTTAAAAAGGGAGGATCTAGCCCAATAACTCTCGATGCAAAGAAGTAATAGTTGCAATTTATTTATTTGCAGTTTAAAATATATCACAGGCTCAAGTATGCAATAGTAACTGACCTATGTCCTTTCTTCTCAGGTATACATCTGGAACTGGCTGTTGCCCATGTGGATGGACCTTTTGTACCCAGGGGGAGGAGTTAAGGTAAGGTGGGATTGTGGGAGTTATGGGTTGTGTAGTAGTGTTAACTCTTGATGGACAATGGAGCAGTGGGGACATATATAGGTTAGACGTTTTATGTGACAGTTGAGAGAGTGTTGCCTTTTATTTTTTGAGGATTCAGGTTTAGATTTTTGTATGTCTGCTATATGCTGCAAGTGAATCATGTAAACAGTTGGGAAGATACCAATAGAGGAGAATTTCACAATTGGAGAGTTCTTAATTTCCTGGAACATCCGGCAACCATATCTACCTTCTACTTTAAGACTTTTAAGCGTATGGCTGGCAAAAAAAAAAAGGAGCTTAGCTTTGTGTTTTGGGCTCACTGAATGGAAGCAAGGAAAATGAAGACATTGATGAAAAGAAGGGACACGGTTAAAAAAATGACCAATGACAGTAGCAATAGCACTTAGATTTATATACCACTCCATAGCACTTTACAGTACTCTGAGCAGTTTACAAATGTCAGCATATTGCTCCTGATAATCTGGATCATCATTTTCCAGACTCAGAATGATAGAAAGCTGAGTCAACCTTGAGCCAGTCAAGATCAAACTATGTCTGCAATATTGCATTCTAACCACTGCACCATTCTGGCTCAGTAAAGGAAGGAAATGTGATGAAGAACTGAATAATAGCATCAGAATCTGGAAAGAAGGATCTTTCAGCAAATCACTGGGTGAAGGAATTCAGCAGTTCTGAGAAACAGGCCACATTAGAAAGATGGCCTGGAGCCATAATAGAATAGAGAAGTGATACAGGTACCAAATGCCTCAAGAACCCACCCCCTCTCTACATTTCCTTTCCTTTTATCTTTTTAAAAGCTAAGACATCAGGATAGTAGGATAGCAAAAGTAAAGCTAAAGTGTCTGAAGAAGGTTTTAATATAATTGTGTAATTGCGTAGATAAGAAAACAAAAGGCATTCAAATATTTAAAGAACTTCAAGGAAACTTTATAACTAAATTTAAGATATGTCAATGCATAAGAATTCATGAATTGGAATAGACATGGCAACAGGTCAGCCAATGGGGATTGTTTGGTGACTTGGACTGTTTGGTGACTCACCACCACTGGCCGTGGTTTAGCTTGACTGTTTTGTATAAAAGAGTTGGTTTGTCCTTGCATTATTGCTTCTGTGATTATATTGCTTCTGGCTTCTGAGTTCTGGTTCTGGCGTCTGCTGCATGGGTGTTGTATATATGCATCATGCTTTATATTACTGTATATAAAGAAGTTTCTTTAATACATGAATCCTGTTGAATTATTTACTTGTGTGTTGGTTGGATTGCTGCAAACTCTAACAAGATATATATTGTTACGTTAAGCCTAAAATTAATAAATTGCACATACACACACATAGGTTATATTAAGGACATTGGAATTGAACACTTGCTGCACAAATTATTCAATGTGTTAATATTTCTGGAACAATAAATTTACTTTAATTGGTAGAATATCATCCTGAGTTCTCTAAATCTATTACTATTTTTTCTCACCCTTTGACAATTTCTAATTTTAAAAAATAATAGTATTTATCTTTAATATAAAATTTAGATGAAATAGAGTTAATGATTCCTTTATTTCTGAAAAATAATTCACAAAACTGTAACTCTTTCTTATTATCATAAAGAGGTATAACATATCAATAATATGCCATTAAATACAACCTTTTCTGCCTAAATATTTTTGAAATATAAGTATTATAACTTTGTTTTATATGGAAGTAAACATGAGAATGTCTTTCTAATTTTTACTTCTGTCTTCCCATAGAAATACAAGTGGCTGTGAAATGCTTTGGATTATTGTATTTTTAGCTCCATAAAACGCTCCTGACTCTAAGATGCACCTAGGTTTAGAGGAGGAAAACAAGAAAAAAAAATCTGCCTCTGCTTCTCAGCATCAATCTGGAATTCATCTGACTAGCATCCTTGTAGCAAACAGCAAGCAGCCTGCCTCCTCTGTGTCTGCTGCCTCCGCTGGGGAATGCTGGAGCCTTTGCTTCTGAGCAGCTGCCTGGTGGTTGGATCGGCCTCCCGGAATACTGCCATTCAGCTGTTCCAGGCGGCGGGGATCACTGCTGCCGTTCACTGCTGCTGCCTGTCACCCATATTCACTCCATAAGATGCACAGACATTTCCACCTACTTTTGGGAGGAAAAAATGTGTGTCTTATGAAACGAAAAATACGGTAAGTTGCTAAAGGTTCTTCAGGAACTTATGAACATATGTACTGTATGAACATAACTGCCCGCAACTCTTAAGCCAGTTAAGCAGCTGCAAAGGCAACACTTTGTGTGATCACATCTGAAGCACTAATACAAAATATATCTGGGGAAGTGGGGGATAGACAGGTTTGAAATAGTTTGCACTATTGTTTTTTCTAATTTCTGGTGGTGGGGAATGAACAGCTTGCCTCTTTCAACCACTGGGGAGTGATAGTTGTGTCAAATTGTTTACAGGTTCTAACATAAACATCATGTGTTTGAGATTTGTGTGTGTGTGTGTGCATTTAGAATGTAAATTATTAAAAGCTTGATAGTGGGAAATTCTTAGAACTCAGATTCTAAAATTGCAAATTAATTTTAACGTTAACCAAGTTTTTAATCCTGGTTTTGTTATTAACAATAACAACCCTTGCACAGTGCACTTCTAAAGGTATTAATGAGTGAAGTTAATGGTCTGAAGCAAAACCAGCCATTCATGAATCCCATAGAAATGTCATGTGTTTTGGTCATTATTGCTTCATTACAACATAAAACTAATCAGTAGCAATTACAGTATGTTGGAAATGTTCATCCAATATGAACCATTTCAAGCTGGTAATCGCCATAGTATCCTTATCTAGGAATGAGTGGAACATAAGTAATTTCTGAACTCCCACATCAAGTACATTAATTAGTTGCTACTGAAACTGTATGTCCTTATGTAATATGGGATAATGGCTAGCCAAATGCAATCCAGCTGTTAAAATATAAAGTATGCTGAGTTCCTGTTGTTATAAAATGACATGTATTGTAACAAAAACTGCTGTATTTTTTTCAGTAATGCAGACACTATATAGCACTAAAGCCTTGCTTAGGTATGTTTAGGTGTGCATATATTTTTCATGCATACAGATAGTGAATATTTTTCATTTCTTAAAAAAAAAAATAAACTCACCAGAATCAAAATAAAATGCAGTAAAATAATCAGTCTGTCAGATTTCCATACCAAACACATATACCAAATACCAGAATCAAAGAAAATGTTCCAAAATATGAAGGAAAATACTTTCTTTGAGCTATGAACCAAATACTGATTTTGATCTGCAGCTGGAAATGTAGCAAAAAATAAAACATACCAGAGATCAAAACAATGATTGTGAACTACTTCATTAAAACAGCTTACTGTTTTAGTATGGATATTCAACTGACAACTAATTCCCTGAGATCAAAACTATATGTAAATTCTACATATGCTATACACACACATCCATTTTATGTAATGTACAGTACAATTCTCTCATGAGAATCCCATAGAAATGGTAACATTTCATAGAAGGAGCACTTACTAAACTTTGACAATAGCTGTGAAGCAGAGATGGTGATTTATCCCGAAAATTAACTTTTGGCTGCATTTTCCTAAGTCATATCTAAAAATAGCACAATTATTTGAGAAGCATCACTTCCAGCAATAAAATCCCCAGAGTCATACTTTGTGTATAAATTTCAATTCAGAATTTGATTTATTGTGCCCTTATTTTACTTTGCCTGCACAAAGGAAATTCTAGGGAGTCTGTTATTTCTCCTAATGGAAATAAGTGTGTCAAAGTTAGCAGCAGTAAAAATTTACTGCATGTGATTCTCTGTACTTACCATACATTTTCAAAGTCCCTTGGAGGCCAGTAGACAGTTGCAGTGACTGTCAAAACCAACAGCTCTTCTTTGTTTGTCTACAGAATGCTGACGTGTTCATAGATTCTGTGAACAAACAACTTATTCTGTGAACAGCTGAAGCAAGCTGTGTCAACAAGCCAGAATATGAATTATTACATTCTGCTGCATCAATTAAAGAAGGGAGTGCATGATTGGAATATGATCTCAGGAAAGGAGTAATAGTAGTTCTTCACTGGTACTATTTTGATAGAAAACATCTGCTTCCTTTTAAAAAACAAATTCTTGAAATAGATACTTGGAAATATCTCCCAGTGGGATTATGCTGAACCAGGTCTCTGTTGCACTTCTTCTGCAGTACCTGAAACTGCAAATAAATCATTTTTTTAAAAAAAAATCTAGGTTTACTGGTTTCACACACATTGCAAAAATAAGGAATGTGCTTTGCCATAGAATATTCATTGACTACAAAGCCAATATGTTTTGTAAAGCACTGTATTAAACCTATTTAAAATATCCTTAGGAACTCAACTCAAATCAAGATAATGTGAGTTATTATTACAGAAATAATAAATGAATATATTGAAGAATTTACAGAGTTAATACAATGCATTAAAAACAAATCATGCATGCATTGCTCTGCTGCCTATGATTTAGACCCATCTAGTGACTGCTTTTGGTTGAGTATTAAGGTCTGGAAAGTAGTTAGTGCTTCTTTGAAGAAGCACTAGATGCAATTAAGAAAGAGCTGGTGTCTTGCCTCCTGAAGGCTTCTTTGAGAAGTCAGCTCTTTTAACTACCTATTGTTCTGTTTCCAATCTTTTTTAGAGAAACTTGAGGAGAAAATAGTGCGGCTTCAGCTGCAGAGGGTTTATAGGAAACAGATTATCTAGACACAAATCAAGTAGTGAATAAATACTGATTCCTCTAGTAAATGTTCTAGGTCAAAATGTGGACAGGGAGCTTTCTTCCTTTCTTCCTTTCAGGAAACCGATAACCATTAGTGTCTCTGCTTTGATTCATGGTTGACTGTGGGATGAAAAGGCAAAGTATATAATGAGTCAGATGTAATAAATTAACATTATATGTATGTGTGTATATATAATAGTAATATTTGACTATATACCGGTAATACAATTAAAGGTTACCGAAGAAGAAAGTAGTATTTTTCTCCTGTGTGGCTTTCAAGGGATCAAAGAATTCAGTCAGATAATCCCTCACTATTTTTTTCAAAGCTATCTCTCTTCACAGAACTTTCTATCCTCTTGATTATTCTTGCTGATTGTGTTTTATTTTTATTTTTTCTGAATGTTTCTTAAATTCTGGTACATTACAGTAGATCTTGTATTCCAGGTGAACATAGTACCTTAGGTCAAAATTGAATCAAATGGAAATAAAACTTTTGCTGTTGCAAAGTAAAACTGGATTTGCCTTTTTTAAAATTAGCCAGTTCAGAAACTTATTTCATATTTAATCAATTGTTCCAATTTTTTTCCAAGCACTATTTTCAAGGCATGTTTTGGCTGCCAGAGGCACCGTGGGCTGGTCCTTTGCTATTTCAAGGCCAGCCTCTCAGGCCAGATTTAAGCACCCTGCAGGCTGGATCCTGCCTGTAAAACCGGCGGGAGGCCCCACCCACCACCACGGATGTCATCATTGGTGATCTGTGCAGGAGCAAAGCAAGCGGACACATGCGATCCCATTGTGAACCAGTAGTAAGTAGAACCTACCCCTGCTGTACAACACAGGTTTTCTGAAGGCTTGAGCATGTCCCTAATACTTTCACAAACCCAAATAAAAAGGCCTGAGACAGAGAGAGACAGACAAAAACAGACAGAGAGGAAAAGAGAAAAATTCCAAATGCTAGGCAAAGTGGCAATCTCTGATTACAGTATGTATCCTTCACACTATATTTTTAGAAACAATATTACAAAGGTTGTGCAATTTATTCCAGTAAATTGTAATACGTAGTAAGCAAAATCAATTAAATACATAAGCTGAAAGGAAAGAAAAACTAAATTAATTAAATATACATCAATATATTGTTATTAGATATAGCAGTTATTAAATTTATATGCTGCCCAATTCACTGAACATCTCCAGAACATTCAAAATGAGCATCATGAGACTACAGCAGCAGCCTGATAGAGCTGAAGCAGCAGCAGACCAGTAGCATTGAAACAGCCACAACTTTCCCCATTTTAATTCTCTCATGAGTAATGGAGCCCAGGTTTTGGATGCATTTTGTAAATAAGCATATTTTAGCTACCTTGGTTCAAAAATGGTTGCCCTAAGATTCACACAGTTAAAGATTATGTGAATGAAAGTTTTAGTGGTATATAGATGCCTCAGGAGGAAGATTATGCTTCTTTCTAAGCTCCATCAATTTCCTATTCTCTGTCTATATTACTGGCCATCTTCCTATATGGAGTAGACCAGGTTCCAGCAGCTAAAACAATTATTGTATTTAGGAGGCCCAACCCCAAATCCTAGGATTAGCATCCAATATGATATAAATCAAGTACTCCAAGGAAAAAGAATTAAAGACCATTAGGGTGTTTTAATGTAATAAGTCGTATTGACTTTGTAGAGGAAAAGCTATAACTGATAAACCAAAATGATTGGTGGTTCCAGTTATTTATTTATTTTTTGTCTTTTTTTTCATTCTCTTTAATTACTTGTTATCCATCATTACTAAATTTGTTCAGAAACCTTTGAAGATTTTGCAATATTTTCCAGGAATATTCCAGCTCTAAAAAAATATTTGAAGTATGTCATATGTTTGCATCTGTTTCTTCTTCAGCAAGTCTTAATTTAGGCAAGTCTCACTTTAGGTGATTGATAAATTTATCTCTACTAATATTTACCATTAATTTGCCCAGAAATGCCATATAATTTAGTGAATCATTTGATTAAATTATCACTTTTCAATGCACTGGTATAGAGACATGAATTTAGAAATATATTGTATTTTGGAACTTTGAAACAGACAGCAGAATGCTGATTTTCAATGTTGAACAGAATGATACTAGAACATCATTCCTATCTCTCCTATTTTCTTCAATATCTTTGACTCACTTCTTTAAAATGTCAGTTCAAATACAATGATTTATCTAATTTATTTTCCTCCACAGGATAAACTTTGGAAAGCAGCTTACTTTCTTTGAACAACTTCCTTGACTGCTTATTAGAGAGATTGGTGATATTTAACACTGTGTGTCTTTTATAACTTAAGGTGTGCATTTTAATTGAATTTCTATATCAGCCATTTTGAAACTGTTTTGAATTTAACATGTTTCCAGCTTAAAATGCCCTATTTAAATTCATGCCAGATATTTTAATCTTGAATCAGGCTAAAACTTCCGAACTCCAAATTACCTCCAAGCCTCCAGGATGTCATAACAAGCAGGCTATCAGCACAGTTTTCTAGTTCTGAATACCTTCCAAGCATTCGGAGTGAATTTGATATTACTTTTTTTAGATGTTCCTAGTTTTTTTTAATATAAGGATCAACTCAGAAGTCAGATGTGACTCTATTGCAATTAACTTGCTTGACAATTTTCCATGTAACATTAATGTAAACTGTACTATGCTCTTTTCAGTTGGTTCAGTGACAGATGTATCTTGCACTGTTGCAGAACTACAACTAAACATAGTCAATAACCCCCTTCTGTTGTTGTTCCCATAAACTGTGATTCATGAGCTATTACCTTTAAAACTAGAGGCTGCATCATCTAAGATGACTTTTAAATAGTTCACTTTTCTACAGCCATCTAGAAATCATCATCATAATTTGTGAGTGGATTTCTCAACTTAAGCTTTGGTGTTCATTAAAATAAAATGACACACATGCGCACACAGTGTCATTGAATATATAATTTGTACACTAAAATATTAATTATGTGAACCCTATTAAAATAATCCAGCAGGGGGAGCAGAAGGGTAATACTTTGCCCAACCTTTCCTATTAGTAAAAATTCAAGATTATATAATTAAAAAGAAATATTTATGTCTCTTAATCTCCATAGCATTCATTTTAATGCATCTACCTCTTGCATATATTAATTTACTTAGAAAGATGTTATATCTGCCATTATTCAATTCTAAATATCACCTGTTTTGTTGCAATTTTACCCATGATTGATACGAGAAAGTGAACACTCTCTTCTTGGGTGTCATTTTTTCAGATAGTAATAAAATGAACAGGTTGTATAATACATTCTTCCAATAAAATAAAATGAAATGGAAATGAAAAAAATGAAAATGACTGATGCATGAATGATTTTTGATAATTACCCAGCAGATACAATAAGGAAATAAAAAACAAGAATGGCTTTGGTAGTGATAATTAAATGCTATTTATCTCAGCTAATAACATAAAGCCAGGCTAATAGTTTTTCTAATACAGCATTCCATCTTCTATTAGCTCTCATGCTGAAAGATGTAACTAGAATCACCTTTTCAGTCTGCTTTAGATAGTCGCTGTCACAGCTTCTTATTGTAGTGAATTTTGTAATTTAGCATAAACTGAAATCCAGTGAGGCACCAAATTTTTTAATGTTTGTTTTTATGATATTAGGTTTTGTAGTTTTATTGCTGTTGTGAACCATCCTTGTGCTCTGAGATGGGTGGCCATACATTTTGACATAAATAAATAAAAATAAATACATTTTATCTACATATTTTGCCTGGAGCACTGCATATTGTTACAAAAAATAACTGCTATTCTTCATCCTTTCTGAATACACACACACACACACACACACACTAAGTGGAGGAAAATATAAGTATTTTGTAATATGTATGAAAAATTCTCTATACATATTCAAGAAGTGCCTCCAACTATTGCACTGCTATTGTAATGAAAAACCCCAAATGAAGAGAATACTTGGGGTTTGATGCAGTCATAACAGTAATTACAGAGAAGACTAAGTGGAACATAAGCTTACAGAGACTTATATTGTATGAATGGTTTATGAATATATTTTTTCCACTTGTTCTAATTCTCAAAGTAGTTAATAATAATATAAACAGTATAGTATAAAAATAATATAAAATAATTTGAATTTAAAAATTATAGGAATGATAAGAACAAAAACCTATATATAAAGTGGACATAGAGGGAAGACCTGGATGGACAGTACTGAAAAAAAAAATGGAATTGTAAACATTCTAGGAATATGTGGATGGTGCACATCCCAGAATGAAGATCTTATCATTAAGAAAACTAGTCCATGAGTAACGATAAGAGCATAGTCTTTGGTTATTGATATACTGTTCTGGATATAAGAGCTCAAACTCATAGACAGAAGCCAACAGACAATTATGTCAATATTTCTTGCAGCATACCAATCATCCATTAATTGAAAAAAAGCAGGAATAAAACTTTTGAAACATTTTAAGTATTAAATACAGCAACTTGGCACCGCAGTGGTAAATCAAATGTTATGTTTGATGCTTTATTCTTGTATGCATAAATACTTTTAATAATCTTGGCAATCATGTCTAAGAGCTTTTTGCCCAATTTAACTGGAAACATTCTGCTGAGTACACAGTACAATCCACATATAAACTCTGTGATTCAATCAGTAGCTAACCAAGAAGATAATCTGCCAGGTATTCTAGTTTCAAATGGTTTAGGTCTTTATACCAAGTTCTTAGCTAATTGCCAGCTGGTCCCTATGCTTCAGCAAAGTACAATTACTACAAAACCAATTGCTCCATTCAACTGGCTGCCATGTTGTTGAAATACATCTTATGAATCAAGCACAAGGCAGATTCAACTGAATGCATTGAAAGTATTTCATCATACAAAAGCCTTTGGCAGATTGACAAGTAACAATCTCTCTCTCTCTCTCCCTCCCTCCCTCCCTCTCTCTCTCTCTCTCTCTCTCTCTCTCTCACACACACACACACACACACACACCTATTCCTTCCCCCACACATACATACATAAATTCATACCTAAGTGAATCTAGCTGAAATTTAACTGGGGGAAAAAATCCTAAATCTCAATATTGTTGCATTATTGAAAAGGAAACAACAAAAAAGTTTCTCTTTTTTTTCAGAATTTGTCTGTTTTTGTATTTTTTTTCTGCTTTCCTTATTTGTAGTGTTTCTGTATTTCTCATTTTTTCTTATAAAATAAAATGCTAGCATTTTTACAGAAAAAGCACATTGCTTTTCAATAGATGTGTCTTTATATCATTTCATGTACCTGATTGTATTTTGTGGTTTGACTTTATTTTACCTCACTTAATGATTTTTTTCACATCTCTCTTCTAGACATGGTTAATCCCTGGTGTATATGAAAGTAGTAACATTTTTTGAAGTTTGTATTATTACCATTCAGGAAAAAATAAGAAACATTCTGTTTCTGGTATTTCTCTAGAAATTATGCAGTTTCTAGTACTCACCCAGGAAATTAGACTGACTTTAGGTTGCAATAAAAGCTAGCTATATTTATGCTGTTCTTCATTTCTATTATTTATTACAGGCCTTGACTGAGTATATTGATTTTGTGCCAACCTGTGTTCTTGTCACAATTTTGTCACACAAATAAGGTTTCTGAAATGTAATACCTATAATTTATGAAATATAGTCCTATGCCATTTCCAGCTGACCTATTCAGTGTTGTATATTTTGATGAGCTGCCTGTTTTCCAAGAGGTTTCTGGAGAGCTTTGTTTTGTCTTCAGATTGCAATAGTTAAAGAAAATACAATCATATAGTTTTTAAACAAATTTTATTTGTCAACTAATTTGAACTTTTAATGTGAATCGTTTATATGGATCCTTTACAGAATGACTTACATTAACCTGATTAATAACAACATTTATGTTAAAACTGACAGGATAGTTGTTCTGAATCACTAATATGTAGTCAAACAGGAAAGTGATGTTTCCTAATACTTAAGCATTAAGTATTGCTATCTAGATATAATACATGAAGATATATTGGAAGATACATAAGAGCCTTGGTGGCTCAGCAGACTAAAGTGCTGTTAAGTAACAACAGCTGCCTGCAATTACTCCAAGTTCAAATGTCACCAGGCTCAAGGTTGACTCAGCCTTCCATCCTTTCGAGGTAGGTAAAATGAGGACCTGGTTTGTGGGGGCAATAAACTGACTTTGTATAAAAAAGAACACCGCTGGGGGGGGGGGCTGAAAGCCCTACTAAGCAGGTATATAAAAAGTATGAAGGCTATTGCTTAACGCATTGTAAGCCGCCCTGAGTCTCCAGAGAAGGGCGGCATATAAATTGAACCAATAAATAAATAAATAAATAAATAAATAAATAAATAAATAAATAAATAAATAAGGCACAAATCTGTTTGACAGTGGTCAGTCCAGCACTGCAGTTTTTTGGAGAGGAATCCTGAACAATTTAATTGTGAAATGAAAATACCTACATTTACTACAATTCAATTTTATTATATTTACAGTAATGATAGTCCCTATTTGTATCCACACACATTTACTCATATGGCACAGAAACTTATCATTCTAGGTATTGTAGATTTCATCAGAAATCTGAGATTTACTTATGCATTTGTGGCCTCAATGTCTTCCATGGCATTGGTTAGCAGCTTAAGTTTCTTCTGAGCAAAAGCCTTCTAACTTTTAGCAAATTCTCTAGCTTAAAGACAACAGGCCTTTCTCTTATTGACTTCAGTATTCTGTTATCTTGTTCTTGGCAGACAGGACTTTTCCTATCAGTCCTGATTTCTAATTTTCCAGATGACCACATTTCTCCTTTATCTGTAATTTATGACCTCATATTCACAATTTTCCCTTGTGATAAATTTTTCCACATTGTCCATTCATGCTCTAAAATGCTTAAATTTGCTGTGTTCAATCAATGTAGATATTTTGATAATAATGCTAAAAGAATATTTGTGATTACATAAATGAGAACAAACCAAGCAGCAACAAAAAACACTATAGTATAGTATCAGCTATACTAGTATCAGCTATTAGCCCAAGGATGTCATAGTTATTTTCAGGTTAGTATATTTATGAATATTTTCTGAAAAGAACTCTAATATACCTGCTTGGATATTATCAAATGTTCATGACAACCATTAACTATTGTTAAGACAAATTCTCAAACACCAAACAAAATCTGTTATCAGTTATAGGTTGTGCATTGAAACATTTAGTGGGATTCAAAGAATCCATTTAATATCAAAAGACTGGAAGTTTGAAGACTAAATTATTTTCTTCTAAATCCAGGTTATTAGACTTGAGCATAAGAAAGATGCTGGTGAATATAACTGGATGATCATACAACAGACTATCTCATTTTCAATAGCTAATCAATATGAGTTCTTCACAAACAACATTATACATAGAGTCCCATCCATAATTTGTTTTCTCAAAGCTACTATTCAGTAATAGAGCTTTTCTAAATAGGAACGAAGGAATTAAAGAAGGAAAGAAGGAAAGAAGGAAGCCCTTTCATGATTCCATAAAAGTCATACATTGGTAAATGTTTCACTCTATTGAATAGAAGATTGGGCTTGTTACTTCCAGTCTGGTTTGCTGTCCATTAATATCAGTCAGACTTTAATGTTACAAATACACACATACACACCTAATATATTCTTTATGTTGCAATTTTTACACACACTTTCTTGAAATGAGTTCTGTTGATTACAGTAAGATTTACTTCTGAATAAATAATGCATATGATTACAAAATGTTGTCATTTTGCTAGGGATGTGCTTTAATTTAATATATCCACAATGGAACCAGTTTAAACTGTTGTATTTCTTTTCTTCTGTTAATTTGGAATAATTGGGGGGGGAAATCTTTTTTAGAAAAGGTATGCACTGCACATGGTACATCAAACTTAAATTATTAAAGTTATTTATCAGACTTGATCCACATTCATACATAATAGCTTCATTTTGCACTGCTGTCCATACAGCTTTAATGAACCACATTTTAATGGTCAAGTATGGTGGTTTCCTTGGGATAAAATTCACGTTCTACCTCACAATCTGTTTATTCCATGTAATGTGAGGTGGGCTTTTTTTCAACCAACAACCTCTCTTGTTTTTCTCTCTCTTTCCCCTTGAAATTATTGGTTGACAGGAAGACTGATCTATCAACAATGAAGTTACAACAAAGAGTTAGGGTTTTTCATATATCTTGGTGCCATTAATATTTCAAAGTGCATTAGTCATCAGTAAAAAAAATAAATATACAGTGAAGTTTCATGTCAATTATATTTCAGTATGAATTTTGACAGAGCGTTCTTTTTTTAGTATTTGATTGTACCAACAAGAAATCCACAACTGAACACAAAGTCAAATGCAAGCAAAACACTAACTGGCCTTGAATATATAAAGTGTATTTGGATTGATAAAATGAATCTCATCTCTGAAAAACAATTATACTGTTTTGCTGCATTGGCTTGTCACAGTTTCAACAAAACAGGAATAATATCTGGAGAGAAGTGCTAGAAGAAAATAGCTATTTCTGAAAAAAAAAAAGAATAATAATAATAAGAAAAAAAAGTAATATCTCCCTTTCTTTCCCCATAGCTTCATAATTTACTCCCAGTCCATAAAGTCCTTTGCTGCAATGATTGGGATGATGGATGGTTCTACTTCAACTGCAGCAAAAAAAAATACAGCAATGTATCACTCTGTTGGAAAAACAATAGAACAAGAAAACCAGAGGGACAGCACAGCAGGCAGAAGATCAAGGGAATTCACTTCATTAGAAAATGAAACAGTTGTATCACAGAGTTATAGGAAAGAGAATATGTAGCTATTTCTCTTATTATAGCCATTTTTATGACACTTTATAAGATTAGAAATCTAAAGTACAGTAAAATAATATTCCATTAAATCTTTCAACAGGCTTACTTAATAAAAGCTTTAAGTATGCATGTATGTCCCTGAGAAATCACTGACATTAGTACAGCATTTTCCTGTTCAACTACATTATATTGCTGATGAAGAGAAGTTAAACTCAGAAGAGTAGGTTTTGTGATCTAACATTAAAAACATATTTTTGTAAATAAAGACAGTTTAATCAAGTAAATATTAACACTGAGAGTTCTTTGAAACCATTGAATGCTATCAACCAAATAATAAGAAATTTAAACCAATGGTTTTATTCGGTAGTGGGTTTCAAATCCCAGCACTACTAGTTCGCTATCGGTAGCGCATGCAGCACTTCTGCGCATGCGCAAAGCATTTTGATGACATCTGGGTGGGTGGGCGGAGCCTCCCGCTACCGCTACTGGTTTGCCCGAACCAGGGCGAATCGGGAGCAACCCACCACTGGTTTTATTTCTAATTCTTTGAATCATTGATTTGTTAGAGAAATAATAATCTTCAGTTTTTGAGAGTGCTTTTTGTCCTAAAACAGTAATTGCTGCAATAACAATAAATGAAAAGTTGCTGTTTGGCCTCCAGAATTTTAACAAATTTGTTCATATATTGCACTGAGCTAAGATTTGTTTTAATCATGTCTTATGGGCCATTTCTAGTAAGGATGGGGAAAAAAGGCGGATAAATTTAAGATACAATACCTCAAAATCTCAATTGGTAAAGTGAGATTTCCTTGTTAGGACTATATCATTCAAAGAACTATGGTGATATTACCCACATTTTGTGGTGGTGGTGCTATGACATCCAAGATTGTTATTTCAAAATGTGTTTTCTTTAATTTAAAAAAACCAGGAAAGTGCTATAACCTTATAACTTTAATTACCTCTCTATCCATAAACTATTTGTGTTTTCAAATCATATCCTCTCTATTCCTTTATTTCCATCCAGAATGCTAGTAAATATATCCTTCTATCATAATTGAATTCAAGGTGAAATCAATATTGCTTATATTGAATAAATGAATTAAAAACAAATACCATGATTTTTGAAAGTGTGATTTTTCTTTCATACTAATTGAAACACAAGCCCACAAATAGCTTGGACCCTACTTTTCCACAGCTATCTGTAAAGGCAGGTTTTGCTAATAGCATGTTTAATTCCATTTAATCTTACATATTATAAAGTTTTCAATCAATATTATTTGATATATATGATGAATATTGAGATCATGCAAGCATATGAAACATTATCCATACTTGTAAATTTCATTATTTCCAGAGCTGCTAAAAAATGATACACTTTTATTAGTAGCTTTGTCATTTTAGGAACAGGGAAACTGAAGTGGAATTGTTCCATATATCATCAGTACTTTACATTTTGTACACTCTTTATTCTGGAATTGTAGCATGTTATTCATTTTAGTTCATGTATATATGAAAGAGGACCTAACCAACTCACTGAATGGGATAACAAGAGACTAAGGAAAAGTTGGGCAGTACAATTCAACAGAGCAAGAGGCAAGTAAGAAAGAGACAATGAAAAAAAAAAACATGGGTGTTCTAAGTGGCTGTGTTTTCAGCCGTCTGGGTTGAAAAGACCATTTCCAGAATAGTTGCTGATTGCAAGAACTGTATCCTGACAAATGCTGATTTTCTATTGTGAGTAATGGAATGATTGCTTCCTGTCACCGAAGCAGAGATTGCTACAGAGATTGTGGAAAGAATAAAAGGCAGCCATTTCCCAGGACCTACTAAATAATCTTTCAGAAGTTTGATAGCAACAATCAGTGGAGATTTGAGAGCAAATTGAAGGAGAAGCTTTATAGTTTGAATTTGATAGAAACTGAAGGAAAAAAACCCTGTTACTGGTGTTTTGACTAAAGCTTCATTCATTATAATTGCAAAAAGTCTGAAGAATATCAGCTAATTGAAAGAGTATAAATATTTTAAATATCAGTATCTTCAAATTTATCCTATTTTAAACTAAGTGTATTAATCCAACTGATCCAATATAATACAACTAATTTTATTTCTATGGTTTTAAGTAATTTCTCTGATGATTGTGGGAATATTGTGGGTATAATATAATAACATAAATAAAGAATAAAAACTGATAGTTCCAGTATATTCTATACTGACCAGATTTTTCAAATTTTCTGTCAAATTTTGGAACCAAAATTTATGAAATATTCAGAAAAAAATTATACTAATTGTAAAAGAAGGACAATGGGAAAGATCATAATACTGGCAACTGAGCAATTATGGTGACAAGAAAGCTAAGCATGTGTTTGCTTGGAAAAAGTCAAGTAAGCACTTTTCAAATAACTGAAATCCCAGAATGAGGGATATGGAATTTTGTAATTAAACTGAAAGATTATGCTCTTATAAAAGTGTAAAATTATTATTGAATTTTTTAAAATCATTTTGAAATGATTCTATTTTTTAATATTAAAATGGAACTTGTAATTGAAGGCTAAATTCACATAGGTGGATAGCATCAACTAAATGATTTATTGGTGATTTATTAGTAGAGAATGTTGGGAAAAAATTGGGAAAACATGGTATATAACCTTCTCTCTCTCTCTCTCTCTCTCTCTCTCTCTCTCTCCAATTATAAGGCTCTTTATATTAGATACCAGTCCAGGTTTTAGATTATAATGACCTGTTTAACTATAACTAGTCAATATTCATAATGCCATAATTCACTCCTATATGTTGAAAGTTAAAGTTTTCCCTGGAACTGAAAATATTGACCAAGAAATCATCTAATTGCCCTGTAATAAATATAATTCACTTTTTGAAGATCTCTTGAAGAAATAATACATTTATTATATTGTTTAGTGATTATCAGGGATGGGTTTCAAAACCCGTCGCTACCGGTTCGCTCGTGGGTGCGTGCACACGCAATGCTTCAGTGCAGAAATGTCCAGGTGGGTGGGCGGAGCCTCCTGCTGCTACCGGTTTGCCCGATCCAGTGTGAACCGGTAGCAACCCACCACTGGTGATTATATTATATTAGTCACTGTACAGTGTTTTCTGTTGTCTTACATACTCTTTTTACCCTACTGTTCTTTAGCCATGAACTTTGAAAAAACTGAATTGAACATGTTTTCTGTGCAGAAAGACTACAAAAACATCCATGAACTTAAACTTGTGTTTCTTTATGTTCAAAATCACAGGCATCATTTGTATGTCATGCAAGATCAGTATAATAGATTAGGTAAAATACAATCTGAGACTAAAAAGGCTTCCTCTCATCCATCGGTGTTTTAAAAATATCAGTAGAAAATGGGAATGATATTCAATAAATGATATTAACTTAACATATATCCCCACCAAACCCATCAATTGTTTGCAAAAGTTAAGTGTGTAGTACTGTGATAAATTTCCCATTATCTAATTTCCATATTTGAACTATTAATAAGCAGGCCAAATCTTTATGCAATAATCTATTGCAGAGGTAATATATATTCCACAAATCAAACGACCTCAATTTTAATTATAAAAGTAATTCCAATGCAAAAGAGTAAATTAAGAAGTTATTAATAATTCCAAATGTTAGACAATGAATAGCCTAATAGTTAAGTTCTATCTTGCACCAAATATTTTTTCTCAGACACAGAGCAAGGAAATATTTTCTCTGAAGTATGAATCAGGTTTACAATGTCATTTATCATTTTACTCTACCCAGGCCATAATTATCAGGATTAGTGGCTCTTTGAAGATGAGATGTATTCAGGCACAGTTCTTGTCTCTAATTGCATTAGAGCAGACAGATGAGATGCCCAGGAGCCCTAAAACATTAAACCCTAGTCTACCTGCAGGTGCTAAAGCAGGTGTGTTTTGCTGATGATGCAGCTTCAAGAATAGCCTACTACAGGTGATGCTAATTAAGGAACCCCTGGGAACAGAAAGGTGTTAGTATTTGATTGTCATGGTGGTGAGCTAAAGGTTAGTGAAAAGCCAGAGTGAGTGCTGGTCTGGATGGCTAAGAACATAATAGGTTACAGAAATGAATTTCATCACTGCCACTTATCAGTGCAATTTTTAACTTACATTATGCCACACATAATAGGGTACTTTTAGTACTAAAATTGAAAGTCCTTTTATGAATGTACTTATTGCTATTAATTTGTCTTACCAGTTTAGTAGCTCCTCTTATTTGTTCAGCTGAGAAAAGGGATGGCAAGTTAGCATTAGTCCACCTTCAAGTGCTTTTAAATTTTCACTTAACAGTTGTATGGAAATTGCTCAGATTAAAATGTCCTCTGCCTTCATTGTCTACAATCACATGAAAAATTTACCACTAACAACATTAAAAGTAATAAAGTTGAATCATAAGTACTTGCACAGTTGGCAATTTAGCAAATAATGATAAATAATATATCTAAATATATAATATTGAATTGTGTTTATGCAGTAATATTTCTGAATTATTGATCTCTAAAATCAAGTTAGATTTTAAGATGCTGGACAACTATGGTTGATCTGATTACAGTATTACATCAAGCAACATATTATATATGCTGAATATATTAAATCCATTATATATATATATATATATATATATATATATATATATATATATATATATATATATATATATATATATATATATGTTTTCTCAGGTTTTCGCGGGTGTTTGTATGTAGGTCTTTGGTTATTCGGGTCTTCTCCCACGTAAAATTGGAAGTGTCTTGGCGATGTTTCGACGAAGTCTCATTCGTCATCTTCAGGCTGGTGTTCTCGGCTTCTTGCTTCCAGGAGCACGAAGCCGAGAACACCAGCCTGAAGATGACGAATGAGACTTCGTCGAAACGTCGCCAAGACACTTCCAATTTTACGTGGGAGAAGACCCGAATAACCAAAGACCTACATATATATATATATATATATATATATATATATATATATATATATATGAAGTATTTATTCTTTTTAATATATAATATATATATAATATATAGGAAGTATATATATATATATAGTTTATATACATATATATATATAGGAAGTTTATATATATATAAACTTCCTAACAGTGAGGACAATGCCTTCAGAAATTGTGGGTACCCCATCACTAGATATTTTAAAGAAAAGACTACACAGTCACTTATCTGAAATGGTATAGGTTCTCCTACTTGAGCAGGGGGCTGGATTAGAAGACCTCCAAGGTCTCTTACAGTTCTATGCTATGCTATGCTATGCTATGCTATTCCATTCCATTCCATGACAGAAACAAGCCTATACAATTAACTATATAGTGACTGAATTTTGATTACAGTAATTTTTAATGAAATAGTTACTTCATGATAATAAATATGTGAAACATTGCAAGCACCTATTATGACAGATTATTCTGTAATGTATCAAAATCATAAAGGACAGTGAATTGCAGACCTGTTTAATGTTCTGAAAACTAGAGATTATTCTACACTTTTTTAAAAAGTGAAACATTTACCAGAAAAAATTCATTGGACTAACTGGGAATGAAATATCCTTCAGTGAGACAATGACAATAAATATATTTATTAAGAGTATATTTCCTTCCCCCATTCTTTATTTTTTTCTGGCCTTTCAATAAAAGATTAAACCAGTACCTAATGAAGCACAGACTAATCTATGAAAGGCAAATTGGTTCACTCCCTGGAAAGCAAACTAATGACATAAATTTAGAACAGTGATACTTACCCACACACACACATTTTTTTAAAAAAAGACAGAGAAACAAGAGAACAAATAATAGAGGAGAGAATTGGGTACTTGATAGCTTCAGCATCTCTGATTTAATTTATAATTTTAAATAGTCATGACATTTAATGAATTGAAATGCATAATTTTTGTTTATTGTACATCTAGATTGTAAATAAAGAGCTCAATGAACTTATGGATTTAATAGAGGATGGGGTACATAAATTTTTCCATGTAATTTTATACTGATATGATCATAACTTTGGAAAGTTATATTAGAATAAATATTGAAATTGGAAAACCTTTGAAAGCACCGTTTTTGGGCATAACATTTAAAATCATAAGTTTTCACGAGTTTGCACCTCACTTCTTCAGATGCACAAAGTCAAACTGATTCTTGATTTCCTTTAAATCCTACATTATTAATCAGAAATGGTGCTACCAGCTTCTGATTTATTTTGCCTAACATACAGTAGGCAATATAATACAATATAATAGCATGCGAAGAACTTTGTATTTATGGTTTTTAGCATCCATAAATATTGACTAAATATTGACTAAATCATTTGTTTAAATATTTTGTTAATTATACTTTATTTGTGTGTTTGCATATTTGAATAAAGGTTCAATTTGATTTTCAATTTCCATTAAATCAGTGGTATAATTTGCAAGTAATAAAAGTGTAGAAACAATAGTTTTGTCCAGCATTTGCACCAAGAAATCAAATAAATTACTAAAATGGTTTGATAACTGCAATTGTATGCAGTTATTGATCCTTTTTGGCAATAGCTTTGTTTTCTTACGAGCTATTGTACAAAACTATTGCTTTAATATATTTATCATGACTCTATTATATTCTGAGACAAAAATATCCTTGGAAGTCAGAAACAATGCCACCAACATTTTTTTTGTTCTAATATTCAAACAATTCCTATACTTACTTCATGGTCATTAGTTCCATGTGAGCTGTTCAGGAGTTAATAAGACGCTTACCAGAAACCAGATTAAGGTTGTAATCAAATCCACTTACTTGGGAATGATCCTGTTGAACACAATGGGACTATCTTCTGAATATGTACCTAAATTTTATTTTCTTAGTATAGGTGAAAATAATCAGAAACTTCAAAACCCTGAAGGAAAGAGTTATCATACTATATATGCAGGTTTAAAAATGGCCTTGGGTTAGAAATACAAATTCTGTCCAGTTCTGCTTTCCTTTATAATGAGATTATTTATGTTTTTGTAGACCCACACATCAAAAGCACCTCCTAAAGTCATAATTAGAAAACAATTGGACATTACAAAAGTCCAATTAAAAAGTGATAGCAAGAGAGAGATTAGGGAATGGGAATCATCATCTTGAGGGACACGGGACAGGACAATACATTAGAATGGTGATCGGTATTGGGTGCTATGGGAACCAGAGGGCAGACCATTACAGGGGAAGACACCCTCAATGTGTAGTATCAGTGGCATGTTTCAGTCTCCTGAGCTCATTCCCAATTCCTGAACCGCATATCCTCAGAGGCCCTGAGGTTTGGTTGTTGCTGGTGAATGCCAGGTTGATCAATAATAAGGCTCCCCTTACTCAAGAACTTATTGAGAAGGAGCAAGCTGACCTGGCATGAATGCTGACTCTGGAAGAGGAAGGTTACCCTCTTAGAGATATCCCCAGCTGTGTTTAGGGTTGGCATCAGCTGAGACCCCATTGTAGGAGAGGTGGGATGGCAGTGGTCATCCAAGAATCTCTTTTGGCACTCAGGGTTCTTACACCCCTGATTTCTGGCTGTATGACCCTATTTCTGAAGCTGGGATCATGGCAACAATTGGGAATGCTGCTATTGTACCAGCCTCTCTGCTGTGTAGCAAGCTTTCTACCTGAACTGCTAAATGCCATCTCAGGACTGGTAGAGTTCCCCAGACTTATGATTTTGGAGGACTTCAGCCTGTCATTCCTCAGTGTGGCTTCAGGAGTTTCCCAGAAGTTCATGGGCACAATAATGGCCTATCCCAGATCACCTCATGCCCAACTCAGGACAATGGTCACATACCAGGTATGATTTTCTTTTTGGAGCAATGGCAATGTGATCTGGCAGGAGATCTAATATTATCTCCCCCTACCCTCCATCTTGGTCAGATCATGCCCTGGTTCACTCCCTCCTTAAAAAAACAACACTTCATTCCACCTGTTTGGACAATATTGGCCAGTTACCCATCTTCCGTTTTTAGGGGAAGTGATAGAAAAGATGTTGCTTAGTAGCTTCAGTAGATCCTAGATGAAATTGATTTTCTGGACACTTCCAGTCACAATTCAGGCCCAGTTATGGAATGTAAACTACATTGGTTGCACTTGTTGATGATCCCTGGTGAAAGTGGGATTGGGAATTGCAATCATCCTTGCTCTTGATCTCTTGGGAACATTCAATACCATTAACCCTGGTATCCTTTGAGACCTGATGCAGGATTTGGGGTTGGGAAGCTCAATTGTCCATTGGGTTTGGCTCCTTTCTCCAAGGTCTGTCCCAATTGGTATTGATAGGGAGTGAGAGTGAGGGCTACTCCTTTGTGACATGCTGAAGGGTTCGGTACTCTCTCCATTCCTTTTTAACATCTATATGAAGCTGCTGGGTGAGACCATTCACCACTAGGGGTTAAAGTATAATCAGTATGTTTTATATCTCCATCTCTGGTGATCTAAGTGATGCTGTTGCTAGTTTCTCATGGTGCCTGAAGGCTGTGAGGGCCTGAATTAGGGACAACAGGCTTTGGCTGAACCTCAGCAAGACCAAATGGCTTTAGTTGCATGAAGTTTCAAGACCTGGAACTTTAACCAACTTAGTTCTGGGTCAGGTTGCACTACCTCAGATAGATCCAGTGCACAACTTGGGGGTTCTCCTAGACTCGTGACTCCTTCTCAAAGAGCAGGTGGAAGTTGCAGGTAGGAGAGCCTTACCCTAACCCTAACCATAACCCTAACTTCAGGTGATGCACCAGTTGTGGCCTTTCCTGGATCAGGATTCTCTGCACTAATTCATTCAAGCCCTTGTTATCTCATGACTACTGTAATGTGCTCTACATGGGGAAACCCTTGACCAGCATTTGAAAGCTTCAACTGGGGCAGAATCTGGTGCCTGGGCAGCTTTTGGGACTCCTAGGGTGACCCATGTTATACCACTGCTCTGCAAGCTGCACTGGCTGCCAGACTTCTTCCCAGTCCAATTCAAAGTGTTAGTTATTACCTTTAAAGCCTTCTGGGTCCAGGTTACATTTCACCCCACTGGGTCTAGCCCACCCCACCCACACTGACAGAAGAAGCAGGCTGTCAGTCAAGAATTCCAGCTGGTAGTGTCCAGGACAAGGAGTGGCTCCTGCTAACCCTCTTTGGAACATCTTACCTCCAAAGTGAGATTGGCTTCCATCCTTCTGACCTTCCACAAAACTCTGAAGACCTGGCTCTTCAGGGCATCACACTAGAAGTTGTTGATCAGTTAGGAGGCAATCCCACCTCTCTCTGCCATCTTTTCCCTCCCTTCCCATCTTTTAACTATAATGTGATCTCCATTTTTATTGTTTTAGAAATATTTATTTCAAAATATTATTTTAGAGTTTTAATACTGTAAATCATCCAGAGTTTTTTCAATATGAGATGGGTAAAAAATAAATTTAATGAATGAATGAATGAACAAACAAACAAACAAACAAACTCGTGCTGCAATATTAAATAAATAATGGGCAGGTAGAACGTTTTTCTCTGGTCTCACTGAGATAAAGTATGGTGGAACCTGGATGAAATCATATTGGAGATTATTATCTCTGGTACAATGTACAACATCTAGCATTCCTGTGTCCTTTTAGGCAGATATTTGAAAGCATATTTTGGGCTCAGATACTTTTAATGTACCACCTTTTACAGAGAAACATCTCAAGATGTCAACTTCTTTTTACTTTCCTCTTTAAAATCTTGAATTTGGGCTATTCAGGTGCCTATAAAATGGTGGGAAAAAAATAGAGATATTTAAAAATTGGAATCTGTTGATTAACCTTCCCATTAATCTGCCAATTATTTCTAGGGAATCTAATTGAAAATACAATGTTTAATTAGTTAATAATCAGTCATTATTAATCCAATAAGTCTTAATGATCTTAATAGTTTTCTCACTCCAATATGTGAAGTTGAAATAACGACTACATCATTTGCTATAGAAGCAAAGCAATAGATCTCCTAGCTAGACCGGGCAGGTGAGATTCTAATTTTGTGAGGGGTTTTTCTTCACAATATCATTGATATAAAACTCACATAGCAAAGTGGTTAAAATGTACCTGGTTTAATACCCTTGAAAGTAGAAACCATAGTAGAAAGTTGACCTTCATCATGAGCCTTGGATATAGATATTACATGGCAACTTTTTAATTATGCCAGAAGGTTTCTACCAATGAATGAAAGCGCCAATTTGTTCCACAATAATTTTCTAGAAACAGGATCAAAATCTGTTTTGAATGCCCTAAGAGTTATTCTGTAGAGTGATAAGTATTTGTATAAATATTCATTTATTAATTCAGATTTTTAAAAATTTATCTTTCATTCAAGGCGGGTACATATCTAACATTCCTTCCTCCTAATTTCCTCCCAACAATAGCCTTGTGAGCAGAGATGGGCTATGAGAGCGTGAGTGACCCAAATCCCCCACCCAGCTTTCATATGGAAAGCGGGACTAGAACTACCAGTTTCTAGCCTGGTGCCTTAACCACTGGATCAAACTAGTTCTTTAGATCAATCTGGATCTCTGATACTAGAGATTAGAGATATTAGAGAAATAACATATTCTAAAATCAAGCACTGATCCATGGTTGTTTCCATATACTAAATGAGTTTGAGCTTCAGCAGTATATTTTCCTGTTTTTTTTCCATATCACTAATTTCCAAAATAAATATTTAGCATACAAGTTACTATTAACAGTCAATAAATTGACTGGGTGATAGTCAGTCTGCCTCCTTCTAAAATAGAGGAACAACATAGAGGTATTCAGTCTAAGAGGTAATATCAAGTTGCAGTAGTTTTCTCTATTAAAAATGAATCAAAGAGTACTTAAAAGTTTTAATTTCTGAAACATGAATATGTTCAACAGTTTGGACAGTCAGAAATGGAATAAATCCAAGTTTGAATACAAAGTTCCTTACAAAAGTGTTTTTAGAATTGCAAATCTATTTAGAATCATTCAAAAACAAAACATTTTATTATTTCAGATATTCAGCATTAGGCAAATTGGTGCCTTATTTCACAAAACAGAGTTTATTTTGTATACAGACAGATTATGTCCAGATAAGATTTTTGCAACACATATTCCCTTGTTCAATACAGAGACCTTTGAACTAAAGTAAAATCATCTTTCTAAATGGAATACTAATTTTTGCTAAGCTGTTTTTTGAAGACTGGGCTCCTTTTAAAAAACCAAAGCTCTCTATACAAAGGATAGCTGAGAAAGAAGAAGGAGACTGTGGCTGATGAAATGTAAATGAGGCTTTGCTCAGACAGCTGGCTGCTTTGGGATGACATGTGTGATGAATGGCTCTTAAAACATGAGCAGGCATCAGGCTTCAATTCAGTGTCAGACTGGCAAAAACAGCAGTATTACTTGATGCTTCCTTTAATTAATGCAACATTTCTGCATTAGTCCGGACACTGCCGATAAATGGGAAAGAACTGGTATCAGCGGTAATATCAGAAATCTTTCAACCTTGAAGCTGGGATGCAATAGTTGAAAGCTGCAGTATCATAAAAGGTTTAATTGTATTTGTAATGTACCATTGCACCATGACAAAAATTGAAGATAGTGCACGAAGAGCCAGCAAGCCAATGATAAATGAGTGTGAGTGATTATAAAGCAAGAGGACTGTGAAAACAGACAAAAGACAAGCAAAAGGGAAAAGGTGGGGGACTGAGGATATCAACAGTACTCAGTGTGTGAAGTAGGTGAAGAAAGAAATCTGGTTATGGTTTCCTGTGGGAATGAAGCTGAAAGCAGCTTAACATAAATCTCTCTTCCTAAAGGGATTTCATTGACAAAAATTAGATTTAGCACCAAAACTTCTTGGGCTGAACTCTGTCATAAACAGTCGTGAGCTGCAAAGCATTTCAGCTCAGTAAATCAAACACTGTGCTCAAGGTTTTCTACTAATTACAGATCACAGCAACAGGTTCTATGGAAACACACATTATTCATCCATTTTATACTCTGCAAGGTCATTTTTTTCATCCTGTAGCACTAATTTGTTAGACAAGGTTGCATGTAACATTTCAAGAATTCACTGAGTATCATCCAGTTAACTGCTTCTGAAAGTGAAGATACAGTACATGTGCAGATTCTTTACACTGTGTTTAGTAACTTGAAAAGTCTTTTATCCCTTCTGCAAAAATGCCAATTGAATGTAATGCATAAACTGGATAAAATAAGTATATAAATAGTAAAAATCTCCAGCTGTTTTCATTCTGGGACCATCTTTATAAATAAATATATAATATAATACGGTTAAAAAAATCTGCCTTGAGGGAAAGATCTAGGCCAGAGGTCTTCAAACTTGGCAGCTTTAAGACTTGTGGACTTCAACTTCCAGAAGCATAGCTGGCTGGAGAATTCTGGAAGTTGAAGTCCACAAGTCTTAAAGCTGCCAAGTTTGGGGACCCCTAATCTAGGCCAACATTCATAATCATGTGCAAGTTGTTATTTTACAAGTCTAGAGCTGGCAGATGGCAGCACTTTCTGTCTCCAAAATGGCCAGTAATTGACTGTCCATATGTACAGGTCTAACTAATTTTACTTCCTCTGTCTCCTCTCACAAAATATTCACTCAGTAACATAGATGGTCAAGTAACTTCAACTATTTGTCTCCAAGCTAAGTCCAGCAATCTAAAAACTATCACACAGGTAAAAGTCTGAGTGTATTAAAATGTTGGTCTATCCTTATCTATGCTTCAAGGAAACTTGTGAAAATTCACATTCTTATGCTGTTTGATGTTCTGTAAAGATAGAATCCCAATACAAATATTTTTGTTTTAAAAGAAATTTCGAAAGTAATTAGTTTATTTGGGGGAAGGATTTGAAATGCAGTTTATATTCCACTATAATTATTTGCTGTTGGCTATTCTTTCAAACCATCTTTGAACATTCAGCTAAACAGATTGACTGTGAAAAGGGGAATATAATATCTACTTTCTAATATGTTATTTGTAGGACAGGAGGTAATTGTCCCCTGTACAATTAGAGCTATAGTGCACACAAATCCTAAATCAACCCCTGTGATCTCCCATGAATGTCTGTGTGGAACCAGTATTTATAACTAGTGAAATCTAGCTATGAAGAAGAAGCTGTAAATTATGCTGGCTAAACTGACCTAAAGGAATGTGCCAAATGTTGTCAGAGTCTCTAGTGCAAATTCCATGGTAAACACAAAATTGTATTTAGTAGGCAACAAACAAACAACTATTAAGGATTAGGTGGAATTCATCCAATCATAAAGCTACACACAGATGTCTCAATTTTCCCTGTAGGACATTGAACAAATTCCCCTCTGATCTATCATGGTAGACCATCATATAAACAACATTAGAATTATGCAGTTAATATTTTTCAAATGAGAAAAAAAAGTTACTTGAACATAAAAATCAATTAAAAATGACAACAATAAATGTAGCAAGCTATATACCTGTATAAAAAGCAGATTTTTTTTTAGAATTAAAAAATAGAATGTTGCACATATTCTCAATTTTAGTGTGGAGAGAAAAAGGAAAAGAAGATTTTAAAGTTTTTTTTAACCTGATATCCCAAAGTCTCTGAGACATACTGAAGGCTGTGAAATAACCTTTATAACCCAGTCAGTTTATTGTAAGATGTAAACCTGACAACTTAAAATCCAATATGGAATATTTCCAGCTATAGTAAAATGAGGTATTTACATTGTGAAAAGGTGAAAAAGGAAGCAGAAGGCTAATTAAAAAATATGAAATGTGTTACAGTAAGGTGAAGAAATGCATAATTTCCTGAACTATGGACTTAAAATTAATATCTATATTACAAGATTACAATTATGATCAATGTTACATGTTCTGCAAGCAGACCTATATATTAGCTTGTTAATACCATTATATTTTCCCTAGAAATGTACTGCTTTTAAGTATATAGGAAAGTGAAACTATATAAATATATGAAATCACTATATGAACAATACCCTGTTTTCCCCATAATAAGACATCCCCTGATAATAAGCCCAATCAGGTTTTTGAGTGCATGGCAATAAGGCCAAGCGCTTATTTCAGGGTTCTAAAAAATATAAGACAGGGTTTTATTTTCGGCGAAACATGGGTATATGAAGCTTCTTTATATTTTCAAGACTCTTGCTATGAATAGTAAGCAACAATATGAACATCAACAAACCATTTATTGAACTCAATATCTTTATCACTTTTATGTTTATAATATGTACAATAAATAAAACTGGTGATAATGATAATTATAATAACCAACATTTTTCATGTGTTGGATTTTGTTTATATTTGTAAAAAAGTATCACTGAACACAGTAAAATTTACTCTCTAGGATTATGCTGATAGAGATTTTTATGTTAGAGTTTTTATTTAGAAGAATTAGAACAGCTGGGAGTATACTTCAGTAATATTGCCAATTTTGAATTTAGAAACATTTAAGTAGAAACTTTTATGTCTTTTAACAATAAACATGTAATTATGTAAATGTTAATTGATTGATGATTACGCTATAAAATTGGTGTTGACTCTTAGTGACCAAATAGGTAGACTTTCTCCATGACAATCTGTCCCTATTCTATTCCTTCAGTCTAAGCCAATTTACCTTTTCTTCTCTTTACTTCCACCTATCCAAGTATTAGAGCATTTTGTAAAGTGCTAAGTCCTACTTAATGCTGTTAAAGTTGGATAACTTGATTCTTGTCTCAGTTGATCTGTTGATGCAATTGTTAGGTTTATGTAAACGGAAAATTCAGAACTATATTTAAGCAGCTGATAGAAACAGGCCTTGTTATTATATAAGAATCTCAAAAATGCTCTTGAGCTCTTTTCACTTAGCAGTTATGAAGTTGAAATGCTCCACCTTCAAAATTATATTGATGTTAGAAAAATAGAAGGAATATACATTTGAAAAATTAATAAATATCAATTTTCCTAAAGGCTAGAACAAGTGACTTGTTTCAAAAGCTAAATACAAGGCCAAAATGAGGTCTGTCCTCCAATATACAACAGAAATTCAGAAGAATTTTAAATTCAGAGTTGTTTGTTTTAGCTACCATTACCTTTAAATAGAAATTTATAAATTTTTGGTGTAGGATAGTTACCTAGTGAAACTGTCAGGACATTTTAAAAAGGCAGGTGGCTATAGATTTTAATACACTGTGAATTCATGAAGATTATATGCAAATGTTGTGCTCAAATGTCCACCTTACATCATACTCTAACAACAATGAATGCAAACTGCATTTTCAGACCATTTATGGGCAAAATATAAAATATCTGTTAGAAACTTCTCTGCTGTCTCTGCAATCAGCATAGTTTGGATCAGTATGATTCAAATCTTAAGACTCAACTATTTATCCAATTTGTTTCACCTATAAATTATCTTTTGTTGAAGAAAAAGAAAAAGGAAGATGGATTGTATCTAGCTTGGCTTGTCAAAGAAACATGGATTCACATATGAATACTGTAAAGTTAAAATTTACTCCTACTATCTTTATTAATTTTTATGGATTCAATTGGTCTACATGGATATGATTGATTGTGGGTGTGTTTCTGGGCCTAGGATTTAAGAACTAGAAGCCAGCTCTATCCCTCTGTGCTTTTTAAAAATCAATTTAATTTTCCAAAATCAAAACATGGCTGACATTATTTTAAAAAAGAGAAAGGAATGAAGTGTATAAAATGTGATGCCATACTGAATCAGAATGCATAAAACATTTGACCCCTAAGTGGAATTAAATATTCCAGCATTGGCAGCACCCCAAAGGCTGCTGAATAAGAAGATTAGAAAGGATATAGGAATTTATAGGAATTGGCTTGTTCATAATCTAATGGATCCCAAGGAGACTCTATCTCATCTACAAAAGGATGCCATCTGTTGAAGAGGGTGCTGCCAATGTCTGAATTCACTCTGAGCAATGCAGTTTTTCACTTTGTCTTTCCTATAGCGTCCTTCAAAATATCTTCACTGTAGTTTAATATTAAATATCTACCAATTCTCAAGCTAAAAGTTCCTATAAACTGGATCATGCTGAAGAGTGCAAAATGAGTTTGTGTGTGTGTGTGTTAACGCACATTTTTACATTATGGTAATATTTTACAATTTATGTAAATGAGAAGAAATATACAAGTTTTAAAAGCATAGTAAATAAATAGAATTCTGGAAAATATCCAAGTTTACCACAGTGTCATTTATACAGTAAGTATTTGTTAAGATTTTAATAAAGGAATATAAGAATTAACAGAAAAAGGAAGGAAGGAAGGAAGGAAGGAGGAAGGAAGGAAGGAAGGAAGGAAGGAAGGAAGGAAGGAAGGAAGGAAGGAAGGAAAAGACAAAGCCAGACGTGCAGGAAAAAAAGTTTCCAATTTTTACAGCAGTTATAATATAAATTTACTTCTTATTCTATGGTTACAGCATAACTTTCTTTTTTCCTACAATCTACTTTTTTTTACTCATCAAAACCATGTTACTTACATATGTTCATTTTTTTCTGTTTCACACAAAAAGTCTACAAAGGTTTTCTAATCATCAATAAGCATATTGGTGTTTGTATGTAGGTCTTTGGTTATTCGGGTTTTCTCCCGCGTAAAATTGGAAGTGTCTTGGTGACGTTTTGATGAAGTCTCATTCGTCATCTTCAAGCTGGTGTTTTCGGCTTCGTGCTCCTAGAAGCACGAAGCCGAAATACACACACACACACACACATACACACACACGAGTAATTTCAATACATCTGGGTGACTCTTGTCTTGAATTTAGTGCAACATATTTGTGTATCAAACAGCTACAAGGATACAAAAATATATTTGATCACAATGAAATTAAAAAACAAAACAGTACATCTTTCATGAACAACAAAGACGCTGTCCCACAATCATCAGTGCTAATGATTGCCAATTTTAATTTTTTTCTCCCTGGGTATCTGTCAGCCAGTAAAGAATAGTTTAATATCATTTACAGCTGAAGCATCCATAAGCATATTTGATCTGCTGGTTCAGGCCACTGTCCAAACCAATATTAATGTGGAAAGACATTTAAAAGGGTCACCCTGAAGTTCAAAATTATTATGGCAACAATCAGAAGATCAGTGTAAGATATTTCTGCAATATTAAGTGATGATTCATGGATCAGTATGCAGTGCTGGCATGAAATTCACTAAAAGAGCAAACACTGAGGGAGGTAAGAGACCTTGAAAGAGCAAAGCAGAGACATAGAATCCTTGACATAATACTACATTTTCTTAACTTCATCTATGAAGTGGAGACTTTTTTGAAAAAGTAAATAGAAAACTTAATATTTGGTTTGACGGTGCCCTATTTTTCACTTTTTTTCTGTTCAGCTGAACATCATAATTAAGTTTTACATGTCAGGATATAGTCTGCAAAACCTCTTGTTCACAATCATCCCATCTAGTTTATTCTATTCCTTTTCCCTTTCTCCTTTCTCTTCCTCTTCCCAGGAGGAAGTTAAATAGCTGCTGCCAGCAATGGAATGTGTGGGTGGCTATCACAGTGCAAACACAGAGGAACTAGATATTTTTTTTAACTTTCTCCCTGTAAGCTTCCCGAACCAAAGACTTTGCTAGTAGGAAGATGGCAAGGAACGTAGGAGCTTTGGCAATTGCATCCTTCTGGATTCCCCCTTGATTTCCAGGAGGTACCTTTGTTGACAAAGTTTTGCCCTACTTGAGGTACCTTTATTGATAAAGTTTTTGCCCTTTCATGTAGAAGTTCACCTAACTGAAGTTTACAAATGATCAAACAGACACTAGTGTTTTAGAAATACATAGATATGGGTACTTTTTAAAAAGTATTGTTTTTTTTATATACTCAAAGATAAGTCCAGTCACCACACAGTCAGTATATTTTGCCACCTAAAATTCTTTGTTTATCCATGAGTATATATGGAACATTTCCATTTCTCTAGTAGACCTTAAGGTTTGACTAGTAAAAGATCAGTAATAAGTAAGTAAGTAAAAGATTACTTAACCATAAAGAAGATATGTAAACGTGAAAATATTTACTGTATTTGGTTATCCACACTTCCTTTATTTATACCATTTTCCCTTCAGCCATAGCTCCAAACATATTCTTCATGATTCTATTCTCTTTTTGTAATTCTCTTCAGTGAAAACATTTTAACAGATTGTATGTGCAGACGAAATCTAATAAATCACTTTTCACATTGTGATTGTCCAATTTTGGTTTTCGCAGAAGAAACATACTGTGCAATTATAATATTATAGCAGCTCTAAAATGATTACTCCATCTGCATTGAACATTACCATATTATATGCTTCATTACACTGTAATCATAAAAATGAAAATGAAACTATGATCCAACATCTTAATAATAAGTTCAAATGTATGGGTATTAAGAAGTAAACCTCATCTCTAAGAGGTTTATTTATGTCTAACAAAGTGTAGCTTAAAATTTATATGGCCTAGGTAGCTGCATTTTTTCATTTTGTCTGGGTCAGAATCTGAGTACAGCCTGGTTAAGACTTGAGAGAACACCCACACTGCCAAACCACCTATATACTGTTGCTCAGGAGTGTCCATAGAATTATCAAGGAAGTCAAGGAAATCTTACCTCTACTTAAAACTGATCAAACCATAGGAATTGTTTTGATTGCTTTTCTTCTGATGGTTCAGATAGAAAATATGGAAAACAAGAGTCTAGGGAACTATGCCATGCATGAGACATTGCTACAAATTTAATAAACTACTGAACTTCTGAAGCATTGTTGGTCGCATAACCTTTCATCTTTGCATCTAAATGCATCCAAGATCCCACGAGTTTTCAGATAACAGAGAACATGAACATCATTTTTCTTTCTCTGCAAATATTTTTCTGCAAACCTATATTAAGGCAAAAATATTTTATGGGATTATATAAAAAATAGGAAAACAAATCTCTGTTTTGATTAAATTCCTACTAATCCAAAGTTTATATTTCAAGGAACTTGTGTATGATATTTAAAAATGAGGAGCAAAACATTCTACAGTGTTTTGATTATCTGTTGGCTAACTGCAGGACGATTATTTTCCTGATATTTAGTAACTCTTCAAAGCGATAAGACTAATAAAAGGTGTTTTGTTTAAGATAATGATATACTCATAATAAAATATGTTTATATTGATTTTGACAGTATGCAGGGGCAGGTTCCAAATCCCGTCGCTACCGGTTTGCTCATGTGCACGCACTCACACGCCTCTGCCGCTACCGGATCACCTGACCCGGTGCAAACCAGTAGCAACCCACCACTGACAGTATGTGATTATAATTATAGTTTTATAGTAGAAGTATGAATTCCAGTAAAATTATAAACCATAAACATAAGTGATATTATGTATTCTACTATCCAAATTTTATGTTGTATCTGCTGTTTCCTTTCAGAAAAGCAGAGAAAGTTTCTATTGGACTGTCATGTATACTATTCTGAAAGAATTAAAGGTGGGAAATGGTCATGTCATTTAATAAAAATTTGCATTACTAGAAATATTCTAATATACATATACAGATTTTAGGATTAGGTTCTTATGTTGTTTTAGGATAACCTTCATTCATTTGTTTATTCATTCATTCATTCATTCATTCATTCATTTCTATAGCTGCCCAATTTAGCTAAGTGACCCTGAGTGGCAATATATACATTTATTTACATTTTTTAGAGTATTTAAACATGCATAACCATGAAAGCACAATTTACATAGATTTTGTGATCATGTAAATCTAATGGGCTGGTGTGTGTGTGTGTGTGTGTGTGTGTGTGTGTGTGTGTGCTCAGGTTACAGTTTATACATTCTTAGACTGTTAAATTTGGTAACTGAATTAATATAATAGATCACAATTAAAAAAATTTATTTTTTAAATTGCTAAAGACATCATTTATTATATCTTTATATGCTTAATCATCAGTGTATTATTATAAGGTACGCATAATTAAATAACTCACAATTTCAGCAACATGAGAAAAAACATAGACGCTCTGTTACTTCTTTTATCATTTTTTAAATTAATCTTCTGACATGCTTACACAACAAACAGGACTATATTAAGACTGGTCAATAATGGTGAAGCATCTCTGCGGTGCTATTGATAATAACAGGCATTTTTTTTCTTTCTTCACCCACATGTGGCCCACTAAGAACCATCAGTGCACTATCCCCTTGATGATGTGATTTTCAAAAATTATCAAATTATCAAATAAACACAGTAGAAGTCCAAACATCAGGCACTGAAATTAAGTCTGTAGGAATAGAGAAAACTGAATATCTTACAAAAATGCTTCATTCAAAGACAATTAATATTCTATTTCTTTTTCTGAGATGAGATGAAGAACCGAATTATCACAAACAATAAAACATATTATCCTGCTCCATCACCAAACGACTAGCTTGAGCAAAGAGGCTTTCTGAATTCTGAGTTTGCAAGAGGGAGGCGGGGGGAAACGAAGCTTATCCATGTAATTGCATTTCCTATTAAATTTGCAGGCACATTTCATCTTTGCCATGTGGTGTCCTAAATTAGCAGGATCTACAAACAGAAGCTGAACTTATTACTCTGAACAAAAATGAGTCCAAGTTTAGCATCCATGAGCAATTCATTGCCCCATAATTATATCAAATGTGAAAACTGCCCATTGTTTACAAAAGCTGCCTCTGTTATCACAGATGCAGTCCTGAGAATGAAATTTTTCCAAATTACTTTCAAGTAATTTGTAATAGAGAAGCAAAAAGGATAAAGAAAGCATTATTTGAAACATTTTTAATGCAAATGGCCTAAAAATTCAAACAAAATAGTTAAATAAAAAATAAGAACTTGGGTGGATTGTCAAATAAATTAAATGTGGGTCTATATTTATATTATATTATCCCTATAGCTAAAATAGGAATCAGTTTCATTCAGTGTTAAGATATCAGGCTAGAAACAGTAGATTGTGTGTTCTAGTCCTGCTTTATGCCCAAAGCCAGCTGAATGACCTTGGGTCAGTCACTTTTTCAATCATAGGAAGGAGGCAATGGCGAGCCACTTCGGAAATCCTGCCAAGAAAACTGCAGGGACTAGTCCAGGCACTTGCCAAGGATTACCATTGTCTCAAAAGGCACAAACACATACACATGCACACAGATAAAACATGGCAACAATCAAAATAAACAATTAGAAAAAATAATGCAACATTATTTTTTACTGAAGACTGAAATTTATACAAGCTAAATAATCTTGAAGTTTAGGAGATTTTAAAATTTAGAGGTTTTCACACGTGGCAATTGGTGACAGAATATTTATTTATTTATTGTTTATTTATTGGTTCGATTTATATGCCGCTCTTTTCCGGAGATTCAGGGCGGCTTACAATGCGTTAAGCAATAGCCTTCATACTTTTGTATATACCTGCTTAGTAAGGCTTTCGCCCCACCCAGTGGTGTTTTTTTTATACAAAGTCAGCTTATTGCCCCCACAAACCGGGTCCTCATTTTACCTACCTTGAAAGAATGGAAGGCAGAGTCAACCTTGAGCCTGGTGAGATTTGAACTTGCAGTAATTGCAGGCAGCTGGTGTTACTTAACAGTGCTTTAGTCTGCTGCGCCACCAAGAATAAACTGAATGTTACATCCTTTAAAGAAGTCATGAACATACTCAGCAACCATTTTTGTTAATGACCTGCCCTCCTGATATTGCTTTTCTCACCTTCACTTGACAGAAGAGACAACTTAGTCAATTTCAACGATTCCCATTTTAACATAGTGTTTACTCCCTTTTCCCATCACCTTTTCTGCTGTGGACACAATTTAATATGTTTCACTAAAGATTGATGACATGGTCAAAAATTGAGATCTGTCTACTCCCAAGTAGCCACTTTAGTCCTTCCCATCTGGTTAAGGGACTCTGTTCTGCATGACTGTTTGGTTTAGAGTTGACTAAAGTAGAACCCAGATACCTGGCTTCTACAGAGTCATCTGCCTACAAAATGCCTGATCATCATGTTTTAGAGTGCGTATCAAATCTTACATGGGCCTTTAAACACATGTTTAGTAATTTTTAAAATTAAATGTTGACTTCTAGTGACCATATAAATAGACCTTCCTTAAGAAGATGTATCCTCAATGTGGTATTTCAGTTCTTTTGGTGGAACCTTGATTGTGGTAGTTGAGTTGATCTACATTGCTGCTGGTCTTCCGGTTCTACTCTTTCTTTCAACATTTGATATTATAAATACCGGCATTATAAAACCCTCAAGATGGCTAGGTGTTTGCACAATATATTCAAAATATGATAATTTAAGTCTGACCATTTGTGTCTCAAGAGATAAACTCTGAATTGATTTGTTCTATAATCCATTTGTTTGTTTTATTGGCTACCCCTCTTATTCTCAAGTATCTCCTCCAATCTGAACACCAAATATAGATTATAACATCAAATCAGTGGAAGACTCTCCGAAGCACCTGAGTTTTCAAGAGTTATTTTAAACATGAATAGGGGGTGGGGAGCAGTCTGATCTCAAAAAGAGAGTACTCAGTGATACTGAGTGGTGCTAATACAGAGACCCAATGTCTTCTTGCTTGAACTCCCTGAACCTCATGGAAGAGTGGGATTTGTAGTAATTTTTATCTCATATTGAAGAGTTGTCTGGAAAGTCTAATTACTATTTAGTCATTGACTGCACTGTGCCATGTCTTTGCTATATCCTTCCTGACTAGGAAAGCAACCTCATTCCAATGTTTGTGTCCTCAGAGTAAACTCTATGGTTTTCCTGAACCTGTTTAATTCCAAGCCATTTCAATTTGCTTTCACCTAAAATATCAATGTATAGTTGGTTTATTTAGAATAGAATAACAGAGTTGGACCTTGGAGGTCTTCTAGTCCAACCCCCTGCTTAGGCAGGAAACCCTATTGGGAAATCATCTGTTGAACTTTCATCTGTATTCATGCTTTTTAAAAATCCATGTAAAGTCTGTATAGCTTCAGATTTTCTTTTTCTTCTTGTATATCAGCAGCTAGGCATCACAAAGGCTTATCATGAACACTATTAGTACTCTGAAATGCTATGGAGATTTTCAGTTATCCAGGTCATGGTTGTCCTAAAGGTGATTTTTAGTTCTTCCTCAATAGTATATTAGCAATACCAATAGCACTTAGACATAAACAGTACCACTTTATAGTGCTTTACATCATTCTCTAGGCTGTTTACAGAATCAGCATATTGCCCCCAACAATCTGGGTCCTTGTTTTACTGACCTCAGAAGAAGGAAAAGCTGGAGTCAACCTTGAGCTGGTGAGGATTGAACTCCTGGCTATGGGCAGAGTTAGCCTGCAATGCTGCATTCTATGCACTATGCCATCACGGCTCCGCTCTGTGCCACCATGCAACATATTGAGTGTTGTCCAACTTGTGGAGCCCATTATCTGACACTGTTATAAATCTCTTCATTTTTTTTTTTAATTTGATTTATATGCCGCCCTTCTCCGGAGACTCAGGGCAGCTTACAGTGCATTAAGCAATAGCCTTCATACTTTTGTATATTTTATACAAAGTCAGCTTATTGCCCCCACAAACTGGGTCCTCAATTTACCTGCCTTAGAAAGGATGGAAGGCTGAGTCAACCTTGAGCCTGGCAAGATTCAAACTTACTTTAATTGCAGACAGTTGGTGTTAAATTACAGTGCCTTGTCTGCAGAGCTATCCAGGCTCAATATATACAATATACATATTGTCTCATGTATATGGTTTTCTTGACAATATACAGGGGTAGTTTACTATTTTCTTTTTTTGCACTGAATTAAAAAATGTCTTTGGCATGGCCATTAAATGATCATCCTGCTCTACCATCTTTCTGTATCATTACTGTGTGATAAAGGTTCCAGCTTGCTTTAGCTGGGCAGCTAGAGTGACCTTCATCATTTGGCTAAGTCTTCTGGGTGTACATGCTTTTGGTGTACTATCTTGGCATTCTTGGTTTATATATCATAGGAATACCACTCTATCATAATCAAGCTTCTTGGCAGAATTTGAGGCATCAGAAGAGCATTAATCTTTAATGAGGATTCTAGTTTTGAGCTACACTGAAAGTTGTTTTAAATTGTAAACATAAACTGGGTTTTGCCAATTGGGTGCTGCTGATTCAATCAAGAATACATTATGTATGTTCAATGCTTTTTATGACAACACTATTTTTTTTACCTTTCTTTTTCTTTGACAGTGCTTATAATGTTCCTCCCAACCTCTCCTCTGTGTTTGTGGCTTTGATGGTTTTTGCTTCAACCCACATGTCTTTTGTCAAAGCTGCTAGATCAGAAACCTTTATTGAGCAGTTGGTAACACTTCCACACCAAAATCTGCCTATATTTGCCCAGCATTACCTGACCACTTATTCAAGAATCTGTTTTTTTCTTCTTAAACTGCCTCTTACATCATCATCATAATCACAAATAGAATCGAGGGAACAGAAACTAGCTGTTTCATTTTTGTGAAATAAGAAAGGGAGGTTTGTTCATTGGAACATGAAAAATTAGTATGAGATTTGTATGGATCAGACTGAAAGGATAGTGAACAAATATAGTGAATAATGATTTCCTGAACTCAGATCTGCCTCGAGGGAGAAAGACCAACTACTTTAGTTTTTGCTTGGCAAAGTTCTAAATTTGCAAACTTACAGACATGATTGTCTATCATCACCACTTTTTCCAATTTAAACATTTTTATTCATACTATGTCAGTTCATCCCAAAGTTTTGCTATGCGTGGGCATCCTTTTGAGCAAAGATATATTTTCGGCAGCATTTTCCATCAGCAATATTACAGTTGGAAAGAAAAGAACTCTTCTTGTGATATAGTTTAAAAGATAAAAGAAAATACAGGCAAGAAAATAAGAAAATGAAACTGCATGGTTTCAGCTGTTAATTAGTATAACCCTGGCACATAAGCACAGCTTGCATCTGCTAGCATAATTCTAAGCACTAAAATAATCCACCAATAGGAATTCTGGGAAGTTAGGTGATGAATTGCAAGCAGCTGCATCTTAATTGCATAGTCAGGATTTTATAATAAGCCTGTAGGTAAAACATATCTGCATTTATTTTTCTTTGGATACTGAAAATATTCTTTGATTTAAGTGATTTATTTTTGCTCCTTTCTTTTGGAAAAGTGTAATGAAGGCCTATATAGGCTAAGATGTGCCAACATTAAAGTGCAATAATACATTATATGATTTTATATTAGGATAAGGATAGCTCCTTTAAGAAAACTTGGAAACTCCACTGATCCACAATGTGACAGTGCAGGCAGTTTTGGATGTTCCATAATACAGTTGATCATATAACACTACTGTTCCCTGAGATGCATTGGCATCTGGGTATAATTCAAGATGTTGGATCTTACCTGCATATCTCACCTGCCAGATTATTTGTGGAACCATCTGGTTGCAATTGTTTCTATTTATCAGAACTGACAGGATAAATATGCGTTGATTCTTTCTGTTAAGCAATCCCCTCCTCTATGGCCCAAAATTCATCCCATTGATGTTGTGGCACTTGCCCTGTGGAACAGCATCTACCTGGAAATATGGGTATTTCTGATGCTGTTGCCCTTGTAAAGGATGTAAAGACCTGATTGTTCCCTCAGACATTTGACTAGGCTATTATGTTTTGGGCTTTACTTACAGATTTTATTACTGATTAAAAAATGGAATGACTTTTTTGGACATCTGCACATATTGATTGATCATGTCTGAGAATTTGTTTTAATGAATTAAGTTATTTATTTATTTGTTTGTTTGTTTGATTGATTGATTGATTTCTATAGCCACCCAGCTCAACAACCAACTCTGGGAAGCTCACAATTCAGAATTATATATTACAACTAAAATCTTAAAAACATTTTAAAGCAATTAAAACACAAAAAAACATTTAACATTGTTTTTTTCTTTTAAATTTAATTTCTTGTTTGTCACCCAGAGTCAGACCAATGAGACATGCCACCATGTAGGGTAAGTTGTTCAAACAAACAAACAAGACATTTTCTTTAACAAGCAACTTTCTTTTCTAACCGTTTCTTACATATGAACTGCTTTCATTGCACTTCATTCAATATTTCCTTGAAAATAAGCCCAGAACCCATCCCCCATAGTCAGGCAACTAGAGTCAAATCATCAGCCAGGAAGATGTTTTGGGAACTTCTCTGGTCCAGTCCTCTGTGCTGCCTTCATGCACGCCATTCCCAGGACGAGTGGCCTTGAAGATGTTAAACAACCCAAACTGGTCTCTGAGTCCAAGCTTCCCCATCGCGTCTCAGCAATTCCAGTCTCACACCACTTGCACACTTCCCCTCCCAAATGCCATTGCGCCTGCCCTCCGTTTCTATGGCAGCTGGCAGCAAGCTTGAAGGAATGTGATGATGGCCATGCTGATAGATAATCTAAATATACATATGTATAAATCTTTCGCTCATGTTGAATGAAATCTGCTGTTTTGAAGCTTAGTCCCTTAATATGCAGAAATTCCTTTGGAGTTATTCCTTTGGAGTTATTCACAGACCCTTTTTATATTTACCATTTTGAATAATTTCATGTCAACAGCAAACTTGGCCATTCAATTAACTACACCCAATTCTAATTTATAAATAGTAACTTATAAAAATGTTTTAAAAAACACCAGCCCTTGGAGAAAATCTTGGAGATCCACTTAGTTACACACTCTTCTAAGAAATGTCACTTTATGCCTGCTCTTTGTTTTCTATATTTTATCCAGATGTTTATCCACAAGATGACTTGTATCATTATTCCATAGCTGTTAAGCTTACTGATACTCTTTGATGGGGGACTTTATCAAAGGCCTTTTGAAAGTAGCCAATGTCTACTGTCTTGTCCTTATCCACATGTTTATTAACAACTTCAAAACATTCAAGTAGATTATAGAGTATTTTCCCTTAGTGAAGCCATCCTGAATATGTCTATGTCTCCAAATGTTTGATAATTTTATATTTAATAGCAGTTTCCACTATCTTCCCATAACAGATGTTAAACTGACAGACCTTTAATAAGCTTTTCTTAAAAATGTGGTTACATTGGCCATCTTTCAGTCCTCAACTACAAATGCTGAGTTTGGAGGTAGGTTGTATATTATAGTTAGAAGATTCACAATCTCAGTTTTAAGCCCCTTAATAACTCTTGGGTGGATGCTCCCAGGGCATGGTGATTTCTTCTGGTATTTTCCAAGATTTAGGAAAGCTTACGTACATGATCTTAAAAAAATGATTTTTTAGGAAACCATATATAATCTGTACAGATTTTACAAATAAAATATGAAATATAGATATAGTGTTATGTCCTTATAAGGACATCTGCCGGGGATTGGCTAATCCACCAGCGGGAAATTCAAACAGATGTCATTGGACTGCTGAGTCTGCCGAAGCGTATAAAAGAGCTCCGGTAGCACAGCCGTCTGTCTTCATTCAGAGCTGAAATAAAGGTACTGAATGGACCAGAGCTGGTCGCGTCTTCCTTTCCCTGTGCCGATCTAACATATAGAATCTACTGTATATTCACAAGCTTCTTATTAATTAATAATTTTGGAAAATAAATCTGCTATTTCGCTTATTTCTATTTTTTATATAAAAAGAACGAGTTAAAGAATCAGTTTGATATAGTGGTTAAGGTTGTGGCCTAGAAACCAGGAAGTGAGTTCTAGTCCAGCCTTAGGCAAGAAAGCTGGCTGGGGGACCTTGACCAGTCACTCTCTCTCTCAACCCAAACCACCTTGCAGGGTTGTTGTGAGAAAAAATAGGAGGAAAGAGATTTTTGTAAGTGCCTTCTTTGTAGATCTGACAGAAAGTGATTGGTCGAGGGTCACTCAGTTGATTTTGTGCCTAAGACAGAACTGTGCTGTGCCTAAAATGGATTACTGTGCATTATAGTTGTGAAGTTTGTTACTGTGTTGTTCATTTTAGGATTTGTTTTTAACAAAAAACAATTGGGGATTTTTACAGTACACATACCACACACACACACACACTTTAAGCTTACCTAAGTATATGGTTCAATTTTGCTGGTTCACCTTTGAGTCAAGGTAATTTTCATATTTTTTTATATTTTCATCTGAGATTAACTAATTTTTTTGGAGTTAGGATTGATTTAGTAAAAAGTGCATCAGTAAGCTTTGGTCACATGTTAACTAACAGAATGACATAAAATTACAGGTCTGCTTTAAAAAGAGCAGTGATGCATGTACTTTTTTGTGAACAAGGATATTTAAATAGAATTAAGCAGGCACAACTCTCTCTCTCTCAAATTTTAATTATGATTAAGTACTCATTTTAAAGACTTTTATACTATGGTTAACTCATGTAATATAAAATTATTTCTACATAGATATGGCAATCATGTCATTATTGAAAATGAAGTTTATTTGCTTTCTGCACCAACTTTGGATTTTGGCACCTCCCCAGAGGGGGGAAAAACCTTAAGTAATTTTTAATGACATATCTTGTTCCATGAAAGAAACAGCTATTCACATAAATAATGAGGTTAGGCAAAACTGACATCACGCTACATAAAAGTGAGGAAAGAGAAAAGGGAGCTATAATGAAGATTTATGTATACTTAGTAAATCTTAAGAATGCAATGTAAAATAATATTTATAAAGTCACAGTTACTGTGTCCATGCAAGGAATGTAACTACTGGCAAGAATGATGGACACCACACAAGTTTTTGCTGCAGGAATATAATTGTACAAAGACATTGTGCTGAACCCATGTTTTTGTTAATCAAATGAAGCAAAAATATAATTACCTTGGCTTAACATTAAAAAAAATGGAAATGGAAAAATGAAAAACATGGCAAGTTCCATCAAATTTTAATAGAAACAATATTGAAAGGAGAGTTTAAATGGTGTCAGGTTTTGCATAAACTAATATATTCTTGAAAAACGATTGCCATTACGAAGAAATAACATGTGTATATCCTATTAGAGGAATAATAACTGGCCCTATAATTCTTGACTTGAGTAAATAGTATCACTCTACAAACATTTACAATCAATTGCTTGTAAATGATAATTTGATCCATGCAAATAATGTACATTTATCATAATATCATACACATATAGGTGTAAAATATATAATAATACCCCTTTCCTCCCAAACTATGAGCAATATTTAAATCAGGTACCATAAAGAACATTACATACTAAAACACACCATATTTATTTGTGGATTATCTTCTCAAGATTTTAACTTAAATTTTCAAATATCTGTTGTAGCCATTTACATTTTCCCCCTCTCCACTACATGGAACCTGCTTCAGGTTGATAACTGTAGATCAGCACAGTGCAGACATCATTTGAAATGGCATTTAGCAACTCTTTTTATTCAGCAGTCCAGGGTTTTAGTTGTATACTGCAGCTAAATGCCTATTGTCTGCCTCATTGGAGATATAAAATGAAACAACTGAGAGTATGAAATTTTATTTAAATACTTAAAAAACATACTTAAGTTTGAACCTAAATGAATTTATATGGCCACATATTAGGGCATTATATTCTGCAATTTTCTCTCAGATCATTTAAAGTGAGCCAACAGAAAATTAAACTACAATAGATTTCGCTGCTAGTACCTATTAATTGTGTTTTGACTTGGAACAGGAGGATGGTGTGACAATGTCCTCATTTTACATGAAAATAGTAGAAAGCTGTTCTCCAACTATCTTCGTAATGTTAGAAGAAATATCCTCTGGGTTCAGCTCCAAGTGGGAAAAAAGACACTGGAAACATGGAGACTGCTTGGAAAGATGGTTTAATGGTGGACAGGATCACATGGCTTGAGTTCCTGATCAGAAAAGGGGTGAGATGCTGCGAGTCCCTGGGTTTTATGCACTCTCTGTGCTTTGAACTTCCTGGAGTGCAGGAAGAGTATCCTGATTGGTTATCAGACTCTCAGGGGGTGGGGGTCTTAGCTAGCCTTGCTGGCTGATGTAATCTTCCCAGGTGCCATGTGGTGAGTTTCTGTTGCTAGATGGGTCCTATTGTGTTAGTTTCTGTTGCTAGATGGGTCATATTGTGTTGCTGATGATGGTCCATTGACAAAGATTGAGTTTCTGCCTCTGGCCCATTGACAAAGGGTGGGGGGGCAAGAAGGTGGGAGCTGCTTCGTCTTTTAAAACATGCTTCTCCATTTCTCATCCAGGGAAACATAATATTCTGCTTTTTTAATATTTCCTAAAATATTTCATTCTTCTAGGAAAGGGGTGGATGCTAACTTCCTACAGTAACATCACCAATTGACAGGCAAAAAATCTGTCAATTACTGCAGAACTTATCCCCTTCCCTTCATCTGCCATTTCTCTCAGCCTTAGAATCAGATTCCTATATTGGAAAAATTGGCAGGCAAGGAACAGACAAAGCTTTTTATCTATCAGTTCTCTCCATGGATGCATGACTCAGAGACCTGGGTCAGTATGAACATTTGGCAATCCAAAAACAGGTGATATAGTACAAACTGTCTCTCGCCCTCTTTTCCATTTCATGACAAAATCTCTATATGTCAGCTATTATTTAAGATGATATTGAATATGTGTTTGTTATTCTTCCAGTAAAGTGATACACTGTTTTCAGCTGAAGCATATGAAATAGCTGATAAGTGCAAAGGATGTCTCTTTCAGAGGTCTCTTTTCTGCTTCAATATATAGTGTCCTTCTCCATTCTGTAAGTTAGTATGGCTGTTTTTAAACTCTACTTTAATGCTCAGAGCACCTAAGCCCATGTTCAAGAGCAGCCTGATCCAATGGCTGACAGATGCTGTAGGGCTAGGTGAATCATACTATGAAATGGTAGAGGGAAAGCTTCACCACAGAATCCACCTACACTATTGCTGGCAGCTGCTGGGTTGATGCAAAGACTTCAGTTCTCCCACTGCCCAAAGGAGAATGGCTTTGAAGAACAGTGCCAAAAGTGAGGAGGTACATCAACAAATGGTGAGCTGAATCTATTGAACAGTACCAGCAGTATAATATTCAGCTAGATTGAAATTAAACTGAACATTTGAAAACATCCAGAATAAAACTGCTGTCTTACTGTTGCTTATGGGAAAAATGCTACTTTACTAGTTAGACATCTACCGTATTTTTCAGAGTATAAGACACACTTTTTTCCCTCCTAAAAGAGGTTGAAATTTTGGGTGCGTCTTATACTCCGAATGTAGCTTTTTTTGAAGCTTTTTTCCAACCCTAATGAGGCGCTAGCAGTGAAGCCCTTTGCCTGCTCCCTCCGACTCTCAGCTGTGAAGCTTTATTTCAACCTTAAAGAGGCGCTAGCATGTGAAGCGATCTCTGTGGTTTGCCTGCTTTTCTCATTGCTTCTGTTATGTATGTATCTAATTTGTGCGGGAAATTCAAATGTACAGTGAATTCTGATTGGTTCTTGGTCGCCCCTGAAAAGTATATAAAGAGGGCTGTTGCCTGTGTTCCTTTGCTGAAGTCTCACCCTGAATTAAAGAGCTGTTGTTACTAGCCTGCTTGTGCCTCTCGTTATTCCCGCGCTACAACATTGGCGACGAAGGTGGGATAGAGGACACAAGAGGCAATTCAAAAAGAGCTTGGAGTTTCAGCCAGGGTGACTAGCGAAAACGGAGACATGGCATGTCTGCCTACGTTCCGCCAAAACCCTTCGACCCGACCCGAGAGAAGTGGGGATCGTATCTAACCAGATTCGAGTGCTCCCTGGAAGCGAGCGAAATGCAAGGGCTCTCAGCGAACAGAAAAAGGGCTCTGTTCTTAAGCCACTGCGGACCAGACATATTTGAGATGGCCGAATCCCTCTGCGAGCCAACCCCAGTCCAGATGGTTCCCTGCGACATCCTTCAGGCCAACCTGAGAGCCCACTATGCTCCGGTCCTGTCTAAATTTGTTCAGCGCTACAAACTCAGGCAACGAGTTAAAAAAGAAGGAGAGCTGGTCAGTGCTTATGTGGCCGCGCTTCGAAAAGCCGCAACGCATTGTTACTACAGAGATTTAGACGACGCGTTGCTTGAACAACTGATTTGCGGAGTTCGAGATACCCGGTTACAAAGGCGTCTTCTAGCCAAGCCAGACCTAATGCTAGCCGGCACACTAGACGAAGCCCGAGCACACGAAGCATCAACGAAAGCTTCGGAAGCGCTGCAGCGACCCAGTTCAAGCAAATACGGGCCGAAAACAGCCCCTGTTCACAGAGAAGAGGTGCGAACCAGCACAGAGGAAGAGTCAGACGAGGACGTCTTCCATACAGAAAAGAAATCGAGCGAACAAAGCCACTGCCACGAGAACTGCCCTAGCTGTGGCGGGGATCATGAGAGACATCCGTGTAAATACAGAGAAGCCATTTGCAGGCGTTGCGACAGGAAAGGCCACCTAGCATGAGTTTGCAGAGTTCAATTTCCACGTAGTCGAAAGTCACGTGACTACCGCAATCAACCCGAACCGGCTCTTTCAAAACAGCCAATCAAAGATGACAGCACGAGAAAACGGCGCGAACCTCAAAAGCGGGAGACCTACAGTCCGAGAATCGGCCAAGCCAGCACAACCGACGATGAGAAAGTCTACATGAAAGTAGAAATCGATGGCAGACCATGCGAAATGGAAATCGACACCGGGTCTACGTTATCGATCATGTCCTGGTCAACACTCAAGGCACTCCTGCCCAAGTTTCAGAAGAACCAGCTGTCCCGTCAAAAAATCTGTCTACTAAACTACCAGGGAAACCGAGTTCCCGTTGAAGGCGTGGGTACGTTCCGGGTCACCTACGGCGAGTTCCAGAAAGAGCTGCCCCTGATTGTCATTAGCAAGCCCCTACCAAGTCTACTGGGCATGAAATGGTTCTGGGCCCTCGGCATGGGCTTCACGGGCATTCACAGCATCAGCAGATCATCACTTAAAGAAACCCTGCTCCACGAGTTTTGGGACATTTTCGAAGAGACTCTAGGCAAGTACATGGGGACCCCTATATCCTTTAATTTAGACCCCAACGTAGCGCCAATCAGACTGAAACAAGACGAGTTCCATTTGCTTTAAAGCCCAAAATTGATGCGGAGCTCGACAAGCTCATTAAGCAAGGGGTGCTAGTTCCCGTAGATCACGCTAAGTGGGAAACCCCAATACTCACGCCAGTCAAATCAGATGGCTCAATTAGAATTTGCACTGACTATAAGTGTTCGATTAACAAGGCGTTGCAGCAGAGTGCCTATCTGGTTCCAATAGTCCACCATTTACTACACTCCCTGGGGCCTGGCAAGCTATTTGCAAAACTAGAACTTGCACAGGCGTACCAGCAACTGCCAGTAGATGACGCTACGGCAGAATCACAGACAATAGTAACTCACAGAGGTGCCTTTAAATGCACCAGGCTTCAGTTTGGGGTCAGCATCGCCCCAGGACTCTTTCAAAGCACAATGGAGCGCCTTCTACAAGGCCTCCCAGGTGTCGTCCCGTATTTTGATGACATTTTGATTAGTGGCCAAGATGAGACTCAGTTAGGCCAGAGGGTTAGACAAGTCCTAACGAGGTTCAGAGAAGCGGGACTTAAACTCAAGCGAACAAAATGCAAGATAGCGGTTCTATCAGTGGAATTCTTAGGCTACAGAATCGACGGCATGGGCATTCACCCCACAGAAAGCAAAGTTAGGGCCATCCAAAGCACGGCCACCCCCAAGTCTAAATCCGAACTGCAGGCTTTCCTGGGCCTTCTCAATTTTTATACGATGTTTTTGAAACACAAAGCCACTGTTGCGGAGCCTCTGCACAGGCTCCTTGGAAAAAACGTTCCGTGGGTTTGGGGCAAGCGAGAAGCGGCCGCATTCAACGCAGTAAAGAGAGTTTTGTCTGAGACAGTTTCATCATTCAATACAATTCTGAACTACCACTAGTATTGGTCTGTGACGCTTCCCCCGTTGGTGTAGGCACGGTTTTAAGCCATAGACTGCCGAATGGGTTAGAGGTGCCCATTGCCTATTACTCTCGCACTTTGTCTAGTGGTGAAAGGAACTATAGCCAGCTAGATAGGGAGGCACTAGCGGCTGTAGCTGGGGTCAAAAAATTTCACGAGTATTTGTTTGGCCGCACTTTTGAACTTATTATGGACCACCAGCCTCTTTTGGGACTTTTGGCTGGAGATAAACCGACCCCGGCTGCTCTTGTACAGACTGCTCCACCGGCCGGGCAAATCTTTGGGACATGCTGACGCCCTCAGCCAATGCCCCTTACCAGAATTGTTGGACAACCCGACCCCGGAAGCCCCGGTTTTACTGATTGACATTGTTTCCCCGGGCCCCATTTCTTCAAATGAGGAGGCGAGGGTTTCTGCCAGAGACTCTGTTTTGCGCACTGTAATGGGCTGGGTAACGAGGGGTTGGCCTAGCAAAGTGGATGGTGGTGACTTTCAATTGTACTTTAACAAAAAAAAATGAACTGTTAATGTTGGGGGGTTGCTTGTTGTGGGGAGACAGGGTGGTCATTCCTTCGCTGTTAAGGCACAGGGTGTTAGAAATGTTGCATGAGGGACACCCTGGTATTGTTCGCATGAAAAGCCTAGCTCGTAGTTATGTTTGGTGGCCACATCTCGACCAAGATGTCACTGAGTGGGTGGGGAAGTGCAGGCCCTGCCAGGAGTCCCGCCCAGATCTGCCCATAGCTCCCGTTCATGAATGGGAAAAACCAAAGGGGCCATGGGGGAGGATTCACATCAATTTTACTGGCCCGTTCCACGGCCAGAATTTTCTTATTATTGTAGACGCATATTCTAAGTGGCTCGAAATTGTCCTAATGCCATCTACCACTTCTGAGGCCGTAATCAAAGTACTCAGAAAACTATTCGCAACACACGAGTTGCCGGACACCCTGGTATCCGACAATGGGCCCCAATTCATGGCAACTCAATTTGAAGGCTACCTAGCCGAATTGGGCATAAGACATGCATTATCCACTCCTTTTCATCCGGCTTCTAATGGCCTTGCAGAAAGATTTGTAAGAACGGCCAAAGAAGCTTTTTCCCGGCTTGATGCAGGCGACTGGCAGGCTAGAAAAGATGAGTTCTTAGCGGTACAGCACGCCACGCCGTGCCCCACCTCGGGCCACAGCCCAGTCGAGCTCTTAATAGGCCGAAAGTTAAGATGCGTTCTCGACCGACTGCACCCAATTACTCCCCTGATAGCTTCAAGGAGGAGGGGGGGGGGACTAAGACAATTCCAAGTAGGAACACCAGTTTTTGCTAGAAGCTACACCAATGGGCCCTTATGGGTAGAGGGAACCATCATAGGAATAACCGGTCCAAAGTCATATACAGTCGATATAGGGCATGGTAAAATCTGGAGGAGGCATATAGATCAACTGTGTAAATGTTTACAAAACGAAAACTCATGTCCTAACTATCAAGGTCTTCCTGACACAGCTACCTCAAGCCCGAGTAAGCCGGAATACTTATCTGGCAACCCTGAGTTCCAGCGCCGCCCCAGCGAGTCGACACTCCCAGCCGAGGAAAGCCACACCTCCGGAGAAATCCAGGAGGTTCCATTGGCGGAGCCGGGAGAGACTGAAGGTCCCTCCGACCGGCTCGACGCCTCACCAACAACTGAACTGCGCAGGTCAACCAGGATTAAGACACGCCCTGGTCACCTGCGTGATTTTGTATGTAAATATGTAAATAGATAGAATAAGTGCCTTCTGGGAATGGAGGGATGTTATGTATGTATCTAATTTGTGCGGGAAATTCAAATGTACAGTGAATTCTGAATGGTTCTTGGTCGCCCCTGAAAAGTATATAAAGAGGGCTGTTGCCTGTGTTCCTTTGCTGAAGTCTCACCCTGAATTAAAGAGCTGTTGTTACTAGCCTGCTTGTGCCTCTCGTTATTCCCGCGCTACAACAGCTTCTCTCTCCAAAGATCAGTTGTGCTTTAGAAGCTGTTTTCTCCCTCCCTCCCTCCCTCCCTCCCTCTCTTTCTTTCTTTCTTTCTCCACAATGTATTTTTAACATAAAGGACTTTTCTGAAAAACAATAATGCTTGGTAGGACATATGTATTGTGATAAGGTGCAAGCATTCAAAGGTCTTTAGTAAATCTTAATAAAGTATTCATTTCCTTTAATGGAGCCATCTATACTTTTTTCCTGTGTTTTACTTGCTCTTTCTACAATATAGTTACAGTTTATAGGTTATAGTTTTCTGTAAGTTCTTTGATTTTGAGTAGGTAGGAGAGGGAAAGGGTGAGTAAGTTTTCGAATTCCAACTATTAATGAGAAAATACAAATCGTTTTAAAATGAATTGAAGTTTGAAATATAACTTAAACTTTATAATTTTCATCAATTTTTCCTTAAATAGCCCTGTAAATGCTAGAAATAAAATAAACCAAAGTGATCTCTGCCTTCCAAGCAGGAATTGGACAGCATTGTTATCTGATTCACACTTGGAAGGAGTTTTTTTCCCTCTTCCTATTTTATTTGCTATATACTTTGGAAGGGTTTGGAAGGAAATCTTTTAATTAATGCAGCTATTCAGGCCAGAGATTCCAGCTGTTCTTTGTCTTTTCTTTTACAGAAATGTAAATGTAAACTGTTGAAACAGGCAGCATGTTATTGATGTGACTTTTATCTTTTGAAGATAAAGAGATAGGAGATCACTGTCCCTTTATTTTCATGTAAACTTTTTTGTGTAAACTTTACTTTTACAGTTCTAAAGAACTACAGGTCTATTGCTTAGGCTACTCCAGGGATGGCTTCGAGTAAAAAAAGATAGTAAAATGTGTCTGTGTGTGTGTTAAATATTAACACAAAGATTTTAGACATTAACTATATCTGTATACAACTGATTCAGAAATAACAGGTAATTTCAAGCATTCAATCCACTGAGTACTTTGATCCACACATTTACATCATCATGTTAATCCCTAAAGGTAAAGGTAAAAGTAAAGCACATATGTGTTAGTCGTTTCCGACTCATCTCCGTTTCAAAGCTGAAGAGCCAGAGCTGTCCGAAGATGTCTCCATGGTCATGTGATCAGCATGACTAAACACCAAAGGCGCACAGAACACTGTTACCTTCCCGCCAAAGGTGGTTCCTATTTTTCTACTTGCATTTTTTACATGCTTTCGAACTGCTAGGTTGGCAGAAACTGGGACAAGTAACGGGAGCTCACTCCATTATGCAGCACTAGGGATTTGAACCTCTGAACTGCTGACCTTTTGATCGACAAGCTCAGCGTCTTAGCTACTGAGCCACTGCATCAATTGTAAAGGAATAAACAGTCAAGAAATACACAAACTAGTATTCAGTATAGCAGCCATGAATGCCTTGGAAAAGATCTTCAAATGTTGTCATGTATTTACATGCAAAGACCCAACTTTGGAAGAGACTCTAATAGTGGGAAAAGTAGAAGGAAAGAGAAGAAGAAGGTGTACCTAAGGGAAACTTGAAAGAACAGGTTAGAGATAGCTTGTCATGGAGAAGATCTATGTGGCCATTAGGAGTCCAAAATGATTTAGAGGAACATAATCAATCAATCCAATATTGAAGAACTAGCCTCTTAGTAGTAGAAATGACATGAAGAATTCTTTCCATAATTTATCCAGCAATATTGACACAATATTTCAAGCATAGAATACGGTCATCTGAAAATTTTAAATATTGTCTCAGAGTTAAAATAATATATATAATTCCTTCTTTCCCGAATACAGTAACTTTAGGAGAGTTCACAAAAATTTATATTTCTATCTACCAATCTAAACTTTTCTATATAAATGCAATGGTGTGCAAAAAATGTAAAATATTTTTGTAAAATAACTATACTCTGAGATCTAGAGAAATTTTTTGATATTGATATTAAATAGTTTCCCATTGTTTAAACAAAATGGAGGTCTCCATTTCCTTATTCTATTCATTCTTTAAAATTTGCATATTAATTTGCTTTACCAAAAACATAAAGATAGGAATGATAAGATATATAGTTCTCCTGAAGATAGAGATTTTCAGTTTTTAAGATTTAACTTTCTTAAGTAGTAAATGTGAAAATTTATCTGAACTAAGGTAAAGATACCAAGGATTGAAGTTACCTAAAATTGACCTTTGCAATTAGATTCTTTTAACAATTACAAGTTGCTCATTTCATTATACAGTAGAAGAGATTTTTTAAAAATGATTTTGTATATGAGAAATTTTAAAGTACTAGAACTGGATGATTTCCTGCAAAATAATATTACACACAGAGAAACACACACACACACACACACACACGACATTTTATGTTCCTCAACTTATAAAACATATATTAGTTATACTGAAGCCTGGTAAAGTTCACAATCATCCTATTTCACTGATTGATGTAATTTTAAAGTTGTAATTGTTGCTTTAGCTAATAGACTTTAACAAATGATTTCTTCAGTGGTCATGATGAATTATCAAGAGGTTTTTTTCTAAAGCTAAACAAAGATCATATACTGATGGTAGAAAATTTCACTGATTTGAACAAAACCGCACTAGCAAACAAACCAAAACCATAGCTACAACTCTAAGACCTAATGAGGAAAAAAACATTTTTTATATATATATAATTTTTATTAATATATTCTATACACTAATACACAAATAAAATATACAATCCTGCCACCATGGTATAATGTGATTACATTGTCCATAAATATAAAATCATTCCTTTATACATACATATTTGCCATCATATTATATATACATCATCATATATCTATTCTATCCCACCTTTTCTGGACCCAATCATACCATACTTTCCAACTGTTATAAAATTCTGAATCTTTTTTACCATTGATCAATCTAGTTAGTCTATCTGATTCCACACACTCATTAATTTTATATATTATTTTCAAATCTATCGGTAAGTATTGATTTTTCCACTCCTGCGCATACGCTAATCTTGCTGCAGTGATAATGTGAATCAACAAGAACCATATATCTGATTTAACATTCAAAGGTTTTGCCCCCAATAGGAAAATCTCAGGTCTTAATTCCAAATTAATCTGTGTAATTTCCAAAATCCATTGCCGTATTTTTTTCCAATATTTAACCGCCTGCGGGCAGGTCCATCATTGGTGAAAATAGGTTCCATTGCTGTAACCACACTTCCAACAGCAGGCAGATGTCCCGGGAAACATTTTAGCTAATCTCGCCGGGGGTAGATGCCACCGGTAGATCATTTTATATATGTTTTCTTTATATGAGGAGGCCATGGTTAATTTCATATTTTTCAACCAAATCTGTTCCCATTGCTGGAAGTCAAGGGGATATCCAAAATTTCACCCCCATGCTATCATACAATCCTTCACTACATCCTGTCCTATCTGCAGAGACAATAAATATGCATAACATTTAGATAATATCCCTTTCCCTCCTTCTAATAAGATCTTATCCAATTCTTGTCTTTTACGGTAGATTCCTTCACTATGTAAATCTTTTTTATACCTGGAGTGCACTTGAGAATAAGACCACCAGTCTATCTTATATCCTTGAAGATTTAATAATTCTCGTGACTTCGGATTACCCTGAATATCCAAGAAACCTTCATACGTCAAGGTTTTCTCCCCTTTATACAATGTCGGGTAAACCTGAGCTTCCTGCGCCGAAATCCAACATGGAACTTTTGTATATACTCTTCTTCTAACCTTTTCCCAAGTGTACCCAAGCGTCCTACGTAAATAGTGATCATCAAAGTGTCTAGGACGGCCGGATGCTCCTGGCCATAGAGAATAGTGCCAGCCATGTTGAAGACCGGCTCCCTCAAATGTCAAAAGTCATCTCTTTTGTAGGACCATCCATTCTTTCACCCAAATCAAGTTTGCTGCTTGGTGATAGAGCTCCCAATTTGGAAGTCCAAATCCTCCTCTATTTTTGGGTTCTTGTAACATTTTAAGTCTAATCCGCGGCCTCTTTCCCTGCCAGATAAGTTTAGATATACTCCTATCCAAATTTGTAAAAAACTCTTTATTCAACCTTACCGGGGCTGTTTGGAATAGAAATAACCATTTGGGTAACACGCACATCTTAATGGTTGCCACCCTTCCCAAAATTGATAGCTGGAGATTTTTCCATCTTTCTAAGTCTCTGAGCATCTGGCTGTAAAGAGGAAGATAGTTATCCTCCTTTATGGAGGAACATCTGGCAGTCAACCATATACCCAGATACTTAATTTTATTTGTTATTCTTAAGCCCATTAACTGCTCCAGCTGTTGCCTTTGCATCTGAGTCATATTTTTCACTAGGATTTTAGTTTTTTCTTCATTCATCTTTAACCCCGCTACCTTCCCATACTCTCTAATCAAGCATAATAATTTCAGGCCCGAATCCAGTGGTTGATCCAAGATAAATACAAGATCGTCTGCATAAGCCTGAACTTTAACTTCCTCCTGCCTAATCTTCATTCCTCTTACTTCCGTGTTTCCTCTCATTTCTCTAAGCAGGGGCTCTAAAGTTAATACAAATAGCAATGGGGAAAGGGGACATCCCTGTCTTGTACCTCTACGAATTTGAATTCTCTCCGTCTCCTCTCCATCTATGAGAACTCTTGCAGTCTGCTCCCAGTAGATAGCTCGAATTGCCCGAATAAAATTCCCACCAAACTCCATATATTCCAATTGAGAAATCATAAATTCCCAACTGATTCTGTCAAACGCCTTTTGGGCGTCAACAAAAATTAAAGCTAATTGTTTATCTGGGCGATTTTCGAAAAATTCTAGTGTATTCATGATAATTCTAAGATTATCTCATAGATATCTATTAGGAAGGAAGCTGTTTTGGTCTGAGTGAATGAATTGGTTAAGGAAGCAGCTAAGCCTAGCTGCAAGAACCCCCGCAATATCTTATAATCAGAGTTTAGTAATGATATTGGTCTATAGTTCTTAATAAGAGATAGATCAGTTCCTTTTTTTGGGATAAAAGAAATATAAGCCTCAGTCCAAGATACTGGAACCTGAGCCTCTTTCATAACTGTATTGAATAAATCCGTCATGTGTCTTCCTATCACGTCAAACACTATTTTGTATAATTCAACTGGAAGGCCATCTCTACCCGGGGTTTTGCCATTCGCCTCTGCTTTCATAACAGTTTCTACTTCCTCCATCGTAAATTCCGCATTAAGAATTTCCTTCATTGTTTCCGAGACTTTAGGCAAGTCTGTCTTTTCCAAATATTTCCGAATTTCACAGATATTTTCCTCTTCTTTCTGATAAAGCTGTGTGAAAAAATCCTGAGCTACCATTCACTTGCCTTCCTTAGTACAATGGAAATTCCCAATTACATCTTTCAGCCCTTCTATTCTCCGTTGTTCCTGCTCCTTTCTAAGCCGGTAAGCCAACCATTTTCCTGTTTTATTCGCCCTTTCAAAAAAATTTTGTTTAGTTTATTTGCTAATTCCTCTTGATCTAATAATTTAATCTGGTGTTGCCAGTACTCCCTTTCCTCTATCAATGTTGTCTGGGTTAATCCATTTTGCATCCTTTCTTCCACCCGTTGTAATTTATTCAAGAGGTTGTCTCAGTGTTTCTTACCCGCCCTACGTTTGTCAATCATATATTTGATTAACCACCCCCTCATCACTGCCTTAACCATATCCCATGTATTGTATATTGAAGTATCCTCTTTCTTATTTTCCTGGAAAAAAAGATATAACTCCTTCTTTAATTTACTCATGAATTCTTCATCTTTCAGGTTACCTATATTCATTCTCCATCTACTCTTCCTACAATGTGGGATCTTCCAAGTTACCATTAGCGGGTTATGATCCGCCCACTGATTGGGCCCTATTTCCACTTCCGAGACCAGCCCCCTCAACTGAAGAGACATCCATATCATATCTATTTGGGTCCACGAGTGGTGTCTGGGAGAGAAATAAGTATATTGATTTTTATTGGGATTTCTCAACCTCCACATATCCTGTAATCCAAATTCCTCCCTTAAATCATTGCATATTTTTGGTAATGTTCTCTTAATATCCTTTAACCTTCCTTGTATGTTTCCCGGGACATAATCCTGCATTCTATCCGTTACAGCATTGAAATCCCCCACTAGACAGACATGTTCCCCCAATTCCCCCAATTTAACATATAAATTTTGATAAAAAGTCCTCTGATTATCATTAGGGGCATAAATACAAACCAATAAAGACTTCCACTGGGCAATTTCTATTTCGAGCATGAGAACCCGGCCTTCCTGGTCAGCAAAAACCTGTTGGGATTTCAAATGATGTCGTACATATACCACTATCCCTCTTTTTTTTTAACCTGCTAATGAGGTATAAGTTTTACCCAATGCCCGGCATTCTAACAAATGGTTTTGATCTTTTTTTATATGAGTCTCCTGCATGCAGACAATATCATACTTAGCCTTTCTTAATTTATTCAAAATCCTACTACGTTTATTAGGAGCATTTAAACCATTAATATTTACAGATATCAAACACACTAATTCCCCCATTTCCTTTTCTCACCTAAGTTTTTACTTTCCCACTGTTATAGCCTTCTTAACTGTTTGTCTTGTCTCCCTCTGAGGTGCTGTTAGTTCCTCGACTTTTCGTATTCCCCCACCCTTCTTTCCCGCCTTTCCTTCTCTCCTCTCCTCTACCTCTTCTTCCTCCTACGATTCCTCCAAACTTCTACTTTCCCCTTCTCCTTCAACATCTAATTCTGACAAATTAAATTGTTGTTCCATGAATTCTCTTGCTTCTTGAAGACTCCGAATCCTCACCTTCTTATCCCTCCATGTCATCAATAAACCTTCAGGCAATAACCAACGATACGAAATTGCATTTTTCCTCAGGAAAGTCATCAAAAATTGATATCTGCGTCTCTGTTCCCTTACCCGACGTGGGATTTGTTTCAAAACTATCATTGGTTGGCCTTTATATGTAATAGTTTGATCCCTTGTTCGTTTATAAAATTCTTCACACAAAGCTTTCTTGTTAAAACGAACATGAATTTCCCGAGGAAGATTGTTCCTTTTTGCGTAGCTAGTGAATACTCTAAAGGCCTCATCAATATCCCGTTGGATCATGAGTCTATCTGCCTCCAAAGTTTCTGCAACTATTTCTCCTACAATGTCATCCAGTTTTTCCCCTTTCTCTTCCGCCACATTCTGTATTCTAAGGAAAAAAGAAGATCGCTCCATTTCCAGAAAAATTATTTCTTCTTCTAATTCTCTATTTATGGTTATTTGTCTCTCCTCCCAACTATCCATCCGTCCTTCACATTTCTCCGTCTTCTTCTCTATCTCCTTCATTTTTTCCTCTTGTTGTATTAATGTCTGTCGTATATCTCCCAGTTCACTTCGCATCTGTTTAATTTCTTCTTTAACCCCTTTCATTTCTGCTTTCACATCTGCTCCCAAGTCCTCAAAGTTCTTAGATGTCGACTCCTGGTTTTTAGCCATTGATTCCGGGATGGCTTGTAACATATTTTGAAGAGCCTGCATAGAGGGCGTCTTCCCCGTCGCCGACATATCTTCTGATGTTCTTCTAGAAGCTAAATACGTCGAATTTGGGGTTACAGCGGTAGGCAGAGAGATAATTTTCTTATTTGTTGTGGTAATAGTTGAAGATGTAGACATAACTGAAAACAACCACTGTTCCTCTACTCTTTGTTGAATAAATATATCAATCAAGTCTTTTAAATCAAATAAGTTAATCCATCAGCTCTTGATATATCCAAATTAGTCTATTTTCAATGTTTACTATGAGGCAGTGTATATATATCTTTTTCCCGCCTCCTTTCCTTTCCTTTCTTTTCCTTTCCTTTAGTTGTAATATCCCAATCCATCACTAGGTGGCAGTACAAGACCAACCAAGGGCAGTCTCCATCTTCAGCAGTGGGGAAAGAAGAAAAAAATATCAAGTCAAGATGTGGCAAAAAGCTCGCCTCTTCTGATAATGTGACAAAGAGAGAAGTAAAAGAGAAAATCTCACTACGTCTTCAACAAGATCGGTCAATTATTCCTCATCCAACAGACAATATATTCAAATAAAAAAAGGGAGAAGAAGAAGTTTTGATAATATCAAAGTTCAAAGGGAGATCAATAACTGCTTCTGAGGGGGAAATAACAGCTAGCAGCAAGAAGTTTACAAGACAGCCGTTTCTCCGTTTCAGCCGCTCCCCCAGTAAATAGAAAATCTTATACGTTTCTTAGGCAGGAGGTTCAGTCAGCTCTGAACTAACTTAGTAAAGTAGAATTCTTACACCACGCTGGCGGGCTCCCCTCTCCAGTTTATATAGTCACGATTTCGGGGCGATCCCACGCCGCCCTCTTTCTGCGCTGGTATCCTGAGAAGAAATCTGCCGGCATGCAGGAAAGCCACCTCCTCGCATGCCCCAATGCCTCCCCTTCTTCGCAAGCCTCTCCACGGCTCACGATGGTGCAGGAACAACCGCCAGACACAGAAAAGGGAGAACTAGGATAAGCAGCTACACAATTCCTAGTCCTCCATTTAGCATGACGCAACCGGAAGCCTGGGGAAAAAACATTTGATACCATTTAGAGATTTTACACACATACACACACACACAGTATTTGTCCAAATTCTCTAGGGCAGGGGTGTCAAACTTGATTTTATTGAGGGCCACATCAGGGTTGTGTTTGACCTCAGTGGGCCGGGGTGAGTGTGGCCAGGGTGGGCATGGCTAGCTTGACGTCACTCATGTCAGGGGCACCTATGGTGGCTCAAGTGCTCTGTCAGTGAAAGCAGGCTCCCGAGCTCTGTTTTCAGCTGTGATGGCCTCCTGCAACCCTCTGCCAATGAAAATGAAGCTCAGGAGGGCCAGTCATGGCCCTCTCAAGCTCCGTTTTTGCTGGCAGAGGCACTGTGGGCTGGTCCTTTGCTGTTTCCAGGTAGGCCCACGGGCCAGATCTAAGCACCCATGGGCCAAATCTGGCCCCTCAGGCCTTGAGTTTGACACCCCTGCTGTAGGGGATCTCCAAATCTTAGTAAAAGTAAAAAAAGTCTTTTTTCATCTACTTTTTCATTTTAAGATGCTCATTTTCTTCTTTGATTTTCAATATTGCTTTAATATTGTCCTCAAGAAACAACAGCCTAGCTGCTTGAATGGCCACTTAATGAGCATTCAAAGTTTTGACCGACATTCCAAAATTACATACGACCCTGTTTCAAAGTTCCAAGAGATGCAGTGCCCTCATGGTCATTAGATGATCTAAAATCATGTTTATTTTGCTTAATGATTTGCTGGAAGCAGCTTTTTTACTTTTATACAATATCCTTTTTCTGGACTCTGTTGTTATAATAAATAGGTCATTATGTGCTTCTGGATCAATATTTAGATGTTTCTGAAAATGAAGTTGGTCTTCAATTCTTTGAAAGCCAAATGCATGATATTCAGAAGTAAAAGTGAACAGAAAGCTGAATAATTTTAGATTAACTGCTGGTGTATTTTGGCTACAAAATAATTATGTAAAATAGTCATATTTTAGATGAAGGTATACAAATATGAAACTGTTATTTTGCAGCGACAGTGTACATATTAAGCAGTTGGCAAATTTCCTTTGACGCTATTCTGTTTTACTGAGTTGTAAAGGGTGAATTGATTTAATAGCTTTTTGCCCACTTACAGAACAAAAGCAATACTTGTTATTTAGATGCATTATTATGTATTGTCAATTTCATTTAAAAAATGCATTGATATTTTCAAAAATACTTAGGGCATAATTCTTTGGAGTCATCCACAGTTTAGAAATGAATGTGTACATAATCTGCCAGAAATTAATATACCATAATTTAAATAAACTACTATGAAAGAAAAGCAACAACTTAAAAATAAGATCTATTTTTTCCTTTGGGGAGGTGATGTAGACAATTGTTTTGAAGTCCTGCTTGACTTCTGAAATGGAGAACTAGCCTGGGCGATTTATGTGCTTGCTTTTGTACATCTGCATATTTATTCATACTATATTGGTAGTCTCAGGAACAAACATCAAAAAGGCAAGGAAAATGGTTATTCTGATTTTAGAAAAAAGTATGACTGAGGACAAGTCAGAAATCAAATTAAATTATATAGAGAGGGTATGAAATTCATTTTATTTTTTTACCTTCTTTGACTTTGCTGCCTGAAATTGGGCAGCAAAGATAAGGCAAGTATCAAGAAGTTTCTTTTCCTGCTTCATAGATGGGAAATGGGCTTGCAAGACATTTTGCAGACAAAATTGCTTATACATGTTCTAACTTAAATGTCTTGTATTTTCAGTTTAGTACCCAATTATTAATATAATTAAGGTTAACTAAATAATTTGTTTCCCATGAAGGTGCTGTTTATTTATATAATTATCTCCAAAATCCTCATAGCAAAAAATCTAAATTTCAAATTTGTCTGGGTCCTTAATTAATTTATAACTTTCTTGGATTAAAGTCTTGTTTAGCTTTTTGCCATTTGCCTTATATTCTTTAAATTATTCAGTTTAGTTATTTTTACTTTTAATCTGGAAAGAAGATAAACTCATCAGGAGGCTTTGTAAACTTGTTTTGAAAATATCTATTGATCTTAAAACAGCTCAATAGGTAATTTCCAGAAGTGATTATTAAGTAAGATTAGCCAGTTTCCTTCAAAATGCTTTGCCAGGGCTGACAGTATGATGGCTTTTCTTTCTAACTTTTCTGTGTCCCAGTACTTAAACCCATGGAAAATCATTATCTTGTGGTGTCCTCATGAGGAGCATTTTTCTGAAGTAAGTGAGGTGCGGTTGTCTTTCCTCTCCTCATCTGAAGTGGTTCCATGGGACCAGTCTTCTCACCACTCATTCAGTTGTGGCTACAATATCATCTCACCTAAACTCCCACTTACACAAGATTATAACGAAAGGAATAATCATACCAAAGTCAATAAAGCATCTTGATATGATCATGCACAGTAAGAACTATAGCCGAAGGAATGCCTGTCATTTATTCTATTAAAATTTGGGTAATAAAAAGAGATACATTTCAAAGGCTATATTTCAAAACTGTGATTCTGCTGCAAAATGGAATATAGCAACCACTATCACCACCTCATTTACAGCATCACTTGTTTAACTGCTTTATAGTATGTGACCGTTTGATACATACTATAAATACATACCTCCCTAATGTATTGGGAAGAAGCTTCCATATGATCTCCCAGTCTCTTTTCCCCTCTAAGTTTTAACAATAAATCACTGGTATTCCATCACCTATATTTATTGCTATGCACATTCATAATCAAGCTCTCTGTCCTGGTTCCTTGGAAAAGATGCTATGCTTCTTAGTCTTTTCCAAAGCAGTCAGACAGTTTGCCTGTGTTTCATGAAGTCCCATTGTTCCCTTTGGCATATACAAAAGCTTTGTCTTATTTACTAATCCTCAACTAAATAGGACCATTTAATCCCTTTAGTCTGCTTAACAAATTAAGCAGACAATAATACCAAAAACAGAATGTCATAAATACTTTGTCATTTATTAATTCTGAATTTCAAATATTCCAGCTTGACTTTATTGCTTCATGAAGCCTGGCATTATGAACTGTCTACTGAAAAATGTAAATCTAAATCACCTTTAGAGAGTTTTTTCCAATGTGGTTTCATTAGTTACTATCTTTATAATGTAGAAATTGAGTGACTAGCCAGCTTTATTACTATCTTTAATCCTCATGAATGTGAATCTTTGTCACATGCCGAGTATAGACTCATTTAATATTCATATGTGTTACAGGTTTGAAAGAAAATTGTTTTACTAAATAACTCTCACTGTTTTATTGAGCTACTTGAAAGACTGGGAAAATCTGTAGTGGAAAAAGATAATGACATCAGTTTAGATTCATGCTGTGGTATTAAATAAAATAGGTTTTACTATTTAATTCTTAAAAGTCAATCTCACAGGTATTTTGTAGCTACCATACTTAAATTGCCACACTTAAGAGTTTTACAAAAGATGGCTACTGATACGCCTTTGTTATGGCCCTGAAATAACAATGAATGTTTAAATTTGCAGTTTTAAACTGAGCATTTCTTTTGAATACAAATAAATAATTAAATCAGTATTAAATATTACGAAATGCTGGTACTATCCCTTCCATGTGTTTCATGACAATACACTACCATATCTGACTATTATATCCAAGTTAGAGAAACTAGTCATAAAAGCACAATCTTTTAAAAAATAAATTTCATAAAAGCAGGTGAACTCTGGAAAAGATGAGAAAGTGAATGTTAAGTCAGTAATTCTGTGAACTGTGTCAGATCAATGTTCGGCTTTGTAGTCTTAATACCAGGGGTGAAATCCAGCAGGTTCTGACAGGTTCTGGAGAACGGATAGGAGAAATTTTGAGCAGTTCGGAGAATCAGCAAATATCACCTCTGTCTGGCCCCAGAGTGAGGTGGGAATGGAGATTTTGCAGTATCCTTCCCCTGCCATGCCCTCCAAGCCACACTCACCCACCAAGCCATGCCCACAGAACCGTTGGTAAAAAAAAATTTGGATTTCACCACTGCTTAATACCAACTGTGACATAGCATTTCCCCTTTCAGTTCAGATTCAGGAGGGCTCAGAAATCTTGTCTCTTTGGGTGGGTCTGACCATTCTGTCTTTTTTACTATTCAAATCTCTTACTAGCATTGAAAGCCATAACAGGCATTTTCTTATTATTAGGAAAAAGTGTTGTTTATTAAACAGATTATTTACTTAAAAGTGTAGGAAAGCCTTATACATTTCCCAGGCAATCCACAATTTTTAACTTCTCCTTCTGCTGTTGTGCTTTGCAATTCAAATTCCAAAGAACAAAATGCAAACATCCACGAAAGAAAAACACTTGCAGAGGAAACTGGGGTCATTTCACACCCCACTAAACTGCAAATAAAATTTGTCCTGATCAATACTTCATCTTATGTGCACAATACATGCATATTTGAAGCAACAGTGTACTGACAGTAGTAATTCAGTGTTTGTTACAGTGTCGTGTTTTTGGTCAGTTCACATGTCTAGGTAATGCATTGGTCATTGGCCATGTAGTGGCAAACATAATACTCTGCTTCACCTTAGCTAATGGAACCTATGTTGATGCCAACTATCTTAGGGTCGCTGATGATTAGTTTTTATGTTAATAATAACTGCTAGGATAAAATAGATTGTGTTCAATATGATTTGATATACAGACTTTAAGTATTATTTATGCTTAATCATTAAGCTATGCAATTTATATGGGATATCATGGCTGTTCAATGCCAGCTTTTCTAATGAAGCTTGCTTAGTGTCTACCTTTCTGTGATCAAACTGCAATTTAAAATCACTCACCTGCTTGAAGATGTCAATGGAACATGTATGATGGAAAAATTGTAATAAATACGACTCATGAGAAGTTGGCAGATGACTTAATGTCACTATTTATATTTTAATTATAAGATGATAGACAGATGATAGATGAGAGCTAGCTAGCTAGCAAGCTAGAGATAGATAAATAGATAGATAGATAGATAGATAGATAGATAGATAGATAGATAGGCAGGCAGACAGACAGACAGACAGACAGACAGACAGACGATAGAGATAGATGCAGAGGCAGAAGCAGAGGCAGAGGCAGGCAGGCAGGCAGACAGGCAGGCAGGCAGGCAGGCAGGCAGGCAGGCAGGCAGGCAGACAGACAGACAGACAGACAGACAGACATAGATAACAGAACAGAATAACAGACTTGGAGGTCTTCTAGCCGAATCCTCGCTAAGGCAGGAAATCCTATACCACTTCAGCTATAGATGGATGAGAAAGCAAGAGAGAAGATAGATAGATAGATAGATAGATAGATAGATAGATAGACAGACAGACAGACAGACAGACAGACAGACAGACAGACAGACATAGATTTCTCTGTTGGCAAATTAGAGCTATCAATATATTACTTAAATACAACTACTCATATTTCTTCAAAAGGGTTTCCCCCAAATATTTTTACAGCATTCTTTAAAAATGAAATAAAAAGAAAAATGAATTATACTCCCCTATATAGGAGAAAATTCCACAAGTGTAGGAGAAAATATATATACATTGTAAATAGTCAAAGGACAGAGACCTTTATTTTGGTCATTGACTAAAGTGCATTGTAACCAAGCTAAACTTATCTCCTATCCTTTGCAAAATCTCCTAAATTCTATGCACTAACCACAATCATCATTAAGTACAGATTTAATTGATGAAAATATGCTTATTTTAAAAGTAGAGGCAATAAATCCTGGAAACAGTTTTGTTACTTTTCCCAACTGATTAGCTGAAGCAACTTAGTTTTTTTGAAAGAGTGTAATAAAATAAAATTGGGTTATCAAGAGGTGAAGTCTATGGAGTAGGGGGAGAGATACACATTCAATATATTAAGATTTTAAAAATCCAGTTGGTCAGAAAAAAAAAGACTTGTGTTTTTTGCCTTTTTTGTTATGTTTTCTGCCTTTTAAAAAGAGTGAGCAATTGAAGTTTTTCAAGAAAAAGACTTAAATTACCACTGCGCCACTACGGCTCTTTTTTAATTACAGATGGTATGGTTATCCTATCCATTGTTAGATAAACTGAAGAGACAGTGGGCTAGTCTGTGTATATCTAATCTAGATTATATTAGATTAATTATATTATACTTTTTTGGAAACAAAGTGAGAGAATATCTGTGGTAACATCACAAGCTTTAACAATATATACAGGAAAATGATATTTTAGACAAATCCACAATATGTGAATGTATGAAATAATTGAGCTGATGTTATCCAATATATAAAAAAGAAATTTTAGATAAGAGGTGCAGCAAATAATAAAATCAAGAAATAAATCATTGAATGGACCTCTATTAAAACATTTTATGTGCATTAAAGGAGAACATCAACTATTTTGGCAGTTGTCCATAAGCTGATTATTTTGGAATGATGCCATTGTCTTTAATGTTCTACTTGAGAACTAGTGAGGGCTGCTGCAGATGTTTTTTCATTACAATTTTAATATGGATTTCATTAGAATTCCTGTTTCTTTGAATTAAAGCCAGACATAAACAGAGTCACATACATGAATAGACAGGAATAATTTCATCAGGAGATATACAAAGACATACACATACATACATACACATGCATGCATACATACATGCATATATACATACACAGAGATACATACAATGTACATACCACATGCACACATACTGTACAGTACATATCTATCTATTTATCTATCTATCATCTATCTATCTATCATCTATCTATCTATCTACCTATCTATTTTTCAAATGTGAAACCAAAGTATTTTGTAACTTTCTGCCTAGATTAATAGCTTTATGTGGTTAATGAGTTCTAACAGAATTGCCTTCCACCCGCTGGAGGGTTATGCTTACCTGTTCCCATCTGCTTTTTTTGACCCTTATGTTTAAAACATTTTTCTACCACGCTAAGTAAATTTCCAGTCCCATCTTTTTATCAATGTATTTGTTAGACATAGAAGTTTATGAATGAATGTAATATATATATGGTATATGCTTTTGTTATATATGTATATAAATAACATAAATTAACTATCTCTCAAGGATCAGTAACGGTTTCAAAACACGTATTAATAAACCATGAAATTTTCTTTGTATTTCTTTCTGCATTTGCAGAAGAGGAAAATTCCAATCATAGCTTTGCTAAGATATTTGTGAAACGCAAGAATGAAAATTTTTCATCAAGAAATTGCTTAAGCTCCCATTTCTCCAGCAATCTCAAAATGCCTGTTTGAGAGCCTGCAACTATAGCAATTTTTTAGCCAGGTGCCTCACAAGCTTCCTAGATGTTTAGGGCAATCCAGAACCAATTAATCAGTGCCAAGCTACATAGTGATTTATTAGTTGATACCTTGCTCTGCATCTTATTATTTTGACTGAAATGATGACATAGAGATCATTAGGGGGAAAAATGAATGAGATTGTGAAAATATTTTTAAAATTCTGTTTTGAGACTGAAACTAAATATGGATAACCATCAATATCAAAATATGAATTATGTTCTCACAATTTGACTAAAATAGATTTTTATCTGATGCAAGATCCTCTAAATTAGTGGTTTGTAATTTGACTTCAGTTCTCACAGTAATGAAAAACTAAATAGGTCTACAACCAATAACTGAGATTCACCAACTTGGCAAACTGAAAACAAGCAGATAATATGTTACATTTAAAGACCATAGATATGAAGAGATGTCAGCTATAATAAGAATTTCCTAATGTTAGATTAATGAAATAAATTATATATAATAGATTCTATAATAATATACAACATTCAGAAATAATTAACAAGCTAGAGTTTGCAATTCATATATTTAAAGGAAGGTTGTGTAAATTGGTTTTCATATACGGCATATAAAATTGAAGAGTTCGTAGAAAAACATAGCATAATGACATTTATTGAATCATTCTTTCTCCCATACATACATCTCTCCCTCTCTCCCCCTATCATCTGTCTGTCTAGCTAGCTAGCTCCCTCTCTCTAGCTATCTACTATCTTCTATCTATCATCTATTATTTATCACCAGTCATCTATCTATCAATCTCAGGATATATAAGCCACTTCAATTAGCTTATTCTAGTGGTGTACAACTCCCTAATACTTCATTGGCATTAAAACAATATTTATCAGATTTTAAAACACATTTGTGCATACTAACATAAGATTGGTACGGTTATTTACAAGATTAAAACCAATCAATTCCCAGATGGAATAGTTGTAGCAAATCAGCCCCAATGGTTTTATATAAAAGCTAGGTATTCACTAATTTCCTGAAGGCAAAGGGGGAGGGTTTTCAAATGTCAGAGCAGATATTATTCCAAGGGGGCAGAAGGGGGAGGAACTTTGAAGCTAAATGTCCAATGTACCTGAAGATGGCACTGTCTGATCAAGGGCAATATAAAGAGCCTATTTTACCAAGGTGGGCAAATGTTACTACGAGAAATCTAATAAACAATACTAAATAAAAATAAAGCAACCCAGTAAATAACCAGGCTCTGAATTATGAAGGCTTTAAAAGTGACAACCAGCAGCTTGAATAACATCTAAAAAAATAACAGGCAACTAGTGTAGTTTTTGGAGTAGAGGAATTAAATGAGTGCATAGAGTGCACCAATGTGCAAAAGATTTTTGTTTCTTAATTGAAAAAGCTTAATGTCTTTTGTGGCAAGATTAATGTCTCATGCTCATCATAAAATTCATGAGAATTACTTAACTGTAGCATAATAATTGTAAATAAACTTAGAAATAGACTTATGATAAAATAAATACAAATACATGCTAGGTATGGAGATTGATCCTTATCAATTAGCAGACATACAATATTATCCTTTTTGATTTTGTATATAAACCTGGTATGCGACGGGCAATGAATGGCAGTGTCATGATATCGCTATAATAACTAGATCTGAAATTTTTCATTAATGTATTGCTGTTGTTTTGAATTGTGGGTATTTAAATAAGTTCCATTAACTGCAAATTGGATAAGAGGTAGTATCGCTTGCCCACCCTATTTTAGATATTCAACAAATCTCCAGATTTTGTGATACCATTTGCTGAGATCCTTTGAGATACTATAAAACTTTTTGATGCATGTGAGTTCAGTGGTATTGTTGAAGTCTTATTTTTCCAAAATGGTTCTTCTGACACCTGCAGTAGAATGTCTCTGAGCCTGAAATTTCTCATATGACTTGTCCTTGTTTTGAGCCTTGATTTTAAACTTGTATCTTTTAATTCTTTTCTAAAGTTTGCATTGGCACTTGAATCACATTAGAGGAAAACCATGTGAACGTGTCCTTAGTCTGGTATGATTAGTTGTTGGGCCCTGTAATAATATTATTTGTATAGCTGTGGGGGCAAAGTAGACCTCTGAGTTTGTTGCAGAGCTTGGATTCTACATTAGCATCTTTTTACTACTGTTTTAGTAGAATGTGTCACATGAACACAGCTAGGAGTTGGGCTTTATAGGGACTTTGTAAACTATAATCCAGAAATGATATCTAGTATAAATATACAACTCTCTTAATCATTGTGATGGGTATTGTTTGGGATCTTTAAGGTCCTTCTATAACTCAGAACTTTTTCGTTGAAGTTTTCTGGATTTATTTTTATTCTTACTTTGCTCTTTGTCTTAGTCTACTGTATCCTTTTCCAAACTATTTGTGTTAACATTAGCCATCTTATCACTCAGACATTTTGTCTCTTCCAGGCAGTTATTACCCATTGGGAGGAAATTAGTTGTTATTAATGAAATAAAATTAATGATAAAAATGAAAATAAACAAAAGGGCATGCTCTAAAAGTTCTAGAATGTGGTCCCTAGGACGTTACTCAAAGGTGTAGATGCAATAATCAACTTTTTAAAAATTACAGACTTTTGTTACAATAAATAAAAATGTATCTTTACATACTAATGCTGCTCAATCATACTTTCTATAAGTGTTGAATTGTTAGCATTGTGCAATTCCTATATAGTTGTAGAGGACTATTTAAAGTCCTAATGTTTTCTTACCCAGTTTATCAGATGAAAAAATTAACATACTCTTGGGAAAATATACATTAGTCACGCTACCTTACTTGCACCAATCAACCAAATATAATTATTTGTAGGACAATAAAATTCATAATGAGAGTATTTTCCAGAAATGTTCAGTAAGCTTTGATGCATTAAAAAATACTACACATTTCTGTCATGGAAAAACATCTTTTTTTCTCTTGAAACTTCACGGTTTTCCAGCATAGACTTCATAGAAGAAAAAGGAGGGAAAACAATGAAGTGTCTTATGATGTCACAAGACAAACTCAAGGATCTACATATATGTCAGGATACAAGTATGAAAATGTGACATAATACCATTGTGTACTTTTTGACATCCTTCTTTTCTTTTCTTTTCTTTTCTTTTCTTTTCTTTTCTTTTCTTTTCTTTTCTTTTCTTTTCTTTTCTTTATTGATTAGCCCTTGGGCCATATCAAAGTGCAGAGTTTCAGAAACAAATTATTACTAAAATTTGATAAAAGCAATTTAAAATGGAATTGGATAAAATACAATCTAAAATGAAATTGGAATAAAATACAATAATTTGAGATATAGATAAAATATGACAAAATTATATTTTGGTGTCACTCCTGCAATCTACCCCAATCAGTTCCACATATGCAGATCTCAACCAAACCATTTTGTTTAAGTACCGTGCTGTATTAAATGTTATTTTCAGATTCTGGCTGCACATAAGGTAAGTTGTTTTCTTATGGGGATCCCAATGTCATTCATTTGGTATCTAGACCAAGGTACCTCCCTCTCACCCTCTTATACAGGCAACAGTCAAATAGGATGTGATCCAGGAATTCTACCTCTGCCGCTCCACAAATGCAGAGACGTTCATTGTAGGGTATAGAATGGAATCTCCCATATCTGACCATTGTGTTGAGCTGTTCGAATCTCACTCACGTAAGATGTTTTAGCAGTTGTAACTTTAAATAGCTGTCTATTTGAAAAGTATGTTTGTATTTGCTCAGCTGTATTTTTGACATCAAATTTTATCACCACATCTATATGCCTACAATCTATAAAGTGTGGACTTAATTCCCAATTTTCAGTAAGGAAAATGTTAAGAATTCTACATTTTGGAGGGTTAATATCTTGGGAACAGGAATTTGTGTGTGTGTGGGGGGGGAATCTGCTACTCTGGAATAAACAATGTTTATAGGACAATTCATAACTGTCAGGCACTTTGAGGAAAAGATTACGACTAAAACAATTTCCGGATTGTAAAAACATTGAAGTGCTGGTGATTTTACCAGAAGATTGTTGAAAAGAATTAGATAGTTATGTGTACATTTTACCTTCCAGCACATGGTATGTAGAACTTTATATTCCTGTGTAATCATTTCAATGTATCCCTTATTCATCTCATTAATAATTTCAAATAGGCATTCAAGGTTGCCAGTGTACATGGAAATTTTACAGTGAGATAGACTTGGGCACTGTCAGCATCTTGGCAACAGCCACCTCCAAATTTCCTGATTACAGTATATTTCTCAGTGGTTTTGTGTAGATAATGAAAAGCTTTGGAAACTGAATGGAGCTTGACAGAAACTAGATAAGAACACCCTCGACTATTCCTTTGATGTTTAAGAAAACAAAAATGTAACAAATATTTAAAGAAATTTTTCCCAATTGCCCTTTGTTTAGAGTTTTAAAAATTTCTCTTCGTAGGCATGGGGTAAATAACAAGATTATGGTGAAAAAATATTCTTCCATTCAAAATAAAAGTAAGTTGTTATTTTATTTGATACAATTATCTGACTAGATATGTACTCTAAATATCAATCAATCTTTATTTATTGATTAGAACTCTAAATATCCATATATTAAAATCAACTGGTTCTAAGACAGTTCATAGGCATTTTTTTTTACCTTATGATTTCAGTTTATATGGCTACCATCTCAAATTCATGGCTCTGGATGGTTAACAACAATTGAAAACTATATAAAAATACAGAACAATATAAAAACCTATGTTAATACAATCAACAGACAAGGTTAAAAAAAACCCAAACACCATCAGATTAACACTGCCTGCGCTTGGCCACCCATCTGGATCCTCAAGGCAGTAACAAAACCATATGTTTAAAGCCTTGCAAAAAGCCAGCACATTTGGGCCTAATGCAATCTCTTGGGGAGGTGGAGGGTGGGAGAGGATGATTTCTAAAGGCAGGCACCATGACAGAAAAATCCCTCTCTGAGCCGTGCCAGATGATGTTCCCTAATGATTCTTAGGGCTGGGAAGGCATAACTTGATGTGATGGGGAGACATGATTTTAGAGAGATAGTCCCTCAAATTTACTTGGAATCCTTATAATCATGTGAGTAACTCGTTAGGAGCATATTTGGACCTAAGTAATAATTTCTTATTTTGGAGGAAAAGTGCAGTTAGTATAAAGCTCAGTTTTGCAGTAGTATAAAACGTGTAATTGGTGTTATTGGTATCTGTTTATATGAGATATTGAAGCTCCCTTGACTGTTTCTTCCAGATCTGTTTCCTTGCAGAGAATGGGGGAGGGGAGTTTTCTCATGCAGTGGTTTTGTTTTTATCAAAAACCTCAGGGTCATGTATGAACTTATACTTTGGAATTGGTGAACCAGAGTTTCTGGCTTAGTACTCAGGCATATGTCTTTTTCTCCTAAAGGTTGCATCTTTAAAAAAAACAATCTAATGGTCATAGGATGTACCCCCAAAGGAATGAGGCTTTATTTTCTACTGTGTAATACAAGTCGTCCTACTCTGCTCTCTTTTCAGATCATATAAATATTTTACTCATTTACTGCAAGTTGCTTAGTCCTTATCTTTAAATTAAATGGGAAAAAACAGCACTGATAGTTTCTGGAGACTAATTTTGGCTTGCATGCTATAGTTGACTCCACTAGCTAAGTAAAACATTCTTTCACAGCTGTTTTATTCAGTAGACAATTATTAGATAAAACATATCCTAGAATCATGTATGAATCCAGTAATAATCTCCTCCAAACGTAGAGAGTGAAATAAGAGAGTTGATTTCAGCCTACTTTGGGGAAATTGGCTTAGGATTCCATAGCATTAATCATTCAAATAGAGTTCTTCTTATATCCTCTAGCATCAGTTCATGACAGTGACTTCCTCTCATACCTGAGATGGCTTAAAGTTTCCCTTCTCTGGGCCAGTTTTAAAGACGTATTTTTTTCTTCTGACACTTTTTTTTTTTTTTGCCAGTTATGCAATTTACTGTGTTTCATTGACCACTTGGCTGCTGATTTAGCCAGGAATGGTAGCATCCCAGTTCCTACTGGGCACTAGAGGCTGCTGGAGAGCCACTTAAATATCTCCATTTGCTGGGTACCACTTCCTTGGCCATTTTACTTTAGGCTGCAGGAAAGGCCACTTGACTTTTGCAAATGCACCACTCTGTATAGTTGTAACTGAGAGAGAGATCTTGGAGTCCTAGTGGACAATCACTTAAATATAAGCCAATAGTGTGCTGCAGCTGCCAAAAAAGCCAACACAGTCCTAGGCTGCATTAACGGAGGAATAGAATCAAGATCACATGAAGTATTAGTACCACTTTATAACGCTTTGGTAAGACCACACTTGGAATATTGCATTCAGTTTTGGTCACCACGATATAAAAAAGATGTTAAGACTGTAGGAAGAATGCAGAGAAGAGCAACAAAGGTTACTAGGTGACTGGAGTATAAAACATACAAAGAATGGTTGCAGAAATTGGGTATGTCTAGTTTAATAAAAAGAACTAAAGGGTGATATGATAGTGATATGAGGGGCTGCCAAAAAAAGGCAGGATCAATCTATTTTCCAAAGTACCTGAAGACAGGACAAGAAGCAATGGATGGAAACTAATCAAGGAGAGAAGCAATCTATAACTAAGGAGAAATTTCCTGACAGGACAATTAGAGCCTCAGTGGTGCAGCAGACCACGTGCTGTTAAGTGCTAGCACTTAGCTGCTAGCTGCCTGCAATTAGTGCGAGTTCAAATCTCACCAGGCTCAAGGTTGACTCAGCCTTCCATCCTTTTGAGGTAGGTAAATTGAGGACCCTGATTGTGGGGGCAATAAGCCAGCTTTGTATAGAACAACACCGCTTGGGGGGGGTGAAAGCCCTAATAATCAGGTATATACATAAAAAGTATGCAGGCTATTGCTATAATGCATTGTAAGCCGCCCTGAGTCTACAGAGAAGGGCGGCATATAAATTGGACTAATAAATAATAACTAAATAAATTAACCAGTGGAATGACTTGCCTCCAGAAATTGTGGAAGTTTTTAAAAAGAGATTGGACAACCATTTGTCTGAAATGGTATAGGATTTCCTGCTTGAGCAGAGGGTTGGACTAGAAAACCTCCAAGGTCCCTTCCAATTCTGTTATTCTGTTCTGTGTAATGACTAATCAGTCATTATTGATGTTCTTGTCAAATCTTCTGAGAGCTTCTCATAAAGATACAATTAGCCCCGTTTCAAAAGTGTGCTAGTCCTGCGCTTCACAGAAGTTCAACTTAAAGTGGATAAATTAGTCAAGCTGACCAATTATGGGTTGCTAGCTCATCACTAATTACACTTTTTTTACTGGATTTACTGATAGCAGTATTACATCACTTTTTTAAAAAAAACCTGTTTTTATATATTACTTCCTGTAAGAATTTGCACATGAACTCTAGGAATGTTTTCACCAGGCAAGGCTGCTAGAGCCATGTTATACAGATGGAGTTTTTATTTATTTAATAGATTTATTTATCAAATTTAAATACAACCCATCTCACTTTCAAAATGGCTCTTTATTCTAAAAACATAAAAACCATATAAAAATACAATACATTGATAAAAAGAGAAAGGTAAAAACAAGAGTAAGTTAAAGGGAACGGAAGGGGCTTCAAAGCACTAATCATCACAAGGGTTGGATGCTACTCTGTAATACCCATGAGAATTGGGAGACAGGTCTTCAAAGTCTTTCAAAAGGCCAGGAGAGAGGGGTCCTGCCTCACATCTGGAAGAAGGATATTCCACAGGACAGGCATGGTGGCAGAGAAAGCTCTCTTCCTGGACCCTGACAGCCAAATTCATTAACTGATGGGATCCGAAGTCAAGTTTCATGGCAGTCTTCATAGTCTGTCTGTCACCATCACATGTCCACTTAGTCACTTACCAATTTTTCCAGAAACAACTGCAGTTACTATATGATTAGAACCTGTTATTTTTGATGGATATACTTAATATATGTTAAAGAATAGCATTATTCCTTTCCTCCTGCTCCCAGACCAATTATTCTCAAATGTGCTGGTAAAATTTATTTGTAATATTGAGAATATTGTGTACATACTCCCACAAAACTGCAACCATGGATAGACAGAATCGGTACAAAAAGCCAATTTTCCCTGCTCTGTACCTACTTAGCACAAATGTCACCAGCAATTTATAGGAACTTCTGAAAGTTAATTAAGCCAACTAGATAGAATATACATTCCCTTAAAATGCCTTAGGTAAATGAGAGTTACAGAAGAGATAAAAGGGAGAATTTGAGTCCTTCACATTATCTTATTTTGTCACCCCTTTCCCATTCTGTGGTATTGGTGCTTTCACAGTGTGCACTTCTAATTAGTGCACAATAAAGGGTATAAGTGAATAACTAATATACTAAAACAGAAGAGTGCATGCATCTCGGATGAACAAGAATTCATTCAAGGTTTCCAGCTTGTTCACACTGCCTTTTTACATTTTTTTCCTCAGATTTTTTTCCTTCCTTCCTTCCAATCAGTTAAGAATATAAAAATAAACGTGTGTGAGGGAGAGGGAGGTAAGGAAGGGGAGGAGAGAAAGAGAAGGAGGGGGGAGAGGGATTTTCTGTAAATGTTTTTTTTAATGGTAAAAGCCCAATGCATGTATAAAGGAATGAGTTTGGTGGCAAAGTTAGGCACAAGTAATTTCTTTTGATGATGCATGACTGGTATACATTGACATTCAAAAGCCTCAAACCTTTTCAGTTCTAAGTCACATAACTAAATTAAGGGACCTGGTTTTCACTCTCTAGAATTGATCAGGTACCTTGGTAGCAGGGGCAGAGAAGGATGATACAACAGCTTTTCTGATATATTTATAGTGTTTGCTAGGAAGACTTTTAATAGGGTGCCATTTTCAGTCTTGATTTCAGTGGTATAGCTATGAAATGATACTTTAGGGGTACAGAAAAATACAACAGTACATTTTAGGAATAAAATTGCAAAGTTATGTTCATGCAATCAAATATTGAGAGTGTTAAATAAAATTTCTTTAATTTTTTTTGAAATGTGGAAGTTTATTTTCCCCAGTAGATATACAATACACACTTAAACATTACGATTAACCAACTTTATGCCTATTAAACTTTGCTTCACTAACACATGAAACACATTAAGAGGTCATCTTCTTTGTGTGTATGTGACTGAAAAAACTGTTGTAACTGAATCATTTTATATAAAAAAATTAGAAAACAGTTTTAAGAGCTGCCACCACATTCCTTTTCTTTAGACACATTATGAATAAGAAATATTTTCAATTATAAAAAAGTTTCCTTCAATTATAAAAAAAGAAAAAAGGCAAATTGCACATTTAAAAAAATAGGTTCTGTGATTATTTGAAGTACACTACATAATGAGAAATAGGGAGAGAAAGAAGAGGTAAAATAATAGCATCTGTTAAACATTAAATCTTTTTAAAAGCATCCTAAGAATAATGTAAAGATAATTCTATAGTAGTGAATAATAGACTGATATTATAGCACTACATATTTTTAACTGATTGTTTTTTACTGATACAAAATAGGAACTAAAAACTCAAGACATTTAATTAAAAGAGTGTGGGATGGCTACTTTTGTTCACATTGTATAGTGAAGAAAAAATGGCCAATAAGGTTTTCCACCAAAGCTCAACACATATTTCTAAAACAAATTAAAATACTCAGGAAGATCATACTATGTAAAACTCAAGGCATAAACAGTGAGCTATCAAATATAACAATATCAAATATTGTTATATTCCTTTAAATTTATGTTGCATCTTGAAAACTTGTGATATACACATTATCTTGAATAGATTTCTGAAGACTCTATCATTTACATATTGCACTTAGGATAAGCCATTAAGTCTGATTTTTATAGTACTTGGAAATGCATGGTTGAAGCCATAGCTTTCGTAGCTCACTCAATTTAGCAAGAGGAATATATTTCAGCATATTCAGTACTGTTAGCATGCTACCTAATAAGATTGACATGAAAGTGCATGATAATAGCCATGGAATTATTAACTTCAAACAGGACAGAAAGGATAAATACTTGTGTTAATACCATGGATCTAAGTATCGAAATGGCTACAACTCTACTGTAATATGTAAATGAAATTTAAATCCAATCCATGATAATTTAATGTGTGAATGTTGGACGTTTATTTAAATCCTGATTTATATTTTCTTTTGGAATAGGATTTCAAATGTGTAGTGCCAGATCTGTCCAAAATACACACTTGTCTTATAAAGAGTTATGCATCCTGAATTTCTACAAATCAGAATTTACTGTAATTTCAATACATACCTACTTTTTCCTAGATGTTAGTTGCAGTCACTCTGTGGATTAAAAAAAGTTACACAAGTTTTCAGTTATAAAACTACATGTTGCAACAAGAATCAAGGCAAATATATTCTGATTGTAACTTGAAGCCTGTTTAAATCATAGAAATCTCTCAAGTTGAGGTTAAGGGGAAAAGACCTTGTTGGCAATGTGACTTTCTCACAAGAAAACTCATGAGATTTGGTGCCTAAGAACTAACAGTACTTAGTAGGGGTTCACAGATAATATTGGCAAAGACTGCTTGACATTTGAATACATGGGTTATGTCAAATCTTGCAAGACTTTTGGTAGCTACATGTTTTTGTGGACTTGTGTCCCATATCCTAGCTATTAGTACATCAGTACATCACAATTCCAGTATTTAACAGTAAGAAAGGAATGTGTAAGAATTAAGGTGATACATGATACGAATTCAATATCCTGTGTCACTTTTAACTGATTGGTGCTGTGAAATATTTAATTGAAAAGTCCCTGGCTACAGATACATAAAAATTGCTCCAAACCAAACATAGTTGTATCACAATTTTTGGTAGGCTGTGAGTAGAATGAGTTTTCTCCTTTAAAGCAGTTTTTGTATCATCATTATATGAAACTATATGAAGATTTTTTTGGTATCCATTCTACTTATACTAGCATATATATATATTCGTGTTTAATATACAGAATTCAGGATAGAATTTTTTTTTTTACATTTATGAATGTTCTATGTCTGGCCAACATTTCAATTACTGACCATTTTACATAACTTCCATGCATTCTGAATCAATGCATCTTTCGTTGTTTCTGGTTTGCCATTACTCTGAACTAAATTAAAATAAAAAGAAATAATTGCACTATTGATACCATTTATACTAAAAATATTTTAGTTTATCACATTCTCAATGTAATGAAAAAGAATGCATATTTCTTTGCTTGATCAAGAAGTGTTTTGTTTAGCAGTAATATGATCATCAAGGCAAAGTATAAACAATAGGAACTAACTGCGTATATGAATGTTTGTAATAATGATATGAATGAATAAGGTAAGCTTTTTGATGTAAACTTCAAATAAAATATTTAATGCATTGGAATACATGTATAATATTTCTAACAAAGATGTGAAAAACTGGCAAGTAGCTGGAGAAAGTCATGAAAATTAATGATGAGGCAGGATGCTTTTGTTAATGTCCACTTACAGCAAGTTTGGTTTATTTAAAAAGTGTATAAACATGCATTGTTTTTGTAAGAAGAGGCTTGAAATTTAGTCATCAAAAATAGGTCAAAGATGTCTTCTTTTCCTTGTTGAAACCAGTTTCCTGTAATGTAGTGAATTAGTAAAAAGAAACACCTTGATTTAAAACTGAGCATGAATATGCCATCTTTCTTTTCAATTACTGTAACCCAAGATTTAAATACAAATGAATTGGGTTTCAATGTCTTACAGCTTCAGATAATAATACAGCAAAACTATGTGTTAGTTGCATAAGAAAAATTAGATCATGGATTTCAAGTGACGTAGCTCTACATTTTCATCTTTACTGCACGTATTGAAAAGATGAATACTGTAGATTTTTGGAAGCAGCTTGGATATCTCAATGATAATTGCATCTTTAAGTCTTGCTAAGTATTTTTCTACCTTCATATGGTTCATACTGGATCTCTACCTTCAGATGGAAGAGCAAATCAACTATAATACTCTTTTCTAAAATAAAAAAGTAGTATAAAAACAGCTTTAGTGAAACATCTTAACTTCCTTCCTTTGTAGTGAGTGCAACTGTACTGAATAAATGAAAAACTGATACTAAGAAGATAGGAGGCTTTCATGTTCTAATCTGATCTTGAAACGATACTTCCATCATTTGACCTTTTTCTTTAAACGATAAAAGCAACATTGCTTGCTATTTCAGATGGAATTCCATTCCTGATGTCCCAATCAACTCTTGCTAACATCAGTTTTGCCAGTCATCTTCCTAATTCTACACCCAAATGGAAAACCACCTAACATAATTCATTACATCCAGCATTATCCAACATAGCTTACAGTACATAGACTCCTTTCACATTCAATCTTCTTCTTCATGACACGAGGCATAAAAGTTTTGTGCTTATCACCAACAAAAAATTGCAGTGCAAACTTCAAACATAAAATGTTACACAATTAAAAGTTATTATATGGCACCACAGCCTATTAATTCACATATAGTACAACAGACCAAGAAGGACAGACAATAATATGAACATAGCTAAATGAAGGTGAGTTTGCATAGCAATGCAAGAAAAAGAAATTATGTACAAGGGAAATTTATTTCATCCTGCAGGGTGATTTTTTTCCTGGTATATATGCTTAATAAGAAAGAGTTTAAAGTGAAAGGTGTAAAAGAAGAACACGGGTAGAATATCTGCGGGATATGTGTTTCTGTGTTTCTTTACATTGCATTTACAGTTCCTTTAATAGTAAGTACATAAATAAAGAAAATGTTCATTGCACTGTTTAGTGTCATCACTTCCATGAGTTGAGACTTGATGGCCTTGAAAGCAGCTGGAGAAGTTTCTTTTCAACTACTCTGTTAAACAAAACAAAACAAAAAAAAAAAAAAACAAGAACAAGATAATGTTTTATTTAATTTAAAGATTTATGCATTTGTTTTATAAGCATATATTGATCAAAAATATAGGTTAAAATAACATTTTTAAATTAGTGCATGTGAATTAAAAATATTACAATATTTTGATACTTGAAATTAATATTGGGAGCACTAACTTAATTTAATAGGAGTAAAAACTTTGGACAGTCTAACACATCTGCATATTTCTTAATATTTCAAATGTCTGGAAAAAAGAGGGATATAGAGCAAAACTATTATTAAAATACAATTTTAACTGAGGAAAATAAATTGACCTAATTTGTTCTATAACTGAATAATTATGACCCAATTGTAACTGAAAATTATATGTAATATGTATCAGAGCTATATTACTTCACATTTCAAGTGTTATTTTATACAGTTCAAGGTTTTATAATGTGACAGAAAATATCCTATAAGAGAGCAACTGTGATCTCATTCCCAAAATATTTAGGTTCTTATATGTAGGGCTGAAATAGACATTTTTAAAATTGTCACTCATAATTTTTAAAAAGGGTCATGTTCATTCAGCTGAATCATTTATGGACAAAATACAGGAGTACTCATTATTATTGGCATTTTGTGTTTTTCTTTCAGGCTGTATACATTTTCTCTACACATAAATTAGGAAAATGCAATTATGTCTAGAGTGCTCTCTATTGCACAGAACTATAAGTGCATTTCCCATTTGCATATTTTAAAGCTTTTTCTTCATTGTTACTAAGTATATTGTAATATTATCAAAAGTTCACATTTTGGTATATGCCCACAGCTTTTAGGTTTATTCATTTATACACCCCATATAAATATTCTATTTTTATAAAAATAAGGGAGACAACAAATAAAGGGAGCAAATTCCTCCCATAACTTTAGATTGTGCGTGTAACCTTTTACCATGGAATATAAATTATATGCTATAAGCAGTAGTTCTCTACTGTAGATAAAAGTTTACTGTTCAGAAATGTTAAATACTTAGAGAAAATGATAATTTATATTAAACATAGCAAAACTATAGGGAATAAAAAGAGATCCAGAAGCAAGAAAGTAAGTGTATCAATTAAGCTATCAATAGAATTTCTGTGTTTTATTTTCTTTTCAATAATTTTTACTAATGAAAAAAGGTCTATAAGATTGAACCTAAGAATCTAAGCAATTATGTTATAGAGAGGGAGCTTCCTGTACTAAAAGTCACAACATTAATAGAAGCTGTTATTGTCCTTGCTTATCTGTTATAAATTTATGGAAAGTTAACTTGTATTGTCTGCTTGTATTTTTAGCTTTTTATTTTTCCTACATACTGTTTGTTTCTTGCTTATTTAACAACAAGGCTATAATATAGTTTTATGAAACATTGTCTTTCTGTCCTACAAACCCAAGAAAACTAAACAAGAACATTCACTGATTGATAAATATGGCACATTACTATTTATACTAACGTTCAGATAGAAAATAATGCGTATACTGTTTAAATTCATAATATTGTGATTACATTATTAAACATGTAAAACATGTTACAGTATATTATAGATTGATATATTGTTAATGATAGTTTTCCCATGACTATCCACTAACACAGAAATTTTCCTTCTATTCTAATTTTAAACATTTTTGTTTGCTTGATTGCAAAATAATCTTACATAATTCATCAGAAAACTGTCCTTGACTGTTTAATCCAATATATCCTACATCAATGAGGTCGCTCATGTTGCGCTGATGACCTCCTTTCATGACATCTACTTTTTTGGGTCCAGTTGATCCTTTAGAAGATGCTGTACCTGAAGAGCTGTGACCACCTGGTGATGGGAAGCTAGGCTTGCTATATGGCACCAATGTCTCTTCTGAAAATATAATGAGAAGAATTTGGATATAGTGTGATTCACACATACAAATTTTGAAATTGGCTTGTGCATTAGGAATCAATAGACTCACCTATGTATATGAAATCTAACATTCAGTTTAAAAAAATTAAAATGAAAATTTTAAAAAATTTTAAAAGTTTTGGGAATTGGAAATGTATATATGATTTCCGGTTGAGGCGTGGGTTGAGGCGACATGAGGAAGGAGAGCTCCGTATCCCATGTCGAATTTCCAGTGTTATGGTGCCTGTTTCGGGAAAAATTGGTCTTGGGTGGACCAGTAAAGAGAGGGTGACTTCGGCGGAGCTGGTGTGGAGAGGTGCGGTCTCCCGCCGTGCCAAGAAGAACCCTCATTTCGAACATGGAAGAAGACGGCCGACAGGCCGACCCAGAGATCTAATGCCCCAAGTGCAAAATCGGGAAGCGAAAGAGTGAGTACAGGGTGAAGATTGGCAGTACGAGCAGGAGATTAAAATGCTAGAAACAGTGTATTGAAGATAACTGAGAGGAGATGACAAATCCTAGAGTCCAGAGGAGCAGCTGAAGGAAAGGGAGACTCGGAAAGGTACAGACGGCAAACAGCGAGGGGAGCGAAGTGACACAGCGAAACCTGTCCCGTTGGATATATACAGAGGAATAGAAAAGGGATGTTTGAAAGAGCGAGCGTTCTGAATCTGGGAAAAGAGAAGCGATCTGGAACAGGGACATTGGTTTTCCGTTTAATAAAGCTGCACTGACGGAGAAGGACAATATAGGCAATAATAAAGAAGGACAAAAGGGAAAACTGCAGGGCTGAGATCGCCATTTTGGACGGTGAGAGTGAAAGACTTTGAACTCCGTTTTTTTTCTGATCTTATAAAGAAGATTCTAGTCCATTCAGATTTATAACTGTTGGTGTTGGAGAGTTGCCAGAGTGGGACTGGTGTCAATTATAGTGGAATTTTGCACTGATTAAGCCTTGGAAGGAAAATTCCTATATATATCTTATATATAATAACTATTTACATATTTATATATTTACTTATTTATTAGTCATTACTATTTAATAACTACTATTTAATAATTATAAATTACTATTAATTAGTTATTAGACAATCAACTTAAACTTTAATCAATTTATAGATATAATTTTTAGTACTGTTTATATGCTATAATATTTTGTCTGTTGCTTTCTTATATGTATTTTGATTAACATTTTTATTAATATCAAGCCAGATAGAATAAGTTAATACAAGTCTAAAGTATTTATAGCACTTATATCACTTTATAGTATTTATAGCCTATTGAACAGGAGAAGGATTCTCATTAAGATCAAGATTAAGATACAGTACATCTGAGAATCATTAGAGTGATATATAATACATTAGTTAAAATATAAAATATAATTTATAGATTGAGATTTTATATTCAAATAAAATAGGAATAGAATATATTTAGACTTATTTAAGAACATTAGGAATTAGTAGTTTACAAAACTAAGCTAGAAACGGATGCTGATTTGGGAAAGAATAAACAGAATTCTAGAAAAACAACATAAAATTTTGAAGGAAATGACATCCACCACAGTAACTACAGTAAAATCAGGAAAGAAGGTCACTTCAACACCAATTGGATTAACAGCTTCTCCAGCAACACAAAAGACCTTAGAAGGGATGTTTTCGACTGAAAAGCAAACCTCCACCATGAGTATGCAGACTGTCCAGACTACATTAGCGACAATACAGGAGACTATGTTAAAAATGCAAGAGTGCTTGTCTAGAAATCATGAGGAAGCCAGGAGAGATTTGGACAAAGTCAAAAAATCGGTCAAAGAGGATATACAAAAATTAGACCAAAAAATGGACTCTTTTCAAGAGATAATACAAAAAAATGACCAAAGGATCATGGCCATAGAAAAAAAAAAACAGAGCAAACAGAAGAGAAGCTAGAATTATTAGATGAGAAAATGACAGGCCTCAATAAAGACCTTGAGAACACGGTGGCACAGTTAGAGATGGAGAGAGCAGCATTCTATCTAAGGTTCCAAAATGTGAGAGAAGAAAGAGATGAGGACCTAACTCTAGTAATGGCCGAATTGATTGCGGAAGCTCTACAGCAAGATAAGGATGAGATTATTAACGAACTGGATGTGATATTTAGAGTACATACGAACTACACGAGACAACATAAACTGCCAAGAGAGGTCCATGTATGATTCGTGCGGAGGAAAGTCAGAGACATCGTCTTCAAAATAACAAAAGAAGAATCAATGTACTACAAACAGAAAGAAATCATAACATTAAAACAAATACCAAAAAGAATTAGAGAATGGAGAAAGGACTATGGATTCCTCACAGCATTACTAAATAGAAAAGAAATATTATTTTGATGGATAATACCGGAGGGAGTGTTGGTCACGTGGCAGGGGGAAAAGATAAAAGTCGACTCCTTAGAGAAGGCACAAACCATACACGACCAGGTGATAGAATTAGACAGAACAAATGGCAGAAGAGAAGAATTGGAAAAGAGAGTTAAACCAAAACAAAGATGAGAAGATCAAGAAACCCCGTGTGAGGAGAGAATTAAGGAAAAAGAAAAAGAAGAAGAGGGGGAAATTTGAGAAGAAGAAGAGTAATGACAAGAGCACAAAACCAAGCTAAGAAAAAGGACAGGAAGTAAAGGAATAAAAAAGAAAAAGACCAATTTTAAAGAATGGACCAGAACCTTAAAATTATATCACTAAACATAAACGGACTTAATTCGCCAGCCAAAAGACATCAAATATTTAGGAAATTAATCAAACAAAAATAGACATTGTATGCCTTCAAGAAACTCATATAAGAAAACAAGATGAAAATTTTTTACAATGTTTTGAACACTGATTATAAAGTTTTTGCTAAGATATTAGCAAATAGATTAATGCCAGTTATGAAACAAACAGTTCATAATGACCAATCAGGGTTTATAAAAGGAAGGCAAATGAAATACAATGTTAGACAAATTGTAAATTTATTGGAATATTTGGAAAAAAACAACCAAGTCCCTGCAGCATTCATATTTTTGGATGCAGAGAAGGCATTTGATCGATTGAATTGGCAATTTCTGTTTAAGATAATAGAAAAAATGCATTTTGGAGAGTATTTTATACAATCAATTAGAGCAATATATCAGGAACAAACAGCACAAATAATAGTTAATGGAGGTTTAACAGATGTTTTTAAAATTGAGAAAGGAACAAGGCAGGGTTGCCCTTTTTCTCCATTGTTGTTTATTTTAACTTTAGAAGTTTTGTTGAATAAGATACGTGACTCTGATAAAATAAAGGGAATTGTAATTAGACAGCAAGATTACAGATTAAGAGTGTTTGCAGATGACTTGGTTGTTACTTTATCTCAACCTACAGAATCGGCTCCACATATGTTGGACATAATAGGTCAATATGGTAAGGTATCTGAATTTAAAGTAAATCAACATAAGACAAAGATGATAACTAAAAATATGTCTATATCTCAAAGAGAAGACTTAGGAAGAATAACGGGGCTTGGAATAGTTAAAAAGTTAAATATCTAGGAGTATATATTGCAGCCTCAAATACGAAATTATTTAAAAACAATTATGAAGTTCTTTGGCAAAAAGTGCAGAAAGAAATGGAAAATTGGAAAAAGTTACAACTATCTCTACTGGGAAGGATAGCAGTAATAAAAATGAATGTATTACTAGGTTTCTATTTTTGTTTCAAATGATATCAGTGTTTAAGAAAGATGGGGTTAATAATTTTATTTGGGATGGGAAAAAACCAAGAGTAAAATTGAAAATTATACAGGATGTACGTGAGAGAGGAGGTCTTAAAATGCCTAATTTAAGATTGTACTATGAAGCAGCGGTTTTATCACAAATTAGTGACTGGTTTAATTTAACTGAAGAGAGAATGTTAAATATAGAAGGTTATGATCTGTTATATGGATGGCATGCTTACTTGTTATATGAAAAAAAAGTGGATAAGGTGTTTAAAGGTCACATACTTAGAAATGCTTTGTTTGGAAAAAGTATCAATATAAGCTAAACTACAAGATACCTATATGGGCAAATCCCAGACATGCAATAGAAAATATAAGTATAGAACAAAAACAGGAGGTGATTACTTATAAAGAGCTTCTTTTTATGGAAAGGGGTAAATTGCAATTGAAAACTTTAAATGTATTGAAAGAAGAAGGGATAATATACACTTGGTTTCAGTATGGTCAGCTTCAAGCTAGATGGAGGGAAGATCAAAAAATTGGTGTTATGCAAAATGAGGAAAACTTGGTAAAACAGATTAGAGATCGAAGTCAAATGCATATTAAAAGGTTGTATAATGCATTATTGGAAATAGATTCAGAAACGGAATTGGTTAAGGATTGTATGATAAAATGGGCACAAAATTTTCAGGAACCAGTGATGATAGAAACATGGGAAAAGATTTGGGTTAGAAATGTTAAATTTACGCAAGCACAAAACCTAAGAGAAAATTTTTATAAAATGTTTTATAGATGGCATTTAGATCCTAAAAAATTATCATGTATGTACCCAAATTTGCAAGCTAAATGTTGGAGATGTGAATGTGATGATGCAACTTATTATCATATATGGTGGACCTGCTAGAAAATCAAGGCATTTTGGATAAAAATTTGGTGGGTGATGCAGAACATCCTGAAAAAAAGATTGAAATTTACTCCGCAATTGTTTTTATTGGGTATAACTACGGATTGTACAGCATTAGAGACTAAATTGATTTTAAATTTAATATCAGCAGCTAGGCTGTTGGTAGCGCAATACTGGAAGAAGGATTTTTTGTCTACTATTGAAGAGTGGACATTAAAAGTAGCGAATCTAGCGGAAATGGTGAAAATTTCAGCGTATTTGAAGGACTATACACAAAAAAGGTATATATCGGAATGGAGAAGATAGATTGACAATATTTAAAATAAGTATCAGACAAGAAAATATTAAATAGCTTATGAATGAATGTTAAATTTTAGAAGTATTACGTTATCTATAGTGGAGTTAAGGTTTCAGGGGGGGATTTGGTAGTTCAAGGATAGTTAGGTTAATTTAGCTTATGATTGTTAATTGAAATACCCTGTATTTTGTTCTGGGAAGTCTGGGGAGGAGGGTGGGATGGAGGAAGGGGTGTGGGAGTAGGGGGGGGGAGGGAAAAAGGGTGGGGAGGACTACTGGGGAAAAAATTTTTGTAAAACTTTTCAATAAAAAAAATTTACAATATAAAAAATTAGGGAAACTATTTGTATCATTAGCAGACGAAAAGAAAAGAGGAATAGCAGTTTTTTGTTAAGGAAGAGATAGAAAGTAATTTAAAATACTTTCCTGGTGGCTCAGCAGACTGATAGCATTGTGATTAACACCAGCTGTCTGCAATTACTGTAAGTTCAAATCTCACCAGGCTCAAGGTTGACTCAGCCTTCCATCCTTTCTAAGGTAGGTAAATTGAGGACCCAGTTTGTGGGGGCAATAAGCTGACTTTGTATAAATATACAAAAGTATGAAGGCTATTGCTTAATGCATTGTAAGCCGCCCTGAGTCTCCAGAGAAGGGCGGCATATAAATCAAATTAAAAAAAAATATATATGTAGACAAGATAGGAAGAATTTTGATGATTGAAGTAAATGTTAAAGGTAATAGTGTGTTGTTAGTGGTCGTATATGCGCCAAATAGTGAACAAAAAGAATTTTACCAAAAACTGCATGAAAAGACAATAGAACAAAATATAGAAAATGTATGTTTGCTGGGGGATGTTAACGCAATTCTAGACCCAAAAAAGGATTATAAGAGTGATCAGAACAATAATAAAAAGAAAAATTTGCTGCCAAAAACGTTCTTTAATTTAACAGAAGAATTAAATTTAGTGGATATATGGAGACTATATAACCCAGAAGAGGAAAGGTACACATATTACTCCAACCCCCACAAATCCTGGTCGAGGATAGACATGGTATGGGCTACAAAGATCTTAATACAGGAGATGGAATCAGTAGAGATCGTGATGAAGGATCGGGCTGATCATAACCCAATAATAATAGAATGGAGAGGGCAAAGAAAGAAAAGGATTAGATGGATGATGCATATTCAGATAATGAAAGAAAAGGAGTATACTGAAAAGATAGAAAAAAGAATTGAAGGGGTTTTTCAAAGATAACAACAAATATCAGACATCCCTCCAAAACCTGTGGGACACAACAAAAGCCTACATTAGAGGTTTAACAATAGCCTATAATAGCATACGGAAAAAGGAGAAGGAAAACGAATATAATAAAATCCGAGAAGAGATTAAAAATTGGGAAGGGAAATTACAGGAGAGGCCAGAGGATGAACAAATAAGAACTAATTGGATGGCAGCTAAATATAAATTGAACCTATTTGAACATGAAAAATCAATACAATGAAATTTGTAAAACAAAATCAATTTGAACAGGCAAACAAACCAGGGAGGTGGATGGCTTTTAAATTAAGAAAAGAAAGAGAGAAATGAACAATTCATCAACTGCAGGATAAGGATGGTAAATTATGTCAGAACCCAGAAAAGAAGAAAGAGATAGCAATCCAATTTTTTCAAGAGTTATACACACAGGACAAAGTGCCAACAGAGGAAATAGACCAATATTTAAAAGAGGGAACGCCAGTAGTAACTGAAGAAGAGGAAGTGATACTGAATAGAGAGATTACTATAGAGGAACTACAGGCAACAATTAGGAAACAAAAAAACAATAAAACTCCAGGAACAGATGGGTTACCGATAGAATTATACAAAGGATTAAGGGAATCATTAAATTGGATATTATTAGAGGTCTACAATGAGGCATTGAAAGAGGCAAAGCTGCCAGAATCTTGGAGGGAGGCATATATCTCGCTAATCCCGAAGGAGGGGACAGATACAACACAGATAAAAATTATAGGCCGATTTCTTTACTAAATTCCGATTATAAGATTTTTATGAACCTGATGGCAAACAGATTAAAGGTAACATTAAATCATAGAATACATTCAGATCAGAATGGATTCCTGCCAGCAAAACAAATTAAAAACAACATAAGGACTGTGATTAATGTAATAGAATACTATGAGGTGCATCCAGAGAAACAGGTAGCCCTGAGCTTTCTGGATACACAAAAAGCGTTTGATCAGGTCAACTGGAGATTTATGACACAACAAATAAAGAATATGAAATTCGGGGAGAAATTCGAAAAGATGATAGTTTCAATATACACAAAACAGAGAGCAAGGATACTAGTCAATGGGGAACTAACAATTTTTTTTGAAATAAGTAGAGGAGTACGACAAGGGTGCCCACTTTCACCACAACTTTTTATTCTAACTTTAGAAAATTTACTTAGAAGAATTAGATTTAACAAAAATATAAAAGGACTCAAGGTAAAAGGAGAAGAATACAAGGTCCAAGCGTTCGCTGACGACCTTGTATTCTTCATAGAGGATCCACTAGAAACAGAATTAAAGTTAACAGAAGAAATAGAGAAATTTGGTAAAGTGGCAGGTTTAAAAGTCAACAAAGATAAGACCAAGGTATTAACTAAAAACTTAACAACAAAACAAATAGAAGAGTTAGAAAAACAATCAGGATTACAAGCAGTTAAGAAGATAAAATATTTAGGCATTAATTTGACAACTAGGAATGTGGCCATAAAAGATAATAATTACGGAGCATTTGTACAACAAATTAAAAAAGACTTAGAAAGATGGGGGAAACTAAAGCTATCATTGTTAGGAAGAATTGGGGCAATAAAGATGAATATACTCCCGAGAATTTTCTACTTATTTCAAACTATTCCGGTTAAATTAGAGAAAAACTTTTTTACAAATCTGAATAAAATAACATCAAAATTTGTATGGGAGGGGAAAAAACCAAGAATAAATTTAAACATATTACAGGATGATAGAACTAGAGGGGGTTTTGGCCTACCAGCGTGGGAAAAATACTATAAGGCAGCGAGTTTAACATGGATTAAGGATTGGGTCAATTTGGACAATTATAGACTATTAAAATTGGAAGGCTACGATTTATTAAAGGGGTGGCATGCCTTCTTGGGGAACGCTGGGAACAAAACATATAAACACTTCAAAAATCATATAATAAGAAATTCACTAATTGGCACTTGGCTCAAAATTAAAAACAAACATTATATGAAGGTTCCCGGCTGGATATCTGCATTGGAGGCGGCAATGCACCCCAATACACTAGACCCCCATAAATTAATAAAATATAAAGAATTACTGGATCCCCAAGGAAGATTAAAAACACGGCAGGAACTTAGGGAACAAGGTATAGAAATAGATTGGTGGCCCTACCTACAAATACAAACTAGATACAATAAAGATAGTGAGGAAGGAGGAATCGAAACAAATCCCAACCGGCTAGACAAATTATTAGGAGCTAAAGATGGAAACTTGATTTCAAAGATTTACAAATACTTATTAGAATTCGACCTAGCAGAAAATCTAGTCAAAGGACAAATGATAGCCTGGGCAAGGAATATTGGTAAAAACATACAATTGGAAGAATGGGAAAGGATATGGGAAACCAACTATAGAATAACAAAATTGGTACATATAAGGAGAACCACTACAAGATGTGGTACAGATGGTATCTAGCCCCTGCGAGATTGACGAGGATGTATGCAAATCTTAATTCAATGTGTTGGAAATGTAAGCAAGCACAGGGAACCTTCTTTCATGTCTGGTGGCTTTGCCCAAAAATTAAGAAATATTGAATAAAAATAAAAATTTGGATATCAGAAATAATTGCGGAGGATATTGAGCTAGAACCAGAAATCTTTTTGTTAGGAATGCTTAAACAAAACATTAGAAAAGAAAAAAAAGTACCTAATATTACATATAATTATGGCAGCTAGGTTAGCCCTAGCACAAGTCTGGAAAACAGATCAATTGCCAATGGGGCATCAAATAATTCAAAAAATTTATACATGTGCAGAAATGGATAGACTAACGTTGAAATTGAAAGATAAGGAAGACTCACATATTTTAAGGTATGGGATAGTTGGTATGAGTGGATAAACCAATGGAAAAGAAGGTAAAGTTAAAATTTAGTAAGAAATTAAAAGTAATAATTATACACCGTCATCAAGATAAAAAAGGAAATAAGTCATTGTGTACATTTGTACTTTAAATACCACATATACTTGTTTGTTTGTTGTGATTAGTATCGTTGATTGTATTTTAAGGTTGTGAATGTTTTATATAATTTTATCTTTTTAAATCTAATAAAGTTTGTTTTTTAAAACTAAAAAAAGAAAAAAAAGAAATGTATATATATTTCACTCAAAATAGCTAAATTTACAGATGACTTTAATAGACTTGCCTGATACTTTAAAATAACTAAACCTGTGGAAAGAGAAATATATGCATCCCTTTTGCTCAAACATCCCTTTGTTTAGTGTATTAGTTAGGGCACCAGCCTAGAAATATGGGGACCATGAGTTCTAGACTTGTTTAGGTTCAAAGCCAGCTGGGAGACCTTGGACTATTTGCCCTCCAGAAGATTGCAACCCTTTTTTGAAACAAATCTTGCCAAGGAGATTTCAAGGATTAGTTCAGGCAACAATTAGGAGTTACATTTTGCTCAAAGGAGCACATATATTCATTCTAAAATTAAACTGCTCATAATGAAAACAAAATACGGTGCCTTAAATAAATAGAAAAAAATACACAATTTGCAGACCCAGATAATAATTGATTACTGAGTAACTATTGTTGCTCAGTGTACAAAAATGCTTTTCTTCACCACTAGAATTATGATAAATTTTCAGTGAAGATAAAGAACTGTACAATCAGCATATTTAATTACTTACTTGGTATTGTTTCCAAAGAAATTTAGTACTTGGGAAATTATTTGATTGACTTATATACAAAAATTAAAATGTTACCAATAAACATTTCTTATGCTTTAATATTGAGCTCGGTTACAAGATCACATTCAATGTTTCTTAGCATAGGTCTACAGAATCCGTTACAATTTAAGAATAAAATTCCAGGCTTCTGGTGACGAACAGTGAACCAATGCCCAACATTTTTCTCTCCTTTGCAGAGTGCAGGAAACATTACAACCTAAAAAGCTGCTGGAAGAGCTGAAATTCTCTTTGGAATATGTTTGATTCGTACTTTGGAGACTTGTTTTTATGAGCAAATGTCAGGAACTGATGTTTTTGCAGCCGATTGCAATCAGCTGGGACTCATGGATTCCATTGTGCTCTGAGCCATAAATGCAGCCTTTCCTGGACTTAAGGTTTGACCAATGCCATATTTTTAATCACTTTAGCCTTTTATATTATTTTATTGTTCTTTTAAGATTTAAAAATCTTTGGAACAGCAAATTTACCAGTCACTTTGTGAATCTCTCTTTAATCTGTTTAAAAAGAAGGAAAATCATGTGTTTTCAGCTTTGTAAGATATTTATTTTGTATGTGTGTGTTTGTGGGGGGGGGAGGTGTTATAGAGTTTAAAATAAATATTTGATTCTTGGGTTCAAGAAATGCATGACCTTTTGATTCTACACTGGAATCAAAAGCAGATATTAAAGAGAAACCCCTAAAGATAACCAAAATGGAATTTAAAGTGTAGTTAAAAATTGTAAGAAATAGATGGATATACTGGATTTACCAATGGAACAGAATGATCATTTAAAAGTTAAGGACATACAAATAATGTATCAAAAAAAGGGGGTCAAATTAGAATACAAAACGCCAGAGGGCAAGAAACAATAGTTGGAAACTAACAAAAGAGAGAAGCAACCTGGAATTAAGGAGAAACTTCCTAACAGTGAGGACTTTTAACTAGAAGAACAGCTTGCCTTCTGAAATCGTTGGCGCTCCATCACTGAAGGTTTTTAAGAAGAGACTAGACAGTCACTTATCTGAAATAGTATAGGTTCTCCTGCTTGAGCAGGGGACTGGACTAGAAGACCTCCAAGGTCCCTTCCACCTCCATTTCATTCCATTCTATAGCATGTGGATTATCTTTTAAAATTGGAATATAAGAGATGTATTGGAATTATTACATGGAAGTTAGATGGATTTGGATAAAGATGACAAAATTTCCAAGACAGGAAATAAAAATAAAAACTGCTAGAAAGAGGTTCCTTGAGGATGGGCTCCAGCACTAGTCCAAAAGCTCAGAAGACAAAATCTCTGGTCTTGGTGACCAACCCAGATTGGATCCTGGCAACATTATCCTAGGACATGCATATTTGCCTTCATTTGTGAGAAATAAAAATAGCAGAAAAAATGGGCGTTAAAACTTCTTCAAGACTTGAGCATGGCTGGAACAAGGAAACCTCTGGTGATGCTTAATGGTTATCTTGAGTGACTGTTATTTTTGATATGCATTTTTGATACATTTCTTAATTTTTGTAATGTTTGTTAATTTGGAATACAGTTTGATTACTAAGGGGAAGATAAGGGGTATTTTGATTAAATGGAAAGGAGTACTATATAATTATGTTCTTAGGTTTTCTTTCAATTTTTTACTGGACCCTTGCTGATTAATAAGGAATGCTGAAGATTTAGAGATGAATTTATAGAAAATAGGATGAGTTGTGGGATGAAGATGCATTTGGTTGTATTTTAAGAAACAATGATAGGTTGTTAATGATGAATATATTTGCTAGGGATGAAGGTGGAAATTTATTTTTCTTACTACTTCTTTCTTGGCAGTTGATTCTTTTTCTAAACTTAAATATTTCTGTTTCTTTTGTAATACATTTTTGTGTTAGGTTCTTATATTCGATTTATAGATTTAATATAATCCTTAATAAAATTATTGGGAAATATATATTACCTAGAAGTAAAATTCCACCAAAATTAATACATGTAAATTCTATTGATTCCAGTAGAAAACAAACAAAATGGTGGTAAAGCAATATTTAAATATTTAGTTCATAGTTCATAATTGAAATATGTTCTGAATTATCTGAATTATATATGAATTATGTTTGTTAATGAACATAAGGATTTTTAGTGCACCAAGCATGCAAAAATTATAGATTTGTGTCTTAAAAAACACAACGAATATATGCTTTAAAGATAATTGTTCAGATAATAAATAAATGCTTCAGGTGTATAGAATAAGAAGCATTATTAATTCCTAAATGAAAGCATGCGATCAGAGTGTTTGCAGTTAGGTGCATTCAAACTTCACCATTGCAAGAACAAATAACAATGGATGTCAAATGCTAATTGATATCCTTTGTTGCTATGTAAACCTTGACCTTCACCATTTGTAAGCAAATTAATAGTACATTATAACAGGTTTAGGGAATCGCCTAAGCTGCTCTGAGATGTACAATTACACACCTGATCCAAAGGCTTGCTTTTGCTGGCCTTGAAGTTCTGTGGAGGTTATCCAATCCTGGGTTTGCCGTTGACACTCTAGTGATGTTCTAGCTTGACGATCCAAAGAACTCTTTGTTTCATCTATGTTGGTTGTGTGCTGTCGCTCTAAAGAACTTCCTTTTCTTTCTGTTGAACCCCCACGTTGGCCAGTACCTATCTGTTGCCTTATTCCCTGACCAGGAGGTGGGTCTGGTGGTGGTGGAAGATCTAAAAAATGTCAATAGTTTTATAAAATTCACTGAAACATTTTAAGCTATATAACAAAAAAATGAAGGGCTTTATTAATATTGTCTATTAAAATTATTAAGCTTTGTATATTTTACTGCTTTTAGTCAGGTGATATATTTTATCAGAAAAACAATTTTAGTTGGCCGAGTTAATCTATATTTCTTATTACACATTTGCAAAACCTATAAAAGCACCTAGTTAGTGTTAGCTGATTTTCATAAAACTAAGCAGACTCATATTTGGATGTTTGCTTCTGACCTCCAAGAAATCTCAGGACTACAGGCTAGAAGGACAATCCCTCTCCCGCAAAAAGAAAAAACAAAAAAAAAAAAAAAACAAGAAGAAACTAGGTTCTTGGAGATTACAGATGGAGGACCATCTCTGTAATTGTTGTCAAGCTATCTACACACTCAGAAAGACCCAATATCCCAAAGGAGCCTTTTTTAAAAAAAACAAAAACAAATAAACCTGTAAGATGGAACTTTTCTAGTAATGTTAAGGCCATCTCTGTGGTCAGCGTAACTATCTGGACATTCATTGAAAAAATAATTCTTCCTTTTCTACCTCCCTTCTGTCTCTCTTTATTCTATTCAACACACCAACCAAGCAATAAAAGAAGCTGTGGGAGGAAAGTGGGACAGTTAGAATTCTCACTTCATGAACTTCTTTAAGTTAATGTTCTTTTAAATTTAGATTTCAGCCTTTAGCTATAGCAATAGGATTAGCTGTAAAGCATTTCACAGTGCTTTACAGCCCTCTCTAAGCAGTATACAGAGTCAGCATATTGCCCCCAACAACAATCTGTTAAAACATCTTAAGTGATATTATGCAAGGTAATTAACATATATAATGACAAAAATGACAATGAGCATGAGTTAGAAATGCTGGTTAATCTATAAAGAAACTTGACTTTCAGCAACCAGTTATTTTCTGATGTAATGTTGGACAAAGCCAGAATTATACTTATTTGCTCAAAGATATAGTCTCTACCATTACATGGATCAAGACAAATAAAAACTGTTGAAACTTTTTTTCCTACAGATATGAATGATAGGATAATGAAAAATGGATATAAAAGCAATCATATTAAGTTTAGCCAATGATTTAATATTTAAAGGATTAGGCTAATTTGTTGAGATGCAGAGAAGTGTGTCTGTGTATGTAAGGCTTTGCAAGTTATAGCTGCACCCAAGGTTTATAAGTCTACGTTGCTGGTAATTATGCATCAAATACCTCTTAGATTTCTGAAAAATACATGCAAGCCATAATGTAAAATACCATATGATAAGTGACCAAAGTCTCTTTCATATACATACATAATTATAGTATATGGTTTTAAAAAAGCAAGTGCCTTGCAAAAACCTGAGAACATGATATAATCTCTAAATGTATAGAATTAAATAGGATATTGAGCTTTCATTGACCAAGTAAGCTTTATATGGGCAGATCTGAAACACAGAGAACATACTTACTGTATTTGTGTGACAGAAAGAACACAATATAAAAGAAACAGTTGACTTAAAACTTAGCTTTGCAATGTCCTTAAGTTTTAAATGTACAATATATATGAATAAAATAACACTTCTACCTAAAGCCTGAATGTTGTTCTGAAGTTTGCAGTAGAACAATTTTTACATACCAAGCCCAGTCATAACTTGTTATTTTCTGATATTTAACAAAGATGCAAACATACAATTAGATGACTAATTGTATTTTAATAAACATTTATAACAAAAACAATGGATTTATTTTTCACATGCCATGTGAAACCAGGGAACTTACCATCTGTCATGCCTTCTCTACGATGAGGCAAGGATGGCTGTTTTTTGGTAGGGTTAGGCCTAGGCCTTTGACTCTGATTCTGGATTATGCTAGTATTGCTGTCAGTAGAAAATGGGCTGGTTGGGCGAAGTTTCTGAGAAGCGGAATGTGGTTTGCCTAAAATAAAAAATAAAAACATTCTTAAAATATTTTCATTTAAGATGTTGTTTTATACGAGGAATTACCAGAAAGGTAACAAGGGCAACATTTTATTTTCTGAGAAACTTTCAAACTTTTGCGTTGCAACTGGCTAACTGGGTGATGAACCATAAGTATTAATAATGCCAATAAGCATGCTTGCCTACAATGCTCAAATTATTCAAAGGTATAATAGAAGAGAACAAGCAAGGTTATTTGGAAGAAAACAACATCATTCCACTAGAACAGAAAGGAAATAATAGAAATAGAAATAGAAATAATAGGCCTTTTTCAGGGTGACTCATTATCATTTCTTATTTATCATTGCAATGATCCCATTTTCAATGATTTTGAAGAAAAAAATCTTGGTTATCAAAGAAAAATGCTAATAAAATTTCACATTTCCTTTATATGGATGATCTGAAGCTTTATAGAAAATCAGAAATTGAAATCCAGTCATTGACAAATACCATAAGAATTTTTAGCACAGATATAGCAATGGAAAATAGAAAAATATGCTATAGTAGCAATTAATTGGAATTAAATCAAGAACACTAATGGAATTGAAATGCTGAATTGTCCAACCATAAGGGAGCCCTCAGACGAAGTCTACAAGCTTCTAGTCATTTTACAGTTGTGTAACATCAAAGCACAGACAAGTTAAAAATGTGATTAGTACAGAATACATCCAAGATGTCAGAAAACTGCTAAAGACAAAAATGAATGATTGAAACACCATCAAAACCATCAATAGCTGGATCATACCCATAATATGATATATTGCTGGAATTATTAACTGAACATAAGCTGATCTGGACAGTTTGGACCCCAAAGCAGGAAAACCGATTATTATTCATTATGCACTATATCTCTGTAGCAATATTGATAGATTATAGGCAGGTAAACAATGGGGAATAAACACTGAAAGCAATGTGTTTTGCCAGCAGCCATGACCATGCTATGCAAATAGCCTGGTGTATTCCTCATTGTGTGCTTTGTAATCCCTTCCTCTCCAATCATTCTGCACTGCAAGGCTCTGGGGCAAAACAACAGGTCATGCACAGGACAAAGCATGATGACTGTAATGGTGATCAGTAAATGATTTCAATGATTTTTTTTAAGCACCCTCATAACTTCAAATGGTTGCTGAACAGTAAGTCAGTAAATGAGAACTTACTATATTAAATACAGTCCAGGTTCCTCCTTTTAAATTTTGCAATCTCACGGGACTTCGGAATCGTATATATTTAGTGCCTATTCCTGTGGTCTGAAATATTCTTTCCTGATATATAATAGAGACCAACTTTGTTTCTCTTTACAAAAACTCTTAAAATCGCTTCCATTCCTCCCCAGTTCTTTATACAAGTCCAATTGAGTGGGATCCCCTTTTGGTTCTTTCAATTTTAAGTTTGGTTGATATTTTATATCCCTTTTTAATGTGTGGTTTCTTTTTGCTTTTTTATGTTCATTGCTTGTGCTGTACCTCCCTCCTCCTTATAATTCACTGCATCTTCCTGAGTCACTTCTGAATGTTATTTTGTTGTTATGGACTTAAAAATACTTTCATCCTCTTTAGCCTAGGTAATGTTTCCTGAATATTTGTGTCAAAATCATCTTCCCAGTTCTGTATACTTATCATTTAGAATAGGTTTGGATGACTCTGATCTTGCTTCACTTTTTATAAGGCTTTGTTTGTTTTATGGCCATCATGACTTGACCTGGGCTACGTGGTACTTTCCTGTTTTTCTCTTTGTTGGCTCTTATGTTCTGTGTTTTTAATCCTAGGTTAGCCACCCAAAGTTGTCATTTGCAGGTTGGGTGGCCATCAGGGGTGGGTTCTAAAATTTTTTACTACCGGTTCTGTGGCGTGGTTTATTTTGTGGGTGTGGCTTGATGGTCATGACACAATTATTTAGGATTTAGCAGAGGTACTGGTCTACCAGGCTTTTAACTGCTTTAACCCATGTATTTTTGCAGGCATTGATCTACTCATATATTTTTGCAGGCACTGATCTACTCATGTATTTTTGCAGGCACCGGTCTACTCATTTGTTTTCTTTTAACATTGATTAGCTGTAGGGCGATCCTTTGAAGCCCTGCGGCAAGAGTTTACACAGTTTTTTTCCCTCTAGCCATCAGCTGGGACTCAGGAGGCAGCAATAGATTGGAGGTGGGGCCAAATAAAAGGTAAGAATAATGCGGGGGGTGGATGGGGGAGCGGGGGCGGACAGAACACGTTCGGTGATGTCATATTGTCACCGCTACCGGCTCAGTGGAACCGGGCCGAACCCACCACTGATGGCCATATAAATCACTTAGATAAATAAAAAAATTATCCAGTGAACTCAGTAATGCAATATTTGTGTTACTGATAGCTCCATTGTTTTTGTATCCCTGCTAAATAACTGTGATATCATAATTACTTCCATTAAATTATTAGAATCATAATATGGAAATGTTTAGATAAATAATACATATTTTAATTCTTATTTTTGTACATTTGTTTTCTATAAAGTTCTATGTAATTGGTAGAAATAAGATGCTCGTTGCTCATAAGTGTGCTCCAAAACAAGGAACCTAAATGATATTTTTTTTATCTCATTAAAAAAAATGAAGCAGTAATTAACAGATCATATTATAAAACTGAATTATATTCAAATCTAATGGATGTAAGAATACAGATTCATCTGCAAGGGTGGATTTAGCATTAAATAGCAAGTAAATGAACTGATGACTGATCATAAATTAATTTTAGTGCTTAAAACTGTAATGGAAGCACAGGAAAATACCATTTTATCCTATTATTTTACTGCTCTGCAACATTTGAACAACTACTTAATGTTCTAAGTGCATGCGAACAGCTTGAATAAATCTGAGAACTTTTTGTGACTTTCAGCAATAAGAAAAAATAAAAGGTGATACAGATGGAGAAGACTGAAATTCCAAAAAGATTAGGTTAAATGGTTTCAATTTATTTTTCTTTACAAATGAAAAATCTCATGTTTATGAAGTTCATGATGTTTTCATCTATAATAACTGACAGACCCACAGATATTTTATTCCCTTGGTTTCATAAAAGAGTTCTGGAAAGAAGTACCATAATATGCATTTACCACTCATATGGATATTTTAATTTAGAAATGTTGTTCCACATGTTGGGCTAAGTAGGCACCAACAATATTGTTGCCCTACGATTTAGGATTAGGGTTAGCATATATTAATGTTCTTTGTACTAAAACCTAAAACTTAACAACATTATAAATATGAAGATCAATTACTCTACACACACAAGATGGTGATAGAATTAAAAGCAGTCATTAAAAGAACCTGATGTTTTGGTATATGGTCTATTGTTAACTTGAGGTATATGGAGAAATATGGAGAATTTTTGTTTAAAAATTATGCCAGAAATTCTAAGAAAATTGAGGCAAAGCACTTAGCATACAAGTACACTAAGAAATCACACTTTCAAATAAAGGCGTTGGATTGGATTTAAAGTACATTTAGTTTTGAAATCTTCGTACTTAAATAGTTTGGAAAGCAGTGTGATTGCAAACATTAAATAACTAAATACATCAAAATAACTTTAATCACATATGTGGACTATGCATGCTTGGGCTTCTAAAGGTAAAAAAATGTTGCCCATTTCTACCATAGTAATTTTATTATCAATTCAGATTGAGTTACCTTGGATTATTTTTGATTTTGATTTCGTAACTCACGGTTTGTTATTTATAACATTTTTTCTGCATTCACAAATAGGGCTTATCAGTGTTCTTTTCCTACCTGTCACAGAACTGTCAAGATTGTCCATGCTGCAGCCTGAAGTATGCTCTAGATCTCGTAATGGCCTTGTGATTTCTATCGCCTCTTCTTCAATATCATCCTCATCTTCATCCTCTGGAATGTCTGCTTCAAAATCTGATATTAATGTTCCAGAGACATATCCTAATGGGGGAGCTGGGGTCTGGGGTGGCTGAATATTGATTTGATTGTGCCTAGAACAAAAAGGAAAATACATCTATTAAACACTGTACTTACCAATTTATTTAAAAAGCTGAGACCATTATCTAGCCAAACATAAATCCTTTAAATTGCCATTTATGGGCATTTGTGCAATTTATGCATCTTTCTTAATGCTGACTGCAATCAGTTGGAAATATGTTTTAATGGTGTTGCAGAATGAGTATATTTAAGGAAAAAAATGACACTTTTGAAGGATTTGTAGGCACTCTAAAACTTTTTTTTTTCATTTCTATTTCTTAATTTTACAGCCAATTATCATCATTGTAATACAATGTATCCTAATTTGAGGTTTTATTCAAACCATTAATGCTCTGGATAAATCATTGTTAAAGAAAGTAAATAGTAAATCTCTTGAATATATGTTTGATGCACTTGTGGGGGTATAAAAGTCAAGATACATATATAAGGATTTTCCTCATTACTATTAGAGCTCAAAAGATAGCTAAGATAAAATGTTTACATAATAGCATTCTTAGTTATGTTGATATAGATATCATGATAAAAGCCATATTTTATGGCTACTTCTGAAAATGATGCAGTTATTTTTAACTCAATAATAATGCAACAGAGCCTTTTAATTTATTTAATATTAATTTATCTCAGTAAAATTATTGATATATAATTTGTGATATTTTACCAAATTTCTATTCACTTTTTTAGTTTACATAAATACTCAAGTTGTATTTCCAAAGGTGTATTAATATGTAATAGAATTAAAAGCAGAAGCAACATTAAGATAAAATATTAAAATAATTAATGTGAAAGTTGCATGGGCTATTGTCCTACAGAAAATAAGAAAGGAAATCAATAGTTTCAAGACCACAGTAAAAAGTCAATTCTAATAAATTTTGAGTCAAAACTGGAGAGCCTAATTTAGTCTTCTGAGGCAAAGATCAACTAGATATTGGCTAGTCTCCAATCAGAGTAGCAAAACTCACCAATTCCTGAAAATTATTTTTAAGGTATTTTTTTTCTTCATCTAGTTATTGACTTATGAAAATCTTGTGTATGCTAGTCAACCTATCTGAAATGATATAGAGTCTCCTGCTTGGGCAGGGGATTGGACTAGAAGACCTCCAAAGTCCCTTCTAGCTCTATTCTGATTGATTGATTGGTCTTTCAATATGTCAAATGACTCATAATGGTTGCAATACAAACTTGTGAGGAAGTATCATAGGAAAGGGCAAAAAAAAAATTTGTACAAGGAATGAATGAATGAAGAAATGTATGTTTCACAGGTACCTGAACCAGAAGATCATTAATTCTAATCTTGGTTTGTTGACACAAAGCCAACTGGGTGACGGTGGACTGGACACTTTCTGTTAGCTTTAGGGAGAAGGCAATGACACTTCTGAAATCTTGCCAAGAAAACTGCAGGAAGTTGTCCTGGCAGGAGGACAACACTGACTTGAAGATGTACACATACACACACCATACTGGATATCAAGAGAACAGCCCTATTTATTGCTAGACATCTGAGTATATGCACTGATGGAATGGATATTTTTAAAATAATTTCTCAGGTTTTTAACAGAGAAGGTGGTCTGGTAGTTCCAAGTTCTTTAAGAGTTCATATTTCAGGACAAAATCTTGACCCTAACTCAGTTAATAATAAGCAGTATTGTTGGAATAGAGAGGAAACAAAATCAAGCATCAGGATCTTCCAGTTAAAGATGTAATTCTGTCACTAGACCAAAATAAGGCCATGCACCCTTCCTTGGAAATATCAAGCTCTTTGGATAAAATTATGTGGATATCCATTTTGTTGGGAGATTTGAATAAATGTTCTGTTTCCTTTTTCTGCTGTTCAGGGTTGCTGGAAAAAGTGCCTGACCACTCAACCCAGTATAGCACAACCAACATAAACTATAAAAAGAATAACACTGTCACACATCAAGAACATATCAGAAACTACCAACAGAATACTACAACCACATGGAATCAGCATAGCATACAAGCCAACTAAAGTCCTTCAAAACATCCTAAGTAAACCAAAAGACCCTGCAGTTCCAGAGGAAAAAACAGGAGTCATCTATAACATAGAGTGTAATGACTACAACTGCCGCTATGTAGGACAAAAAGGCAGTAGATTGTCAGAAGACATCTATGAACACCAAGTAGCAGTCAGAAAACATGATGAAAACTCTTTAATTTCACAACATATGGATAGATTTAACCACAGGTTCAACTAGGAAACTATGACCATCCTAGACCAAGCCAAGTCCAAAAGCACTAGGGAATTTCTGGAGACTTGGTACTCTGACAAATTAGTTATCAATAGGCACATAGACATAAACAATATCTACATACAAAAGAGACAATCTGCAAGCCAAAAAGGGAACAAAAAAACCAAAATCCTTTCTACCAGCAATCAACAACCTTATGAGCATAGATTACCTCCAAGATTAATATCAGACAACAATCAAGAAGTAAACAATACCCCAATCAAGGAGCTGCCAAACAAGCTAGTAGTAAACAACTCAACCAAAGAACTTTTTAAGACCACCCCCACCAACACTGACAGGGTAAGCCACTAGAATATAAACTGAGAGCAAACTCCACTCCTTACTCACACTGATGATGTTACCTACTTTGAGTATTGAAACATCTGCAAGAAAAGCTGGTTGCAGAAAACAACCAAGTTAAGAGACCACCAAGGACCCCTCATTTCAACCCTGAGTTACAAATATTCTCCTTTATTCTAACCTTATTTTCCAGAGAGGGTATGTACTGCTAGTCTTCTTGACTGTGTAGCCTAGGATTACAGCAACTGTAGCATATACTAGTACATTTGTTTGAGGTATGGTGGTTGTAGGGATTTTCATGCGGGCTTTGTTAAGTGCAAGTAATCATGAAGCAAGGCAGTTCAAATAAATACAAGTTTATTACATGCTCTCTACAATAATCTGAACTAGTAACAGTCATAGCAAATTTAATGTAGCGAAAAATCAATTCAAGATGGACTGCACTTAGATCTCTTGTGGGTGCAAAGGATCTCAAGACTGATGAAGTGCTTGACCTCTCCCTTGGGCTCAGCCTGGTAATCTCCTACAGGCTTTATTAACATCTTCTTTCATACTATCTGATGGTACTTCCCAATTGACCATTGATAAACAGGTTTTTGAAGGTTCACTGTAACTACTTTATGCATGATCTTTTGCTTCATGCCAGCTGCTATGCTCTGTAAAGGAGCAGGTTGCAGTAACATTCTATTTTCAGTTGTTGGCTGCACCCCAATTTTCTTTCAGGTATTGTTGAGTTCAGAATAATGTGTAGTTGATCTATCTCTAATTGTGGCACCAGCTTTTTCTTCATTGTTCTGAAGCATTGTTTCTCAGTTAATGGGGATGCAGGTCTTCTGTCCATCCATAATTCACTCACACATTTCATATATCCCCTCTCATTAAATCTATTGTTGTAGTAGCAATTCCAGAATATTTTTTCTTGTCTATGCATGGTTTGTTCCAGTAATGCACTTGGTAAGATAGGTACCAGCCAGGATTTGAACCTTGGTCTCCCTGTCAAAAGTGACACTCTAACAATAGCAATAGCAATAACACTTAAACTTATATACTGCTTTGTAGAGCTTTTACAGCCCTCTCTAAGCGGTTTACAGAGTCAGCATATTGCCCCAACAATCTCATTTTACCCACCTCGGAAGGATGGAAGATTGAGTCAGCCTTGAGCTGGTGAGATTTGAACTGCAGAACTGCAGCTAGCAGTCAGCTGAAGTAGCCTGCAGTACGGCACTCTAACTCTGCACCACCTCGGCTCTTAACTACACTATCCAGCCCCAATGTAACATAACATAATGTAAAGTAACATAACAACATAACATAACAACAATATCTCATCTCATCTCATAATAAATATCAGGAGTCTCGCTCCCCCATCTTCAATCCTTCTTCACCTCCTCACCATGTACACCTATGGAGATATTTCTGTTTCTGTTTACTTGGGAAATAACAGGAAATTCTTCTGAGAAGGAATGAGAATGGATTACATGAATTTAAGATAACTACTTGAAGAATCAATTTCAGGGAATTAATTGCAGATGGATAATGAGGTTTAATTACTCCCTCCATTTTAAAGCATGTGAGAGAAATCTGTATATATACTGTAAGATTAGTGCTTGAGACAAATGATGGATAGACAGCAGGGCAGCTGTGTTTGGAGGCAACTTGCCAGCACACAATGTAAGATTTCAAACAGTTGCATGTAAAGGTTACTGTACTGTGATAAAACATACCAGTGCACCTTGGAACATTTTATTTTAATTCCATAACATGTCAATTTGATACTATAGGAAAAGGTTTGGTATTTCAGCTTCTAAAACTCTACAGGAAGGCTGAATAACAGTATTCCAGTTAAAAAAATTCTTAGGGAATGCTAGAAAGTTCTCAACCCATTACAATGAACTCTATGTATTTTTAATTTCAGTGACCACTCTCATGTTTACTACTTGTTTGTATTTAAGCAAGATTTTTTAAAAAGGTGGTAATTCCTAAGTTTAAACTGATTCTTAAATTGCTACTAAGTATCTCTCCATCAACTTTATGTGAAACACTGAAACATGAACACGTTTAATTAAGGGAAGGAATGGAAAGAAAGAATCACTGCAATTGTCCAAGCTTGTTTTCCTGACTTTGTTTTTTCCAGGACTATAATTACATGAGACCCAGAGAATTTCTATTTTAAGAAAATGTCTGCCATGAAATGAAAGGATTTTAGCATTTATCACTGCTTCTCCGAGGTCACAGAAGCAGTATAGAAACTAATTGATTGACCCCTTAACCTTTGCTTTTCATATAGTCTCTATGGATGCACCAATTCTTCCAAATTCCATAGGCTTTCAGATGATAAGGAACAAGGGAGTCAGCTTGTTCCTGCAGGATAAGCTATAAATTCACCGTTCTTTAAAAAGCATTTAAAAATACTTCTAGCCTTCATAGAACTATGGTCTCTGAGCATATGAACTGGGTTATTTTTTAAAAAACCAAGTGATTGTATTTGGTGCTTCTAATATAAGGAGAACATAGAAAAAGGCAAATTGGTAGCAAATGAAACAGTATAAAGCCCCACAAAGTAATGATACCCCCTATATTTGAAGTAAAAAATGCAATGTATTTTAAAAACATTTCCTTCTATAGTTTCCATTCTCACTGATTCAGAGTGGCTACACAAAAAGTTCAAAGACCCATATTATTTTTCCATGAAAAAGCTTTGTACTTTAAGAGAAGTCAGTTTTTTTTCAAAGGATAGACAATTCTCTGAAAATATTAATTGAAAGGCAATTCCAGTATATTTTCTCTCCCATTCTAATCCACTCAACCATTCTATCTTGGGCATAGCATTTTCTTTATGAATACTGCATGAGAGAATGTCCCATCACTGGGTTTCATTTCAGTAGGGTACTATGTCCTTCCAGCAATTCTCTGTGGAAGTCTTGTATAGATAGAACCAGTGAGTAAAACTTGAAAAGGAGAATCAGAAAACAGAAAAGGAGAATCGCCAGAAAAGGTAAAATGATCATTTATGTTAATATAATAATAATTATTATTGCACTAATTAATATAATGATGTATATTTTATTTAGGAATTGATAAAACTGTAGATTGTAATTAAGCATTTAAATAAAAGTATTTGTATGGCAATTGTTTCTTTTACCTAACTTACAGTTCTAGAATGACTAGATGAAAGGATTTAAGTTTTATTCACTTGAAAATCATAATCACTAGATGAGAAAAATATTTGTGAAAGGATGCATAGGGTCACAACTTCTTTGTAATAAATCATGTTCAATTTCCTTTATTTTGTACTTTGGAAACCCAAGCATTCATGATCAGTTTGTTGGCTGAAACTAATAACACAAACTGCATATGTGTTAGCACTCTTTCAAATATAGTTACTACTACCTATAAATTGAAATGTAAAATCCTAGAAAAACTTCAGTCTGACATTATAGAATGTTTTAAAACTTGGGACAACTGTATGGTACATCTTGTAATTCAGGCCACTTATACTATAAATACTTTTTTCTCAGTCTTGTATCCTATTATAGCTTTATATACCAGGATTATACACTCAGCTTGTCATGATTGTTCAGGTCAACTTTGAACTGGATGTAACCAGCAACACTTTCTACAATTAACTGAAAAAAATACCCTGGATACATATATTTTAAAACTTTCAATCTAGGATAATATTTACCCATACAGATTTTCAAGAGGTCCACAAATTTTCCTTAATCATTCCTACAGTACAGTTATAGTTTGTACCTGATATAATGTAGCTTCGAAATAGAATATGTGAACTAGCAACTCAAGCATAAAAGCAAAATTAAATCGTTAATCACTACTTACTTATCTGTAACCCTTTTTCTACAACTCACTAGTCCTTATATAAGAAATATATTTTATAGATTTATTTTATGGACTAATGAAATTGAGGAGGCAATGGGATCCATTTTATAAATCACCTTAAATAAAACAAATAATCTTATTTTTTTTAAAAAAGAAACAAATGGTCATATAATTCAAGAAATTTATATTCATTAGTTGATAGTTTGAGTGATAAAGCCATTTATGTCATGATTCTGTCAAGAGGAAGTAATCTGCATATTTCCATTTGATAATTAATCTAACAAATTCATTATTTATTATACAGTTATGTCTATCTGCTGATCTATCAGTTTTTTAACCATATGTGTGAATTTTGATGATGGTCACATTTACCATGCTTGCTTTGCTACATCAAACTGATATGCCCTGGTCAGCTCATCAAGATGGGCCTGAAGCATAGGTTGCATTTCTTCTCTGGGAGAGGGAGTTAATGTTGCAGTGGACTGTTGTCCAAAAGAGATTGCAGGGGAAGAAGCTACTCCTCGGACAGGAGGTGTAGGAACTCTGTCATCTTCTTCAAGTTCATCCTCCATTCCCTGATGCAAATATGTCTGGACTGGTAAAGGTGGGCACCAATCATCACTGTTGTACCTACAAAATAAATTATTTTGGTTCACATTTGAGTCTTAAAAGTTTTAACAATTATGTAATAAACATGGCAGATATCCATCATTGTTGTTAAGGGCTCTCTGACTTAAAACTCTGCTCAACCATGAAATTCGCAGGGTGACTTTCTAAATGTTCAGACTACAACACCAGTCTCTTATGAGCCTGGAAGTGTCACATAGGGGCAATAAATGTATACTGCATTGAATTCCTGCAGGAAAAAGGTAAGATATAAACCTAATAAAATAAATAAGCTAAAGGGTATTTACTAAGCGAAGTATTAGCATACGGTTGTAGAATTAGAATAAACATGTCACTTGTTTATTTCAGTAAAGCTAAGATTTTATCTTTCTTCCCTTTTCAAAAATATTATTCTGACTTGATATTTCTGACAGTGTTCTAATCAGCAATAAAAAGCTCTTGCTAGTGTCTTTAAAATATCCTTCCTTTGGCTGACATGACCAGCAATGTCAAGCAAACAAATCATTGTGCAAACTATGGAACAAATGCAGATGTATGTTTTGCTAGTATTACTTATAACTGGACAGATAATTAATGTTAAATATTTAGTCCTTGATTTACAATGGCAATTGAGATTGCAATTTCTATAGCTAAGTGATGTGATCATAAACTGCAACTGCATCACTTAGCGACAGCAATCTCTGCAGTTGCCATTGTTAACTGAATTCCATGTTGATAGGTGAGCAAAGTTGCTGATAGCTCCCCACAACCAAATCAGTGAGGAAGTTGGAAGGAAGTTGTAATTTTATGCTGCCTGTAAGCTTGGCGGCAGATATGTAACTGCTGCCAGGCAGTAGAGGGTGCAAGGAGATCCACAAAACTGCAAGAGAGGTGCAACAAGGCTCAGGGAGGGTGTGTGAGTGTGGGCAAGGTGCCAAGATGGTGTGGTGAGGGTTGCATGACAACTGGAAAGAGTGCATGATGATGTACAGAAATTGAGGAAGGTACAGGAAGGATCCATTCACAAAGATGAATGGAGGTGCACAAGAGTGTGAGGGAAATGTGGCAAGGCCTAGGAGAGTGTGTGAAGGTGCATGAGCATACATGGAGATATGAGGAAGTGCAGCAAAGCTCGTGGAGGATATGTGATAGTACAAGGGAGATGCGTTGAGGCTTGAGGAAGATGTGTGTGGTGGCTCAAGGCTTTGGCATTGTTTAAATGCAGATAGACTGGGGAAGGGTGCATAGATGGGGGAAACTTACCCTAGTGGCTTGTAACTTTGCCTGCTAGCTTTATTGATTTTCTGGGAAAGCTGGCAGGAAAGATAGCAAATGGCAATCACATGACTTTAAGGCAGTGCAATTGAGCAGGTATAATCTGTTGCAACTGCCCACATTGTAATCATGTGATTGCAAGTTGCTGGCACAGACAAAATGCTGAGGACTGGTCATAACTATTATTTATTCAGCACTGTGATTTTGAATGATCCCTGAATGAATTAAGGGAAACATTTTGGGGAAATTCCAGTTCTTTTTCTCCTAGTTTTTTATTGTACCAGATCTTGGTTCCATTATTAACCATGGGTTTTAAGTTTCATAAAGCATTTCATAAAGAAAATATGTGCTGAAGAATTAAATGAAAGAATATCTACTGTATACTAAGACATATTAAATCATTCCAATAAATATCACAATGAACTCAGAGTTATACATTTCATACATCTGTAGAGTTGAAAGAGTCTATTTAGATCAGGGCTTCAAACTCCCGGCCCGTGGGCCAGATGTGTCACATGCTGGTCATGCCCATGCCGAGTTTAGCGAAGGGGGAAAAAGTCCCAATATGTCACGTGACACCACCATGATGACATGAGTTTGATACCCAATTTAGACTTTTGAATTTAACCCTGGTTCAGTTTAGGAATTAAGTATCTGCAACAGACACAGTCTAGCTTTCACTTAAACACAGCCAGTGAAAAGAAGTCCATCAATTAAATGGTAATGGGTGATACTGCTTTTTTTTAATATTATGAACATATGCATAGATTCTATTGGGTGGTCATTTTTAAAATTAATTTATTAGATTTTTTATTCTGACTTTATTACTTTTTATAAGTAATTCAAGGCAGTAAACATACATACACTCCTTCCTCTTCCTTCCCTGCCCCCAAAAAACCTTGTGAGGTGAGATGGGCAGAGACAGAGAGCCCAGTCACCCAATCAGCTATCATGCTTAAGGCAGGGCTGCAATTCAGTTTCCTGGTTTCTGGGACAGCCCCTTAACCACTAGTTCACATTTATTATTAATACAAGAAACATTGTGATTGGAATTTCCATCTCTAAGCTATAATATATAAAGGGCTTAGAGTTGAATAATAATTCAACAAAGTATTATAAAGTATGGGAACCCTATGATTTAGAAATTAAGTATGATTACCTGGAGATCTCAACTAGATTTCTTAGATACACTCTTAGATCTGTGAGGTCCATGCTATTGATGTGAATTATTAAGCACTATATTTCTTTGAGAAATACAGTCTGGAGAATAAAGAAACCATACTGAACATGACATGACATTACCAGTAGCAATTAAGGTTTTATAAGAAGCATCTTTATCTATGGAAGATCATTTGAAATTGAATCTTCTCTTAAACTTTCAGTAGAGAGATGAAAATGTGCATTTGTAATGGAAGTGTATGGAGCAAGGATTACTGAGCCAGATGGATTAACACACTACAGTAATAAATGTATAGTCTTATGCATACAATCTCTCTTCAAACTTCACAATAAATGGCTGTCCCACCTGACAATATTTGACAGCTTTAGCTGTCAGATACTGGATTCAAAATTGTTCAAAGGAAAATACATTACCCTTGTTCTTGTAGATCTACCCCATAGTGTTCTAACTCTGTTCCTGGAAGTGGATGTATTGGAGGAGGTGGGAGAGGAACACTGGCCCAGGTAGACCCATTATTTTTCTGAGTCTTGGGAGTATTTTTGTTTTTCTTTTTCTTTCCTCCTTTCCCACCTGAAATCAAGAAGCATTACAAAAATATGAAGAAGCTAAGTTAATTATTTACATATTACTATTTCCAGAAAGAGTTTGGATTCCAGATGGCACATGTAAAAAAAGAGTGAAAGCATGAAAAGAACTTTTCTCTATTTTTATTTTACTAATATCAACAGCAAGATGTTATAGCTGACACAAGTTAGAAATAATAATAGAGTGGTGTGGCGTGAAAGGAGCCTGTATAATTGTCAAGCATTACTTCTTTTCATTTAACAAACTATATAACTTAATCACAATGAATCATAAGTTGAATAAAAGTTAAAATGTTCTTGTGTCAAAACTGTATTTATAGATTTATTTTGTCTGTTTTAAATTTTCATGCAATATGTGTTAGGAAAAATAAAACACCAGAACAAAGTGCTTCAAAACACAGAGTATTTATAATACTGTTTCTCAGGCTGACTTCTCAGTTATTAAGAACACAACCCCAAATATGATTCATTTGGCTTATTTCCAGACACAAAGCCAAGTGTGGGTGTTAAAGTCTAAAAAAACTCTGTAAGCAGTTTATTGCTGGACTAGGTTTGCAGCATTCAGCTAAAAATGCAAAAATAATGTTTAAGTGTAATACTTTGAATCTATTCACTTCCATAGCCTCCCTCCCAATTATGAAAAAAAAAAGATTATAGAGAAGAAATGAACAATAAGGAATGGAAAAAAATAGATGAGAATAAATACACATATACATGATGAGACTACATCGCATTTTATGGAAATTCAAATTTAGTAATAGCTAATGATCCTACTATATTTGGTCATAATGTGCTATATGCCAAAGAAGAATGAAACATCAAACAGAATTAGGCAATTACACAGAAGAATTATGAATGGGTAAAGGTAATATAGGGCTTACAGAAAATATACATATCGAGAAATAAGTAAACAATAATAAAAATAGAAACTGACAAAACAATAGAAATACTAAAAATAACTTCACACATTTTTAAATTTTGATTTTTTAAAAAAATATGGCATGCATAATATAATTTGTTATATTGCAGTGGGATTTTATATTGTGGTTTACGTACTGTGACCCATCTTGATGGCATATACAATAATTACACTACAATATCCAACACACAACCTTTGCTTTATGTTTGGATATAGCTCTAAATATTTTAAATGCTTATCTTTCAATTGCAATATATTTCTATTACTGAATTTATTGATATACTGGACCTCAGAGATATTGTGATGCTGTATGAGAATATGTGACCAATAATAGTATGTGCAATAAAAAAAACTCCTCATAAATATCCTTAGAGAAAATCAAAGCTGTAAAGTGATTAATTTATAGAAAGGAAGTATTGCTCCAGAAAGTTGAGAATTTTATGAAATAAAATTTCCATTAATGCTCAGATATATAGGAAGTAAATTCATACATAATTTATGTTCTCTAAATTAGCTTCTTAAATTAAACAAATAAAGTATATTTTTCAAAAAAGCAAAATAACAATTTATATATGATTATGTATGACTCGTTCAGGTATGTTTACACAAGGGTTATACCCAGTAATTGATCATATATCTTGAGTCTTTTAGGTTTATAAAATTGAATTAAAAATAAAAACTTCCTTCTTATGTAAATTGTATTGAAACCAACCTGAGAGGCTGTCACTCCTTTCTGAACTGTTGTGAGAGCTGGTGGTGCTGAAATCTTGTGACTGGTTGTGTGGCATTCTATTAGACAATCCCTCAGCCAATCGGTAGTCAGGGATGTAAAGCAAAGCTAAGGGTTGAAGGGCAAAGGTCATAGTACCTTCTTGTGATTAGTTTATAGCACATGCACAACATGCAGTTAGCTCTTCATCAGTTTATAAGCAAGATGTATTAAATATTTAACCTAGTGTATCATATGGGTAGCAGGATGCAGTGCAGATATACGAAACTGGCAAAAGATGAAAGAAACTGAAATAGCATAATCCAATTAGTTGTATTTGTAAAGTTTTAGAATACATGCAAGATACATTAAAGGAAGTGGGAACAGAAGAGGGCAAACCATAATTTTCTTCCCATGCAGAGAACATATTCATAAAAGAAAATTAAGAACAAGAATCACCATTGTTGCTTTTGCCCTGATCTGGAAGAGAGTAACCAAATCCCATTAAGTCACTTTTCTGCTGAATTGAACTTTTCCACTGAGGATCTGGTAAATCAACTGCCAATTCATGGATGCTGTTGGAATGCAATATTTGTGTTGTGGCATATGGAGTAGCTTGTGTTATTTGGCTGGAACTATTGTAACTAGTTTTGGTACTGAAGTCAATGCTGCTATAAATGGCTCCATCAGAAAGCATTGTGGCGGTTTTATCCCCTGGCATTGGAGGTAGCACATCTGTGATGCAAACAGCGAAATGGAAGGAAAAAAATAGTATTATAAAGAAAAGAATACTAAGCTATCAAGGTTTTAATATGAAAAATAAATATATCATGCTGCACATTTGCTTTTCAGCTGAGACAGTTTCCATGAGCCAGTGAAGGGAAAATGATGTACAGCCTATGCCTTTCTATCAGCATCTTTGACAAACTTTGCACTTGTCCTTCACATCTCACTGCTTAAAAGCCATATTTCCTCCATATCTTCAGCTGTGAAAATGAAGCTTGGAATATTTCTGTCCTGAACACTATTTCCAATTGTTCATTTTATGTCAGTGCCAATGACACTGTCGTGCTCAAGGGATATGATAAAAATCACAGAAGAAACAATCTCCTTGTAACCCGCTCCCCCATTCCATCTTGCGAGCACTGAACAAACTACTGAATGAACACAGATATCTTCAGTTATTCTTTCGAAAGAGTCTTAGTCAATACTATTTTAATGTATTTACTTTTAAAATCATCTGGATAATTTTAAGAAGACAAAATAAAAAGAATAAATTATTTTGGAATGTCTTCCTTTTTCATTTTGAAGAACTTCACCGAATTGAAACTTGAAATATGCTAAAACATAGAGTTACTTTAAATTTAATATTAGAAGATGAAATTATTTGATTATTCATCAAAATTATTTTAATCCACTAGGTGAAATACAAGGGAATGACCTTCATTACTATAAAATTAAGTGGGCAAACATTATTTATCCGGAAAAATTATCACAATATTAATATTTATCCTAATGCAGTACAAAGTCTTTTTATTTCTCATTTTATTTCAATAAATGGAATAAACAAATTCTCACATGGAAAAAGTTAATAGTGAGGTTAAGACCAATTTGTGAAAATTATATGCTTAGGAAAAGAAATGAAATACCCTGATATACTATGATCTGTGTGTAGTTTGACAACAGCATTAGTGAAAAACAGAATAATAGAAGGACAACCATTAATTATTAATCTGAATAGTCAAATTAAATATGAATTATTATTTTCATAGGGCAGCCAAAAGACAAATATAGAAATAATGAATCAGAAATCAAGTGTCCAAATTAAAATAATATTCATTTATAGCATTTTTATATTATAGACTCTGCAGACTCAATGCAGTTTAAAAGCGAATTCTTTATTCTGCCCACCTTGAGCACACCTTCCACTTCTAAGAACCACTCACAGACAAATAGATGAATTGTATAGGTTCAAAGAAAAGAATGATCGGGGGACTATAAAGAGTGACTGAAAGAACTGGGAATGTTTAACCCTGAGAAGAATGAGGAAGAATATGTTTGCACTTTGCAAGGACCAGAACAGATGTTACCCAGAAGAATATGAAGAGCTACTCACACTTGTTCCAGACTGCAGGGACTTAATTGATTTAGTTTTAAAAAGGCAGAAATGTTAGAAAGAAAAATTTAAAAATAGGAGTATTTTAATAGTGGAGTCAATGACTTATACTCTATTTTAATTCAGATTCTTGCACTGAATTGCTTAGAGTAGAATGCCCCTTTCTAGATCGGGACTCCCTACGCACAGTCACTCAAGCACTCGTCACTTCCCGCCTGGACTACTGTAACGCTCTCTACATGGGGCTCCCCCTGGGGTGCACCCGGAGACTTCAGCTGGTCCAGAACGCGGCCGCGCGGGGGATTATGGGGGCGACGAGGCGCTCCCATGTGACACCTCTCCTGCGCGAGCTGCACTGGCTTCCGGTGGTCTTCCGGGTGCGCTTCAAGGTGTTGGTGACCACCTTTAAAGCGCTCCATGGCTTAGGGCCGGGGTATCTACGAGACCGCCTTCTGCCACCAATAGCCTCCCACCGGCCAGTACGCTCGCACAGAGTGGGCCTCCTCAGGGTGCCGTCCGCCAGACAATGTCGGCTGGCGACCCCCAGGGGGAGAGCCTTCTCTGTGGTGGCGCCCACCCTTTGGAACAACCTCCCCCCAGAGTTACGTACAATAACAGACCTCCGGATTTTTCGTCGGGCCCTGAAAACCCATTTATTCCAACTAGCTGGGCTGGCTTGAGTCAAACTTTTAAACTATTTTAAATTGGAACTGTTTTTAATTATGGCCAAATTATTTAATTATTTTAATCAGTTTTTTAATCTTTCTATGTCTGGATTTTACTTTGGCTGTGCACCGCCCTGAGTCCTATATTGGAGAAGGGCGGTATAGAAATTAAAACAAATAAAATTAAAACAAATAAATATAATAAATATTTTATTTTGTAAACCTTTTGATGATATAGAAAGCTTTTGTATAAATATATAGTGTAACAATATATCATTACGGGTACTTCTTATTTTCATTGTTTATATTTCCATCGACATTTTTTCTAACAAACCTGATGGATAAAGAAACAATGTATCCTGCCATAGACATCCTACATGTTAAGAAATTGGAAAATGTACCTCCACGACCAAAATTCCCAAGATCACTTGGTCCATTGGTACTGTTGTTAACAGGAAGGCTGGTAGCAGGCCAAGAATCCGCAAGCCAAGGATAACTTGGATCACTTGCATTTAACAAGCCTGGCCGACTAAAGAAATCCAATAATAAAGTATTAATGTGAGAAATCTATGCAACTGTAATAAACACATTCAATTTGCTCCACAAACAGTTGTAACAATTCTATGAAATTTGTAAAGTAATTTTATATTAAAATGGTGAAATCTGTGCACTTAAAAATCTTCAGAGTAAATTTTGATTCTGTATAAACCTGACACACTGCCTGTAGAAACCGGTGGTATACCCATGCAACAGTTTGCCGTAATCCAAATGAATTCTATTGTCTGGGTTGAAAAGAAGGAATAGGCTGTACCACTGAAAGATCCTAAACCAGGAAGAAATGATAAATTGCTACCTCAAGGGAATAATCATTCAAAGTGACTGTTCTATATCAACCATTTCCAGTCCTCTGGTGACTATTTTTTCACTTCCTGCATACCAAATGTATGTCTGCTATCTAGAAGTTGCTAGATTTTCCTCTGAGTGCTCTTGCATGAATTTAAAAGCAAGCAAGTTTGAACTGGATTAATGGAAAATTCAAAGTAGCAGTTCTACCTATTACAGCAGATTTTCATGTGTTTGTTTTCAGTTTTTGTAAACTACTGAAGACAGAATATATATTGACTGAAACAAATGGATGAGATCTACATTAGGTTTAATCTAAAATCCAAGATATACACTAGGTTTAATCTTGTTCCTAAAATTTGGTAAGATAAATAAAGATGGAGAGAAAATATGAAGCAAATAAATTGAGAGTATTAACATTTTTAAAAGCAAAAAGTAACAATGGGAATCAGAATTTCGTATTAGGTCTTTCATCAGATGTTTGTACATTACATTTATGACAGTATTTTTTTTTGCACCCCCAATAATCCCTTCTGTATAATTTCAGAGTGAAGTATGGGTTTCTATAGAAACGGCAATAAGACGATCACACAGCTTGCTTCTCATTTATGTACTCTCATTAGACTTAATCCCTTTTTTGCTAAAATATTGATTGAATGGGAGATGGGAAGTTATTACCAGATCCTAATTACAGTCTCCATATTGGCACTGAGAAAATATATGAGGATATATGGGTCTGTTATCAACTTTTATCAATTTCAATTGAGTGGCCAAAGTTGTAGAATCTAGTCTTATCAATTTATAACTTATTCATCTTCTGTGAATCATTTATTTTGTGAACGATTGTGTGTAATTGTTCATTCACTGCAATTTAATGGAAGCCAATAAGGTCTCTTAAACAACAGCAACTTCATTTACTAATGCCTAATTAATGCAACAACTATCCTGAAAACAAATGAATACATTCCTTCTGATATTTTCTACTAATTTCTTCTTGGGCATCTGGGAGTTATCAAACATCTGGGCTTGATTTCCTTAAGTGTACAACAGATCATTAAAAGCCAGTTTAATCCTTTTAATTCCTCCTAGAATTGCTACTTTTACATCTGATCATCTCTCTCTGTCTCTAGCTCCTAAAAAAAAAATTAAACAAGCTAAACATATTAGAAATTCAAAAAGAGGTACAATCTGTAAATTATAAGTATACCTTCCATTGCTCATAAGTCCTCCATCTCCTCTTTGAAAAGTGACTGGTTTGTGTTTCAAATAGAAAAAAAAGGGGAAAAATGCATTAGTATTTTATACTGAGTGAAATTATAATATGTAGATAATTCATAAAGTCAAAAGGCCTATGTTCCACCTACCTGAGGATTGTATTTTAAGTGAGATAACTAAGTATAAGGATAGTGAAAGCTGAGGTAATTCCTGTTTTCTCAGCATAATGTTAATTTAAGTTAGTCTTTTTCAGTGACATGCTCACAGGATAATTTATTTCTGATTTCTTGTCATTATGAAGTTTATAGCAATTTTCTAAATCAATTGACTTTCGACTTATAACACACTGAGCCCAAAGCCACTGAAATTGTGCAGGTATGTTAAAAGCTTTATTTCTTTTATTCCTTTATTTCTCTAGCTAAATTAAAATGAAACTGCACATTCGAACATGCTAATGCTTAATGAAACAATAATGATGTTATGGTTATAATCATGTCATTACAAAAAAGTTAGAAGTGAAAAACATGTTAAAACTGAAAACAGAAAAAAAATTGTAGTGTTTCACAGCAAACGCTTCATGGTGTATTGTCTTTATTACATAATTGTGTAAATTGATAATATAATTATTAAGACTACATCATAAACCCATTTTAAATCAGCTCAGTAAATAGTTACAATAGTCCAATCACAATGTTCTCAGCAAAGTAGTTGTTAGCTATTAAAATCCAATATTTAGGAAATTTATTTTCCTCAAATGACAATCCAGGAAACTTTGTGTTTAGCTCTGGAAATCATATGTCTGGGAGAAGACATCCAAAATTTCTGTGTCAGTTGCTAAAGAGTAAATGTGACTTCAGACATTTTGAAGCCAATAGCAAGAACAGCAGCTGAAAAGAGGCAAAATGGATTGACTCAGGTTGACTCAGCCTTCCAGCCTTCCGAGGATCATTGGGGGCAAAATGATAACTCTTTAACGGCTTAGAGAGGGCTGTAAATCATTGTGAAGCGGTATATAAGTCTAACTGCTATTGCTATTGTTATTTCTGTTGTATCCATTTACTACAGTATTATGTTAGGTTGTAATAGTATGCTGTTACTAATAGTACGCTGTTAGTAATAGGTTAGGTTGATTCAAATTCAATATCTATTAAATATTTAAGGTAAGAGCCTTGGTAGTACAGTGGTCTAAGGCACCCTGTTATTAACACAGCTGTCTGCAATTACTGCAGGTTCGACTTTTACCAGGCTCAAGGTTGACTCAGCCTTCCATCCTTTCTAAGGTAGGTTAAATGAGGACCCAGTTTGTGGGGGCAATAAGCTGACTTTGTATAAATATACAAAATTATGAAGGCTATTGCTTAACGCATTGTAAGCCGCCCTGAGTCTCCGGAGAAGGGCGGCATATAAATCAAATAAAAAAAAAATTCATATTAGTGCAGCACAATTTACATTCAGATATAGTAAGCGGCTACCTTGCAGAAGGTGGAATTCACAGATATATGTTGAACTCTCTGTGTATGATTTTTTACCATATACGTTCCCATTAATATATAAATATTGCTCAGAAACATTGATAAATAATAAAATTTAACATAAGCTATTCTTTTTCTTTTCTTGTTTTCCTGCAATACCACTCATATTTTATGCATAATAAATTGTTTGAATCTTAGTCAAACAATTATGATTCAAGACTGAAATATTATCAATGTAGCTATTAGAATATAAAAAAATATCGACACCTTCTGAGAAAATACTACATTCATGTTATCAATTCCATAAGTGGCTTCATGATATTCATTTAATACCAGTAAGAACAAAAGAAGTCCCTTTAAGATACCTCACAGAATAAATTTAAGAATTGTTGATTAATTGCCTATCACCACTGAGTAAACAATAATTGATGCTTAAGCGTCAATATAGATATATTTCATGTTAAATGGTATGCTGTACCTATCAGGAAATTAATACATATTCAGCTTGTATTGCTTCTTATTATATTGTCAGACATAATCATTAGATACATTAGATTGAATGGATGCTTTACAATATGCAAGAAAAAGATTTATGAGGTTTTTTTTTTTAATTCCAAAACTATGTGACTATAACAGTGTTAGATCCTCACTCATTCCATTTTGCTTTCTTCTTTTTCATCTAGTTCTTGTTTACAAAATATTATAGAAGTCAAAATAACATCTAACCTACTTTAGCTAAATTTATAAACATAATCTGAACTATTGTAACGCTCTCTACATGGGGCTCCCCTTGGGATGCACCCAGAGGCTCCAACTGGTGCAGAATGTGGCCGCGCGGGGGATTATGGGAGCGACGGGGCGCTCCCATGTGACTCCTCTCCTGCGCGAGCTGCATTGGCTTCCGGTGGACGGTGCGCTTCAAGGTGTTGATGATCACCTTTAAAGCGCTCCATGGCTTAGGGCCGGGGTACTTATGGGACCGCCTTCTGCCACCAATTGCCTCCCACTGGCCAGTTCGCTCCCAGAGAGGGCCTCCTCAGGGTGCCGTCGGCCAGACAATGTCGGCTGGCGACCCCCAGGGGGAGAGCCTTCTCTGTGGTGGCACCTACCCTCTGGAACAATCTACCCCCAGAGATACGAGTGATCCCCCAGAGATACGAGTGATCCCAAACCTCTGGACTTTTCGTCGGGCCCTTAAAACCTACTTTTTTCAGTTAGCCGGGCTGTCCTGATTTTATGGTTGGTTTTAAATTTGATATTGATTTTAATTGAAATGTTTTAAATTATGGGCCAAATTTTATTTAATTATTTTAAATCTATTTTAACTTTTGTGTATGAATGTTTTATATTTGGTTGTTCACCGCCCTGAGTCCGGAAGGAGAAGGGCGGTATAGAAATCTGAAAAAATAAATAAAATAAAATAAATAAATAATCTGCAAGTTTTAATTATAACATTTGATTTATACTACTTATGATTGGAATTTAATAGACTAATTTCAAGACAGCATTTTTGGATAAAAAAATAACACAGATCTGGTCTAGTTCATTGATAGTTTTTCATAATTTTCCATGTACCTTTAAAAGAATTAACTGACCTTTACATGTATAGTAAGAATGTCAGTTAAAAAAATACCATTGTATTAAATGATCATCTGAATACTTCTGGAACCCATCTATAAAAATTATTGGACATACGTCCTAAAAATAATTTTAAGCAAGCTAAGAAAATGACAAAGAAAGTGTGCTGGGGTGATGAATTAAGCACCATGTTAGATGTTTCTGTCGTTTTCTGTGATTTCTAGCATTATAGATTAAGGGTAAACTACTAAATACTGTAGAATATGTCTTTATTATGCATAAAAATTATAACCATGCAAGCAGATTTTATTAATCTAAATTCAATTAAATTTAACAGAAGTAGAAAATATCATGGAAATAAAAAAGGAGATAGAAGATATTTCCTTAACATTATTCTACTTCTGTTTTACCTACAGTATTTGCACAAAAAATGCTCACTTTTTAATTGCCTTACATAGGTTTTAAAATGCTGAAGAGCGATTATCATTTTTAACATAGAACTAGACTTTGTAAAAAATGAATATAGAAATTTTAAAACAGGAATAGGGAAATTACTGGAAGATTTTTTGAAACATTATGTTATTAGGAGCTTATTCAACAAGTAAGATGGTTAAGCAATCATTATTAACCTGTGATTTGAGGATGGCACCTCCAAATGCCCCACATAATTAAATCTTTCACAGTTAAAATGGAGAAAGCAGAAAATAAAGTCATACATGGATGAAATATTTACAATATCATCTGGCAAAGTTTAACCTAACATTAATACTGGCTACGGTAGGAAAAAAAATTAAACACTCTGGACTGACATTTCAAGGCAAAAGAGCTTTGTGAAAGGCTATCTCTAGTAGGCCACATTTTCCAACTACAAATAAAAACTTCAATGCTGCCAGCCAAGTCTCATTCCTTTCCTGATAAGCTTTTCCTCAAATGTGAATATAAACTAATCCTCTTTTAATAAGTATTACCTCAGAAAAGATAATCAGTGTTGAAAATTTTTCCAAAACTTCTGCTTGCGGGAATGATTCTGTTAAACAAATTATATTAATCTACGCTGTTAGTAAATATTTAGCTATTCCTTTTTATTTTGAATTTAAATTTAAATTTATTTATTACTTGCATCAGAATCTTTAATTTCCAGGAGTGTGCATTCCTATTGTTTGTAAACAAAGATGTAATTTTAATTCAGATTGACATAGTCATAACACACTTTCAGATTTCTTGAAAATGGATGTATTAATAAATTCAGAACATGTAGGAATTAATTCTCATCTTTCAGTAGATATCTATTGCATATATAAAAAGATAAATACATACTCCTTATATTCTGTTTTCCATGTTACAGTTATAAAACAGCCAGAAAAATGAAATACCATATTCTTTCTCAGTCCAACTGGCTTTGAACAATAATTTTATTTAAGTAAAGATAATTTCATCTTGGCTATGGGATGATTTTAACTCAACCATTAATAACTCTATGGACACACTGGGATGAGAAGAGGCTAATAATTTGCAAGTGGATTAGATATTGTTCTGCATTCCCAACTTAATCTACAGTGATTTCCCAATGTACTCCCATTCAAGTATAATCCAGGTTTGTTCCTACTTAATTTCTTCAAGATCTTCAAGATATTGAGTGCCACACATAAGGATTTTGGCTAACTGGACATATGCCTGTGGTATAGCAGTATAGTAGAACTTTGGAGGCTCAAATTTTGCTATAATGTTCATTATACAGTATATTGTGTTATAGTTTTTGTAGTGTAAAACACCTTTTGTATTCTAAAATTGAAAAGATAGATAATCAATTTTTAAAACTTAAATGTATACTAGATATCTACATCAACCAATATAATATAACATCATAAATCTGGATGTGAGCAGACATTAAACTTCATTTCCATAAGACAGAGCCTCCACTGTAGATAAGAACTTCTTGATGAATACCCAATTATGTATGATCCTTGTTTCTCTGCTATTATTTTGTTCGCCTGGCTTTTTTGTTAAGTAAGAGGAAAAAAAATCTTATGAATTGAACCACTAAATGTCAGGCTCCTCATGCAGAATATCTTGATCATACATAATACAAAATAAACTACTATTTTGATAAACAGTAGATTAGCACCACACTGGATTTATGAATGAAGAAAACTATATTATTATTATGGTTGGTTGCATAGTCAGCCCCTGAGTTTAGTGTGGATGTGGCATTTTTGTACCTCTATTGAGACTTTCCCAAGGACACTAGATAGGCAGATGTTGTTGTTTAATAATATCAAAGGTATCATACAGGATGTAAACTGTTTATTATTATGGTCTGCACAATTACAAGGTGTTTATTATTATTAATTGCACAATTATCAGATGTTTAAACTGGATTTGGCATTTTTATCTACTTATGGAGTCCTTATCAAGGACCTGGGGTAGACATATCTTGTTTGACAGTATTAAGGGCATTGTCACAGGATGTAAGCTGATCCAAGTAAAGCTGTCTTTTGCAATTGATGATTTATCAATGCCAATGGTTTTCAACTGGTAATCCAGATGTGTTGGGATTACATTTTGCCAGAGATATTCTACTTCTATTTGCAGTTCTTTGTATTTTGTTACCTTCTCCAGTTCTTTCTTTTCTATTCTGTTGTCTCTGACTAGTACTTGTACTTTTTAAACTGTAAGTTTCTACCAACTTTTCATTACTGGCAGATGATAATTTTTACAGATGTTCCAATGAATCATTTTGTTGACTGTGTTATTTTGTTGTTTATAATCAATTTGCGTGATCTTCATGCATGAGCTAAGTATATGAACTACTACTGATGATTTTTGAATTCTGGCCTTGACTGCATTAGTTTGAACAGTTTGGTCTTAACAGGCAAAATTAAGTATACAGTTTTTTTTAATGCTTCAGATGTGACCCATTTCCAGGTTTTATCTTTATCTAGTTTCCTCTCCTTCTTTTATATACTAAGTCAGTGCATGCATCTCCAAAAATGTGTTTGACATGAAATAAACCCTTGCCTCCACTTCTGCAGTACAGATACAACCCATAAACATCACTATGGAAATATAATGCATACTGAATAGTCATCAAATTTCTTGTTTTTCAGTGCAAACTGTCTAGTTCAGCTTGTGTGGAGTTAATAATTCCAGTAATATATCGTATCACAGATATGGTCCACGTATTGATGACTTTGATGGTCTTTCTACTGTTCAGTTTTATGGGCTAGAATGTTCATGATAGTATCACGTATCCAGTTTTCCTACTGGGATTATTCCCATGTTGAAAATGTATTTGTATTCAACTTTGAGGGTGGACTTTTATTTCGATACAGAATATGTCTACAATTAGAGAACTAATTCTCGATTTTGAAACTGTCCCAATGAAATAAACCTGTCGTTTTGATCAATATTATTTCTTAAACAGTTGACATTTATCCATCTTGAAGAAGTCTGTTTTCCATTGTGATATCATATGGCTTTCTGATAAATAGTGCTGCAATGACAGGTAATACTATTTTTCCTGGTAGGTATGTTTCTAAACTATATTTCTCTTTCTCTATACAAGCAGTCAGAAAACCTTAGCACAGACAGTCAAATGTTTTCATGGTTTATTGTAGATTATTAAAGGGAGTCATATGGTTAACATCTTTACACTGGACATCTCCACATGCTGTGAGGTTTTGGGCGCTATCAGTAAGCACTTGTGATCTCCTGCTGAGGTTTGCAAGAAACACAAGTAAAACAAGATATAAGTGAGTTATCAAAGCTGAAAGAGAAAGAGAGAGAGGGAGAAAGGGAGAGAGAGATGGCGCTCTCAGAGACATCAGAAACAACTCAATAGCTAAATTTAGAATTAAGAAATGGAAAAAGCTGTCTAAAAGGTAAAAGTTAAGGACATAAGCAAATTAAAATTAGTTTTTTATAAAGTTAAATGAAAAGTAACTCAATAACTATTTATGTTATTATCTTATTAAAATGCATCCAAAACAAGTGAAATAACCACAGATGTGTTATTCACTTCTGTGTACTATAAATAACATTCTATATTATTACACAGAATTAACTAGTGAAGTCAGTCATTAGACCATATTCAACAAATCGGGAAGAATTTCCAGAACTTTTAATAAGTTCAAAATGTAGCTACAGGGCCTGATTCATGTTACTTTAATTCAACAGCAGCTTTATTGGGTATAAATTGAAAAGGTGATGTTTAAGTGAAGCTTTAGATCCTAAAGTCATACAAATATGAGGTTCTCTAGCCCAAAGATTTTAGAAGCCTATTTGTTTGGCAGAAAGTTCCACTTGAGTCAGTTGTTGAACACCATGTTGGCTTGCACTTGTCATCTGTGATATATTGTAATGGGTGATTCTGTCTCTTTGGCTGAAACATCATCTCTTTGAAACATTTAAGTTTCAAATGTTTTAAACTCATCATGATTCTTTAAAACGAATAAAAACAAAATATAAACCTTTTAAAATGTATCTATTAATTTGTGCATTTAGGAATACTCACTTCAAATACTCTGAATTTATTTGAAATAGACATAGACAAACATTTATTAAAACATAATTATTGATGTAACAATGCCTATTGCTTTCCATGAGCATACAGTATGTACCATGGGAGAGTTCTTTATGCACTATTATTTTTGCCCCATATAATTTTATTGCACTCAATTATATGTTAGTTTTGATAAAGGAATTCTAAGGAAGTAAATTTTGAATCCGGTTTTATAAATATTTTTTATTTGTATAACATAGATTTCATAAATCAATTGGAATGGGTTATGTGTGAATAAATTACTACCTGCCATGTGGATCTAAGGATGTTAACTTTTGGTAATATCTGCCATAAAATTAAACTAAAAAAAATCTACAAAAGCAGGAAAGTATAATAAAGATTACATCTATATTAAACTATAATATAAATTACCTCAAAATTTTGCAAATCTGTACATTTGTACTCTATCTTCTGCTTTCACTTCAAACAATGCTTATTAAATTATTTTTAAATGAATAATTAAGAATAAAAAATTAACAAAGCTTAAAGTGTGAGCATGGTTTTTTAAGGACAGATATATTAATATTATAATATAGCATTCTTTTAGAATCACTGGTACAATACCACATTAGTATGACTTATAAAGGGAATGCTGATTCTTGCACACAAGTTTTTAGTTCTTTTATAAATTGAATAATTATAATGGATTCATTTGTATGGTGCTGGGGGAAAGAGAACTAATGGACAATACCTGCAGGGGTGAAGGTGAAGGACTGGACTGCAAAACAAGAAAAGTAAATACATTGTGAGTTATAAAACTCTTAAGCAACGCCAATTACAGGGCATGGCTGTCTTTCAAAAATAAGTTTTACATGTTTTAAAATCAGGCTCAAATTATAGCAATTCACATTTAAGCATTAGCAGCAGCCCATAATAAAGGATTGAACATAAATGCATGGGTTTTTTATATTTATATGAAGGAGTTACATGGACATGCAAGCTGGCAGCATATAGATGCTATGTTTTGCTTTCAAATGTAATTGATTATGAAGTTTCACTATCAGGCAAATGCAACATTTAACAATAAATATACAAGTGTGTACAATATGACACACTTTAAAGTGTTACAGGAGTTAATACCATATACATAAATATTGGAAGAGAAATTATATAGATGTGATGTTTTTGATAATGGTTTTATGCTGACTAAAAGTATATGGTTGCCAGCAAGGAACCACATTTTTTGCATGCTTTAAAATATATTTATTCTGCGTATATGTATCTTGCATATATGGTAAACCTACAAATTGTTAGATGTTACAAAACTATTTATAGATACATGCTGTTATACATAACAGAGATGTCAAGCAATTAAATGAGAGTTGAAGACGTATGTATTTAGCACATCTGATGTTTCTGAATGTCTAAATAAAGCAGCAAATCTATTACCCCGCCCTTAAATATGAAAAAATGGCTATTTAATCATTCTAGATAATAAAACAAAGCTACCGGTTGTGCAATTGAGTTTAATGATATGATTTTTGAACAAAATTTATCTACCTCCTTAAAAACAGAGAAAGTTGAAAATACTATATTTATTATAAGGAAAAGGAAAAAATAAAAATCTGCAAACCAAACATTGTTTTTAAAATTATAACCATAAATGTTCAATGTATGTAATCATTAAGAAAAAAAAATAAAGAGTCTGAAATCTGATCTGAATAGCACACAGCCAGAGTTTCACTGAATTCAAATAGAACATGAATAATACTTTTCTTCAAAAATAATGCATCAAAGTTGTAGAGAAATTCACAGCCTTATTTAGCTGAAATGGAATATGCAATAATAATATTCTTGCTTCACACTAGTCTTAATACAGAAGGCAGCATGAAGGATATTAAACGTCTTTTGCTTTATACTGATTTCAGTTCAGTATAACTAAGTGAATTAAGTTGATTAAGTTGATAACCAGAGGGCCCTTATAAAAAAAGTGTTTTAATGTAGATCAACTTTTTAGGTGCACATTTTGGATATTTTTACATTGCTTTCAGACCATGGAAACAAAACCTTATGTGATCCAAAATAATAGGAAAACACATGAGATTCCAAAATTTATCCTTATGAGTTTCTATTTCTTTCATAAATAGAAAAATGTGTCATGCATTCATTTGAATGCCCCCAGTGTTTTATACTGTTTTATCAAAAATAAGTAGAATGTTTATTTACAATGTATCCAGTATTATCAATCAAAGTTAGATAGTCTTTAACTCAACTATCATTTAATTACTTAATGAACACAAATTAGGACAGGATTTGAATGTACTGATTCTCTTTTTAAGGTGGAAAGTGAAATCACATAATGAAGACATATTGGTCTCCATCTCAGTTAATTTGGTTATGATTATATGATTGAAAATAATGATGATATAACAAGTTGATGTTTAGTAACCTGAGCTTATCAATTCCGCTTTATTTATATACTTCCTTCTTTAATTTTGCAAATAAATAAGCCTGCTGAATTTGTCTTTCATTTAGGGAAAAGTTGTATCTAAAATTCTTGGGCTTCTTATATCAGATGTACTTATTGTATGAATATTAGACATCTTTCTGGTAGCAATGATGAAATGTGATACAGAGCATTGCACTTAAAGCTTTTCATGTTCTTGTTCTTTCACAGCATAATAAACAACATTCAATCTGCTCAACTCTTTATTCTGAGAATCAGATATATTCTTGCTGATTATTTATTATAAACTAAATTCTTGTTCTTACCTGCATAATTGCTAAGGCCCTTTCTCTTCTTTCTGCGCCAATAGAGCCAGATACTGAAACCCATGAGTATAACCCAGCAAGCACCACCAATTCCAGCAATAAAGGCAGGTTGCTTGACAACATCCGTAATTTGTTCTGTTATGCTATTGTTGTTTTCAGTGATGATGACTTCATTACGCCCTCCTGGATAACATAAATAATTGGACTAAATAAATAAATAAAATAATAATAATACATAATAGCTGGCTATTTATGATATAACAGGTATGGCAAGATAAATAAAATCTAAAAATGTTTTATAACAGAATAATCAACGACTCTTAAAAAAGCAACTTTAATCGGTTCTTGGAAGGTATCAAAAATCTTAAAACAGACCTACTAAAGCAGCTCTAGGCCCATGGAATTCAATCTGCTCAACTCCTTTTACATTCTGTCTCACACAGTAGATAACTGGGAACATTTCAGAAGGTTACAAGTCAGTGCAACCTGCAGTGTTTTGCAGCAACAAATATTAAAAGCAGAATGCCTTGATGCAATCAATAGTCTTTAACATTAATAGCTATTGATAAGATGATCCTCCATTAACTTATCAATTCCTTTTAAAATAATCCAAAGCATCTGCAATAATTTAGCTATGTGTTGTGTGAAAAAGAATTTCCTCCTGTTGATATGTAATCTTCTGGCATTTAATTCCAGTAGATTTTAAGCTCTAACATAATGAAAGATAAAGTCAAACATACTGTTCTTCACATTATCTATGCTATCCATTATTTCATAGCCCTTTATGTCTCTTCCTTGATTCCAAACTAAAAATGTCAATAGTCACTTTTCTCATGAGACATTGTTAATTTAATTCTCATTAGTTTATATGTGAATTTTTAGAATCAACATTCATGACCAATGTTAATCAACCAACATAAAGAAGTAACCCTTCAAATTTATGCTTCCACTTTGATTCTCGTAGAGAAAGAAATAAATTTCCTTCGAGGTGGTAACAGAGGGTTGTATGACTGAAGAGAAAACTTGTATGACTGAAAGATCCAAATCAAGTTAGAAAATTGATACAATGGGAATTAATGAGTTGATCTAAGAGTAGAAAGCCGTGGTTCTGGTTCCATTTCAGCTGCTACTTTTTAGTTCCAGGTGACAGCTATTGTGGGTAAAAATTGGAGGGAAGAATGTTACATACACAATCTTGAATTCCTAGGGAAAAGGCAGGATATAAATTTAATTAATATTATAATAATTTTCCTTTGTTCCGAGCAAGGGCAATATGCAATGTAAAGATATACTCAATATTATAAGTCAGTTGGAATTCAAATTCCAATTGCAGTCCTTCATTGATATTTTGATTCATGGCTGTTTTATACTTTCTTATTCTAAATTTCCCTGTTGGAGCTTGTTTTTTGACATACGTATCTGCTAAAATTGGGATGGGACATAAATATTGTCCAAAATATAAGAAGTTTCTATAGAATTCTCACTAAGACAAATTTTAAAACAGATGCATTATTAGGAAAAAAAACCCTACAAAATTGCTCCCAAATTAACTAAAAACAAAGATAGAAAACAATTTAACTATGTTTTCCTTCTGGAGATATTTAAAGGTATTCATTCATATAAATTGCGTAACAGTGAAATTCTTACTAAAATAACCACTAATTTTATTTTGCAAACTGGCTACTGTGAAGAAGCACTTTTATGTGTTTATTTATTAGATTTTTATTTACTTTATTACTTCTAAGTAACTCAAAATGGCAAACATGCATAATATTCCTTCCTCCTCCTGTTTTCCCCACAACAGCAACCTTGTGAGGTGGACTGGGCTGAGAGAGTAATTGGACCCAAACTATTCAACTGAATAATGTTGAAATAAAGTATTTAAGATATTTTTAAAAAAAACACCTTATAGTGATGTAAATGCGTATTGTATCTAGTTTATCTATCATGAGCAAAATAGAGGTCATGCTTATAGAATGTTCTGAACTAGGGTCCCTGCTCACAGTCACCGTGCTCATAGCTTCTACTGTAGATTCCTCTATTTATTTATTTATTTATTATATTTCTATACCGCCTTTCTCCCATAGGACTCAAGGCGGTGTACAGTCAAGAAAACTATAGACACATAAACATCATAAAATTGCTAATTAAAATTATTACTTAGTTTGGTCAATTAAATAAAACCCAGAATTAGATAACATTTAAAAAATCATTCACATGTTCGTATGTTTAGCCCCGCCTATTGGAACATCAGGGTCTTGAGGGCACAGCGGAAAGCACGGAGATCAGGGATATTCTGTATCTCTGGGGGCAGTTCATTCCAAAGGGTTGGAGCCCCCACAGAGAAGGCCCTCCCCCTGGGAGTCGCCAGTTGACATAATTTGACTGACGGTACCCTGAGTAGTCCCTCCCTGTGAGAACGAACTGGTTGGTGGGAGGCTATTGGTGGCAAAAGACGGTCTCGTAGGTACCCAGGTCCTAAGCCATGGAGCGCTTTAAAGGTGATAACTAACACCTTGAATCGCACCCGGAAGACCACTGGGAGCCAGTGCAGCTCGCGTAGGAGAGGTGTTACATGGGCGTAACGAGCTGCGCCCATAATCACCCGCGCAGCTATGTTCTGGACTAGTTGGAGCCTCCGGGTGCTTTTCAAGGGGAGCCCCATGTAGAGAGCATTACAGTAGTCCATACGGGAGATAACTAGGGCATGAGTGACCGTGCGCAAGGCGTCCCGATCCAGAAAGGGACGCAACTGGTGGATCAGGCGAACCTGAACCTTTTTCTTCTTGTGCCATATCCATCATTGGACGTTAGCGATCATGTTGGTGATCCTATTTTTATCAACAGCCGCACAAAAAAGTGCTGCTGAGTTTTGTCCAAACCAGTCGCTTAGATTTTGAAGCCATGATGTTCTTCTTCTGCCTGGACCTCGTTTGCTATCAATCTTTCCCTGGAGGATTAAGTGAAGTATGACATATTTTTCCAGGTGTCGCATCACATGTCCAAAATATTCTTTCACTTTTCAATGGTTTTGATGATTTCCCTTTCCTTTCCCAGGTGGCTTATCACCTCATTTCTGATTTTGTCAACCCAGCTTATACGTAATAGCTGTCTGTAAATCCACATTTCAAATGCTTCTAGTCTCTTCAAGTGGCTTTTTGTTAGAGACCAACTCTCTACCCCATAGAGCAGGATAGAGAAGATGTAACGTCTGACAAGCCTCCCCAGGGGGAGAGCCTTCTCTGTGGTGGCGCCCACCCTTTGGAACAACCTCCCCCCAGAGTTACGTACAATAACAGACCTCCGGATTTTTCGTCGGGCCCTGAAAACCCATTTATTCCAACTAGCTGGGCTGGCTTGAGTCAAACTTTTAAACTATTTTAAATTGGAACTGTTTTTAATTATGGCCAAATTATTTAATTATTTTAATCAGTTTTTTAATCTTTCTATGTCTGGATTTTACTTTGGCTGTGCACCGCCCTGAGTCCTATATTGGAGAAGGGCGGTATAGAAATTAAAACAAATAAATAAAAATAAATAAAATAAATTTTCAGTCTTAGGTTTATATCGTGACTGTAGAACATCTTTTTCATTTTGAAGAATGCTGTTCGAGATTTCTTTATCGTCTTTACTTCAGTGGTCATGTCCCAGCTTCATGTAAATTAGAACCGAGGTACATGAATCTTTCAACTTTTTCTAGTGGTATTCCTTCCAAATTTATCAGTGGTAAATCAATGGGTTGTTTGCTGACAACCATGATCTTGGTTTTCGAAGTGTTAAGTTTCAAGATATATTTTTCAGATATTTCTGTAACTCTGTTGATGAGGACCTAAAGGTCTTCATGCTTACTGATGAGCAGAACTGTATCATCAGTATATCTTAAATTGTTGATCCAAATACTGTTTACTTTGAGGCCAGTATCAATGTTTTCCAGTGCTTCGTTGAAAATTGACTCAGAGTAGATATTAAACAACAGCAGAGGCAGAATACAGCCCTCTCTGACCCCTCTTCGTACTTCTGCATCATCTGAGTATTTTTGGTCTAATCTCACATTTGCTACCTGATGCCAATATAGATTCTTCATGATTCAAATGTCTATGTCATCTAGTCCCACTTGTTTCAGGACTTGTAATAGTTTGTTGTGTCTTATTTTATCAAATGCTTTTTCAAAATCAATGAAGCACATGTAAACACTGTGATTGAAATCTCTACAATGCTGTACAAGAACTTGAATGCTAAATAGGGCATCTTGGATACCAAAGTTGTTTCTGAAACCAAATTGTGTGTTACTTAGACACTCCTCAATTTTGTTGTATATTCTTGTGTGAATTATTCTCAGAAATATTGAACAGATTTAACAGATTAACAGAGTTGGAAGGGACCTTATAGGTCATCTAGTCGAAACCCCCGCTCAAGCAAACCACTTTTCTTTTGCCAGGCAAATTTTTCTTCTAATTTTTTTCTGCAATTCATTGTATTTTTCTTTGTTTTTATTTTTATAAGAGCTTCTTTCATCCATGAGATGAAGAATTTCATCCGTCATCCACTGTTGTTTCTTATGGTACCCCTCTTTCTGTTTTGAGATTGGATTACCATAATACACTCCATGGGGACAGCTCTTTAAGGCCATTTGGAAACTTCCTCTGGTGCAGAATGTAGCAGCACAGACAGTTAATAGTGTTTTTATTCAGTATATGAGAAACTACTATTCTGTGAGTTGTATTGGCTTCAAATAGGCTTCCAGGTTCAATTCAAGGTGTGGTATTCACTTCTAAAACCTTCTGTGACTTTGGACGGCATTATTTATGGAATTGTTTCTCCTTAGTTGTTTTTACTTGTTTTACTTGATCCAGCAGGAGGCATTTGCTTAACCATCAGTCAAGGAATGTTGGCTGATAAGTAAAATCATTCCCTCGACATTAGTCTAGCCAGGATTCTGTTGGCCTTTTGGCCCTGAAAACTTGATATTGGGGCTGAGCCTGGGGCTCAAGTGTATACAATATAAACCATTGACTAGATAAGTGGATGGCAGTTTTATAATACTTGGTAATGTGGTTTTATTTTTTTGTATTTTATGTATTGTATTTCATTCATGTGTGTGAGATAGGCAATTATATAAATTGATACAGTACTGCTTCGCAGTCTCTGAAACTCTGTATGTTGTAGAAATTGTATGGCAATCCACTAAACAATAATTTTGTTGATTATTGACATCTACTAATATAAACCCTCATATATACTGCTGGGGTGATATATATGCATAGATGGGATAGCAACATTTATCCACATTTTGATTCATTAGGTTTTTTTTTAATGAAATAATGATGAAATCATAAATAAAAACAGAATATATAAAGCTTTTACATGATTGTAATTGCATACATTTAAAATTTAAAAGTAATTTATCCATCTATATTATTTAGTAATCTTATATAACTGTTTTTATAATGAATAACACAAATAGTATCTATTACAAAGCACAGTTTTATTTATCTTGTTTTGGAAATCACAAAATCTCTAGAGATGACTCATTTCTTCCCATTTACTGGAAAAAATGTTCATATAATGAACACCCAGTCTAAAAGTCATTAGCGAGTAAATTACAAAGTATATAGGCTCCATTTTGGTTAATAGGATTAATTTGCTGTTTGAATGGCTCAGCAGAATTAGGCTCCTTTCCAGTCTGCCACTGAATATGGTCAATTTTGTAATCATTAAGTAGTCTAATCCCCAAATAATCCCCATTTCCTGTAAATTCTGTATTTTGAAAAAAGGTGCAAATGTATCATTTTAAAGGTATGGAATTTACCTCCTTGATGATGAAATGAATATAAATCATAATTTATTAAAATATATATGTATTCAAGCTATCCGAATTCTTAAGTTCATTAAATAATTCACTTTATTGCTTTTTCTTAATTTTTTTTTCCTTAATAAAATCTCTTTTCTCAAAAGCTAAGCAATAGAATATATGTGAAAGTCATGATCAAATTTCAAACAATTCAAGTACCCTTTTGGTTTGCCTTGCTTTGAAAACCATGTCAGTTTCAAATTTATTAAAATTTGAAGTTTATTTCTATTAAAGCCATACCATGTCAGCATATTGGTTCTAATCTTAAGTAAATAAAAATAAGTTTATTTGTTAAACTGAATGCATATAACTAAAAGTTAGATATTTCCAAATTCTATTCTTTCAGTGCTGGAGAAGAGAAACAAAACTGCTTTCTGCAAATGAGTAGCTGTAGTAGCATTAATTTTATTTCAGGAAAATCTGCATCTTTATGTCCACATTTCTAAAGCACATTTTAAAAATTATAGCTGCCTAATTCAAGAAGAAACTTTCCCTGCTATAAAGTAATTCCAATTTTGACATTATTTTACCATCCCATCCCATCCCATTGTATAATACAATGCAGGCCAAAGTTCTTTACAAGGAAGGGTGTGGAAAAATAGAGACATTATTCTGCAATAACAGTATTGTTTTTCTCTCTCCTTTTATAAGTATTTTTGAAGTGCTTTTTGAATTTTCTGCATTTTAGTAATGTGTAGCATAAACCAGCAAAATACAATAATTATAACTGCTTTAAATTGAATATGTTTTTTAAAAATGCATTAGACCAATAGACTATATAAAATGTACCCAGTTTCTGGTAAATTAAAATAAAGAAACATTCTGTTTTAATGACAATGTTTTAAAAGTTTTTGATCATTGGGATAAGTAGATAAATATGAAATATATTCTTTAAATATTTTTTCTAATTATTAGAATTATTAATTATTAGATTATTCAGGCTAATGAAAAATAGGGTGGCTTTCTACTTTCTAGCTCATACTTAAAAAACAAACATATTATGGTAAGCATTTCAATTGAGAACCCTATGGCTAAATCCTACAGGTAAGATGTAAAAATAACCTTTTAAATGAAAAATCTTCACCTTAGATATGAATCTAAAGCATATATTTTAAGTAATTTATAGATTATGTTTCAGTAGCAGGGGGCTGTGTTGTTCTTATGCCCTTCCCTTCAGTAGTTTTTATAGACACGGAACCATATGAGTTTTTTTGTTGCTTCACAATGCTAAAAGGCAACTTGGTGATTTCCAAGTTGAAATCTAAATAAACAATGTATCTCAATTTAAAAGGCTTTAACATCACTTGGATGCCTTAGGCTTTCGAATAGTAATTCACCACTATGTAAAGCTATTGAACTGTTGAACTGTTCACCTTTTAGTGATACAACTAACACTAGATATCTATACTATATAAGAGAAAAGGACATTCTTGAACTCAAAGGGATGGCAGAAGGGCAAAAGTGTGAAACAATGCATAGCTATTCATATTCCAGGATATATTCTTCTGTTAGCCTGTGGACCAATATTATGTTTTAAAATAATATTAATTTTATTTTTAGTTACTCTTTTTTTTAAAGGTCTTTATCTACACTGGATTTGAGACAGAAAGTTATGCTATTCCATTTATGCAAGTCACTTTATAAACTCCATCATCTGCAAATTCAGAATCCTCTGCTTTTTAATGGGCTGAATGGGTAGAAAATTCTCAAGGCAATTTTCAGAAAGCTCTAAAGTTTATGACATATCCTTAGGAAGGATAGATTCCCAATTATATCAATGTACTTTTAATTTACAAGTCTGTAAGACTGCTCTATCTTTTGGGGCCTTGCAGTTACCGGTACATGCACAAAAGTAGTTATTCATTTAAACGACAGAATAACATTGCTTTGTGATTTTAGAGGGTGAAAATAAGTGAACATGGATGCATATTTCCAATTAAGGTCAACAATATTAATGTGTTTGGTTTTGGGGGAAACACATTAATTAATTTAGAATTAGTTTTTGTTAGATTTAATCATAAACATAAAATACAGATCCATGTGCATGAAAAAAAGAAAAAAAGTGAAATCATGTATCACTAAATTACTTCATATACTCCAGGTGTTTTTGAATCAGTACTGTCAGGTTAGCTAATTAGAATACAGATGAGGATGTATCTGACCTGTAATGCTTCATTGTTTCTGCAGACTAAAATATAATGAAATATGTTTTCCTCCCATTGGACAGTAATGAAGAATAAAACTAATTTGCTGGCCCAAAAATTAATTAGACACATCAAGTTTTATTGTACTTATAATTGTGAAAATTTACAGCTGTTTCTCAAATTATTATACCAACAGTAGGAATCTGCACAATCTGTTATGGGGAGAAAACCCTTATAAGGAAGCCACAGGCAGTATTCTCATTGCATTTAAAGAAAATGTATTCTCACTTTTTTCCACCTTGATTGCTACTTTGAATGGGTCTATTTTGTCCTATTAAGAATAAATTCTACTGTTTGTTATATTTGACATCTACTTCAGTAGTCTAATGCTTCCAAATGCTTCCAGATTAAGGTCCTTCTGTTGTTATTTTATTCATGGAATTCAATTGCTATCTATTTGTAACTCACCGATATTTCCTGTCACATTTCTTCTAGAAAAAAAGATTTTCACATTTACCAGCCTTTCTGTTTCCTAAGCCATGTAAATTCTGGGTTGAAAGCATCTAAAATAGTTTGTAAATTCCCCTGCTATATCCAGTACTTTCAGTGAGAAATGCTAAAATATTTGCAATAATTGCCAAACTTTCATTCCTCTTCATTCACATTCACCAGTGATATGGCAAGGATTCAAAGAAATATGGAAGAATCGGAATGTATATGACTTTTCTGTTTCTCTTTGATGTATTCATTTTTAAAATGTACTTTTGTGTAGCTTTCTTTTTTTCGTATTCAGCAGAACAGTACCATATATCATGAGTTCAGGCTGAGCTTTACATGCTGAAATTTTGAATGATGTCTGAAGGTAATAAGGAACTGGATGGAAACAACTGAATTTAGATTGAATCCTACCAAGAAGAAATAGTTGTTTAATAATAAGATAGAGAAAGATCTCTATCTTGAGATTATTGTTCTTAATGGGATTCTGCTCTCCCCAAAATAATTCATGTTATCTGAAGATCCTGCTAGATAAATAGCAGATAGAATTTGTTGTTAGAGGCTTTTGTCCCACTCTGTACTTTATGGCTATACCTGGCCTAGATAGCTCTTGCAACAGTAACTCATGCCTTTATCACCTTGCAGTTGGATTACTGCAACACATTATGTAGCAGTTGTCTCAGAAGCCACAAAACTGCTACAGAATAAGGCAGCCAGGCTTATCTCCGTCCTGTCCCGTTCATATCGGAAGCACTGTTCAAGGCGTTTCCAGGTTGAAAGGATTAACTGGTGACATCACTGTTGCCTGGGCCATGCCTGTGAGAGCTCCTTTCATGTCTCCTTTCAAGGAGCTAGAGCAAATGATGGGAGCTCACCCTACCACATACCAACATTTGGGTCTCGAATGCAGGCTTGCTAACCTACAACCCAGTACCCAGGGCCGGATTTTCCAATAGGCTAACTGGGCTTCAGCCTAGGGCCTCAAGATCAAGAGGGGCCTACATTCAAATTGTTAGCAAAATTAAAATTACACTTTCACTATAGGTGAAAAGGCCTCACAAATGGAATAGCCTAGGGCTTCTTTTCATCTAAATCAGGCCCTGCCAGTACCACAATGTACAGTCAGTATTGAAAGGATCACTTCTCTCCTATTGCATCTATATATCCCATCAGAAGGAGAGACATGCTTTGGATCTCATCTAATAGGGAATATCACTAGGCAGGACCCAGGAAGGTAGCCTTTTCTGTCATAGTGCCTACACTTCTTTGGAACCTTTTCCCTCCAGATATAAGATCAGGTTGAATTTTCTAGCCTTCTGTAAACCTTTAAACGCATGGTTGCATCACCAAACGTGGAGTTCTGTTTATGGAAGACCCTGTGGAAAGGTTGTAGTTCTGACTATTTACCTACACTCCCCAGAGGCATGAGGTGAGATGGGCAACTGAATACCTGCAATGCAATACCTTGGGTGTTACATGGAAAGCCTAGTGAGATGTATAAATAAGTTTTATTAGCATACTACAGATACTGGAACCCATGCTGATAGATGACTTCATCAAGTGGCTTCAGGTGGATGTTAAATAGGTCCAGAGATACTACAGATCCAGAGCTAGAACTATTTTCAATAAAAATAAACTAACCAGTCTAAAGGAGAGAACTACTACAACACTGTGTTTCCCACCTCTAGCCCATGAAGCCAGTCCAGAAAGATACTGTATTGGATGATATCAAAGACTACTAGAGATGAAGGAAGGCCAGGATTGAAGAATCCTCACCCTTGCAGTCTCTCCACAGGCCATCAAGAAATGCAGTTGGTGCTTTCTTCAGTACTATATTATGGTCTGAGTCCTGAAAAGAGTACACAGATAATCTGATTTGTCCAGTACTCCCTGGATCTGCAATTGGCCATAGTCTCTACAACTTTCCACCAAAAATGGAAAATTGGAGATCCAATTAAAATAGTCCAGTATAATTGAATATAGGGAGATTTAGGATCCCTAGAGCTTATGCTCTCCAGAAGATTCCTATAATCAGTTATTAGTGGAGCAGCACCTCTGAAAGCCAATAGACCTTTTGTATGATTATAGCAACTCCACCATTTTGCCTTGGGATTGTGAATTGTGTCACATGTCCAGCCAGATATTAGAAATTCATGTCAGGTTAACCTTCTCATTCAATATTGGATCACAGTTGAGGAATGCTTTAAAATAGACTAATTTGGCATCCAATAATAGCCAAAATCCAAGATCACTCATAACCCAATTATAAGTCATTGGGGTCAAACACAGGGACTAGAACATAGAACTCATATAACACACTAAAATGGTCTTCTTTAAGAGGGGCCTACTCCCTTTTGGCGCCTATCTCCTCAGATGTAGTAGGCTTCTATTCACTGTCCTTCTTCCAAGGCAACAACACCAACTATTACCCCAATACCACAAACATCTCATCAGCTTGGTAACTGGTTCTTCAGGTTGCTTCTGTCCAAGCACTCAGCATCCCTACTCATATTAATATTCACACTGGCTCTTATACAAGTCATGTGGATTGTGGTTCACATAACCTACTATGCATCTGAAATTACTTTGTGTACTTTCTCTTAAGCTTTTTATTTTGTTTCATTTTTTGATACAGTGGTGCCTAAAAGTTTGGGAACTCTTTTGAATTTTCAATATTTATGCATGAATATTGACCTGAAATGTGATTTGTTCTTCACACAAATCCTAAATCTGAATAAAGAGAATCCAATTAAACAAATGAACAAAACATTATATTTGTTATTTTATTTATTGAGGAAAATTATATAAAGCTGCATATTTCTATGTGCCAAAAATATATGACCAACCCTCTAGGATTATCAGTTCATTTGAAGAGAAAATTAAAGTGTTTCAATCAATGGGATGATAATCAACTACCTTATTTAAAGAACAGAATTCTGAGTATTCCTATTAAAATCTGATCTACACAACCCAGTATGTGAAAATATGTCATGCTTGAACAAAGATTTCTGAGGACCTACAAAAAACAATTATTGATGCTTATCAAGTTGGAAAGGGTTAAAAAAACCATTTCCAAAGTGTTTGAACTCCAGTAACTCACTGTCAGGCAAATTGTACAAATGAGAGAGAATTCAACAACATTTTTCCTTTCCTCAAGTATGGTCCACCAGCCAAATTGTTTCAAAAAATTCCCAGAGTAACATCTAAGAAACAACTGGCCTCTTTTGCATTAATAATGTTAGAATTTAGTGAGTTTATTACCAGAAGAATACTGGATAACGATGGTGGATATGGCAGGGCTCCAAGAGAAAGCCACTACTCCCCCCAAAAAAGAATGTTGTTGCCAATCCAGTTTGCAAAAGACAGGTGGATAAGCCAGAAAACTATTGGAAGAATGTTCTGTAGGAGAATGAGACCAAAAAAGAATTTTGTTACTTGAATTAAAACAATAAACACTGCATTCCAGTACAAGAAGCAAATCCAATCTTTGAAACATGGCAGTGACAGCATCATGGTTTCAACCTATGCTTTTTGGCCTTTGGCTTACCATCATAGATGGAACCAGGGGTGGGATCCTACTGGTTTAACAACTGGTTCGCTAAGCACCCCAACCATCCAAATCATACTAACAAAGAATGGTTAAAGCATAAGAAACTAATATTTTGGAATGGTCACATCAGAGTGCTATGACCTTAAAGAAATGCTATGGAAGTACTGAAGTGGATAGTTCATACAAGGAAGCCCATAAGTACCCCTGAGTTGAAGCTGTTCTTAAAATGCCTCCAAACTTATGTGCAGGATTGATCAACAATATCAAAATATTACTTGAACATATTGCTGCCTAAGTTGATGGGAGGGTGCAGACCAGTTACTGAAACAAAGGTTCACATACTTTTGCCACACAAAAAGAAGTTGCTTTCGATCATTCTTCTCAATTAAAAAGAAACAAGTGTAAAGTTTTTGACTCATATGTTTAACTGGGTTTTTTTAATCTACTTTTAGGATATGTGTAGATAACAATCACATTTTGGGTCATATTTATGTAGAAATACTGGAAATTAAAATAGGCTCGCAAACTTTTAAAGACTATTGTATATCAATGAAAAGTTTCTAAGGCAAGCTTTTAGGCTTGCCTCAGGTCATGAAATTAATTCAGTATGATTAACAAAAACTTTAAAAGAGAGACATGGTATTTACCAGTTTTTCCTTTATCTGGATTCAAATCTCCTTGTATTTTGGCAGAAAACAGAAGAGACCATCTGCTCAGAATAATTGATAAACAGTAAACCTCAAATGCTCAGATAACATACTTTAAACATGGCCTTGGGCACCAGTAGCATAAATAAGAAAATAATGTAGTAATCAAAACAGGCAGAAGAGATAGCTTTTGTTAGCTGTTCTATAAATCTATCAAACTGGTGAAGTGAAAAATTCATAATGCAATGTTATTTTCACACAATAACTGATGTTTGTAATTTATTTTAGTAATACAGGCACTTCTCTGTTTTAGTTTTAGAAAAAATTATAAATAGAAAATATTCAACCATAGCTGTATCTTATATTTTCAGTCAGGATTCACGGAAGGCATAGCAAAATGTAATTACTTAAAACAGAGTGGCAGGACAAAGGTATTACTTACCGATTATTATAGGTTGTGGTTCACTTTTAACTCCAGTGCCAGCGCTAGTACTTGCTGCAACTTCCACTCTGTACTGAATCCCTGGATATAGGCCTCCAATAATTACAGACCGGATAGCTGCATCAACAGTCTTGTTGATATGAAATTTTGTTTCATTACCCAAGCACCATATCTGGAATACAGAAGTATTTGGCAAATATGACAAAATAACATTTAACTTCTGCGTGAGAAAACGAGAATAATTTCTATCTAGATCTAGCCTGTTTTCTCTCCCATTTAAGCATAATGTGTATTGCAAAATGGAATAATTTATTTTGGAAATTTATTGAAGAGACGATTTGATATCAAAACAGAACAAAATAAAACACATACTGTACCTATAAGCTATATCTTTGCAGTAATAATTAGCTTTTTAAAAGGATACATTATCTTCACCTAATGTATTCTAAAATAATACTTATAGGATAGACTAGAATAACAAAGTTGGAAGGGACGTTGGAGGTCTTCTAGTCCAACCCCCTGCTTAGGCAGGATACCCTACACCACTTCAGACAAATGGTTATTCAATCTCTTTTTAAAAACTTCCAGTGTTGGAGCATTTACACCTTCTGGAGGCAAGTTGTTCCACTGATTAATTTTTCTAACTGTCAGGAAATTTCTCCTTAGTTCTACGTTGCTTCTCCCCTTGATTAGTTTCCACCAATTGCTTCTTGTTCTGCCCTCAGGTGCTTTGGAGAATAGCTTGACTTCCTTTTCTTTGTGGCAGCCCCTGTGATATTGCAACACTGCTATCATGTCACCCGAGTCCTTCTTTTCATCAGACTAGACATACCCAGTTCCAGCAACCGTTCTTTAGATGTTTTAGCCTCCAATCCCCTAATCATCTTTGTTGCTTTTCTATGCACTCTTTCTAAAGTCTCAAAATCTCTTTTACATCATGGCGACCAAAACTGGATGTAGTATTCCAAGTGTGGCCTTAAAAAGGCATTATAAAGTGGTATTAACACTTCATGTGATCTTCATTCTATCCCACTGTTTATGCAGCCTAGAACTGTGTTGGCTTTTTTGGCTGCTGCAACACACTGCTGGCTCATATTTAAGTGATTGTCCACTAGGACTCCAAGATCCCTCTCACAGTTACTACTATTGAGCAAGGTACCACACATACCGTAACTGTGCATTTTGTTTTTCTTGCATAAATGTAGAACCTTACTTTTTTCTCCATTGAATTTCATTTTGTTAGATAGCGCCCAGTGTTCAAGTCTGTCAAAATTCTTCTGTATCTTAAGCCTGTCATCTGGAGTGTTGGCTATTCCTGCTAGCTTGGTGTTGTCTGCAAATTTGATGAGTTCCCCATCTATCCCCTCATTCAAATCATTGATGAATATGTTGAAGAGAACTGGTCTTAAAACAGAGCTTTGGCATACTTCCCTCCATGTAGATGCAGTTCCATTGAGGACTACACTTTGTGTGTGGTTGGTGAAATGTTACATGAGGTGGACTCTTACATTTTATTACTAAGATTTTTAACCCTTAATCTATAATACATAGATTATTAGTTTAAAAGGCGTTACTTCCCCCCCCTTTTTAGTATATATTTGTGTGTGTGGGTCTGCCCTATAGATATAAAGTGCTTTTTAAAAACCAATTTAACCACTGCATTGCATTAAAAATGAAAAATAACCCACCTTCAGTTATTTTAAATTATGAAACAGTAACTATTAGAGATTATCTACCAGAGAAGAATTCAGATTTACTACTCAAATCTAAGATTTCGACTAATAGTAACAACAACAACAACAACAACAGTACTGTAAGGAAGTCATTCAAATTCTGGTTTGGATATGAAGGCACCTCGTTTTGTGGCTGCATGATGTGGTCATATTTGACAATATCACAGATTTGTTAGAGCTTAGGAAGTTCCTAATGCTATATCTGCATATGATATTTAGCCCTAGACCCTTAAAGTCCTTGTACCTTAAAAAAACCCAAAAATTACCGTATTTTTTGGAGTATAAAACACACCTACCTTTTTTGGTGAGGAAAAGAAGAAAAAGAAATCTCCCTCTGCCTCTGCCTCTGAGCAATTTTGCCTCATTGCAGCAAACAGCAAACAGCCTGGTTTACTTTCATTTTCAGCATAGCTTGATTAGCACAAGGAAAAAAAATCTGCTCCAGCAATTTACCTCTTTGCACAAGCAGCAGAGCCCTGAGCAAAACAGCTGAAAGCAAATCAGCTGAGAGTCGGGAGGCCGATCCAATCAACTTGTGCTAATTAGGTTGTGCTGAAGCTGAAAGGAGTTTTTTTCTTACGCTATTTGCTTGTAAGGAGGTAACTACTGCGAGGCAAAGGGTGGGGGCCAGTGGGTGGGCAGGGCTACTATATTCAGTGTATAAGACACACCTAAATTTTCACTCCCTTTTAGGGGGAAAAATGTGCATTTTATACTCCGAAAAATACGGTAATTTTGTTGCCTGAGATTTCTAGTCTTCAATCTGTATACTCTGAACAAAGGAGACTCATAGTCTGTCAATATTGTTCATAATTAACAAACAATGTCTTGAACTGAAAACAATTTTGATCGCACACCTTATATGTATTCAGGTAATTAAAGGGGAATATCTAATTTCTCTTTGATTTTTCAGTGAACTAGTCACCATCAGATTGATTTCCAAGACATAGGATTCTAAAGAAAAAAAAAATTTTTTTTTGCTAAGTTATACTGAAGTTTGTAACTGGAAAAGAATCATGTTCATAAAGCAGCATTAGGAACTTCCTGAGCTCTAACAGATCTGTGATATTGTCAAATATAATAGACAAATATAATATTGTAGCAGTCTATATTCTTTTCTCAGAGGAAATAAAAATGTGTTTGTTTAAGCATCTGTACAGATGAAGAATAGTTTCACAGTAAAAAAGGCTGCTGAAAAACCACATGGCAATTTAGACCTCAGTATGAAATAACAGTTGCTTTCTTATATTGAATCATGAGTGATCAATATATATTTTAGTTTCATTAAAATTATATACATTTTTCTTACATTAGTAGATTATTATTGTTATATTTTACCTTGTACACCTATCTATTTACGGTCTAAGTCCAAGTCAAAACATTTTAAAATACAGAATACCATTAATACATGCATACGTACAGTAACAGTCACTTTCTCTCTCAGCCCTAGAAAGGATGCAACGGCAAACCATTTCCAAAAAACCTTCCCAAAAAACCTGCAGTTGCCAGGAGACAACACTGACTCAAAGGCACCCCCTCCCAACACACACACACACACACACACACACACACAGAGGGGGGGAGGGGGGATTATTATCCTTTATTCAATAAAGCTAACTTTGCTGCCACTAAATTGTTTTAATATATTTGAGCATGTACTATTGGGTATGGCAGGAAACAGTAAGTGGACTGAAGCTGACACATAGGCAGAAAGTACGTTGAGGGATAAATAGCAAAAGACACCCTCAGGTTCTCTAAATTTATCAAAAGGTACAAATCCCTGATTTAACCGAAGGATTATTGCTTTCTTTTGTTAATAAGGCTGATCAGATATTTTAGAACTCATCATGGTCACTGAAACTTTGTATTTTATTTCTCAACCTATACTATAAATAGCATAGTTGTACAATAGGATACCATAAAATAAGAGATTATCCAAAAGATGTTGTTTTTCTATTTATAGCCTTCATTTCTTATTTAACCGTGTAGGTAAAATTTCCAGTACTAAGAAGCAAGAAGAAATGTTTTTTTGCTTTGGTGCAAAAAAGGAAGAAGAAGGAGAAGAAGATGAGGAGGAAGAGAAGGAGAAAGAGGAAGAGGAAGGAAGAGAGGGAATATTGCCTGGAAAAGCATATCTGAAATACAGGAATATTAGTATTACTGATATTGGAACACACATTTTATTACTATTTGAAGAAATAATGGACAACATTAAGTGTTCTTTTTATCCTACATTTTAGTCTCACCTTATATTCTTGAATGATTCCATTTTGGTAATCTGGAGGAGGTGGATCCCAGGAAATACTGATACTGGTACTATTGTGGTTTCCAACAGTCAGAACTGTAACAGATTGTGGAGGGGCACTAGGGGCTATAAAAATGGAACAAATAGAAAAAAAGGGACATGGTGAAATGTACACAATTGGTGTTAAAATAACTAACTTAAAGCTATGGACTTGCAGGGAACTATTAAAAGACTTGTTATTCCAAGTTCAGAATGACGTATGGCTCTCTATGTACCTGAAAGGAAACCAGCTGCATAGGTTTGGTAGAATGTCAAGATTTGCAGAAGTACAAAATAGATGTTTAGATAAAACTCTAATAGTGAAATAAAAATAAAAGAACCCCAGATTGCATGTCTTACAGTCAAGGTACTGAATAACTTTGGGACAAAAGATTAACCTACCTGCTATCCAAACAAAGTAGTTAATTAAGATGCAGACACAGGAATACAAATCATATTAATTAATGTGATTTGCATCCTTGTTTGTATTCACCAATAAGTAACATCTAACAGTTCAACCTTGATCTGTACCATTATAGTAGTATAATAACAGTTATCTCAGTATAAATTAAAATACTTCCTTGGCAGGTGTTGCTGTTATTAAATGGACTTCAGTCATTTGAAAACTTTTTTCTCATTTCCCTTGCTACTGGTTTGTAGGTATTACCATGCCTACTTCTTGACAGGTCAATTATTCCATTGCTCAGCTCCTTTCCCCAGATATGAAAACGGCCAAATCACTACTCATCTTTTTCAGATGGAACAAAACATAATTCCTTTTTTTATTTTCAGAGCCGGAGGCCAATTGTTTTAAAATCTTTAGGCAGGATAGGCTTCTGAGGAAGCATTTATTTTAAAATTTGATTTACTTGGAACTGGCAGAGCATTTTGAGGTATCTGTTTTCCTGACAGAAATGTACATTCTAGTACTAAAATAGTAAGAATTTCGTAAAATATCTTCAAAATTGTTATTCAACGTTTTATATTAAAAGTATTTCCAAAAAACACATGGGTCATAGTATAAAATGGGCTGTTTATAAAAACTGCTCTTTTTTTCTGAAAAAATGAGCCATAAAAATCTTGGAGTTTTGCCTGAAAAATATAAATTGAAGATAATTACGAAGATAATGAAAGAATTTTTTTTTAATTTAACAAAGATTGTTCCTTTTTGAAAAACATGTAAGTCTATAAATAGGGTACTATGCAAATAGATATACTGCAAGCTTTTGTTTTTTAAAAAAACAACACCTGACATTTAACTGTTGACAGTACAATTTGTTATAGTCTTTTGTGGTAATGAAGGAGACACCCAGAAGCAGAGTGGCTGAAGGTTACATTAATATCACAACAGCTACAGACTGCGAGTGTAACATATCTATACATAGAGATTCCTAAAAATCTTTGCTCTACAATGATACGAGACTACCTGCTTTACTCATCTGTAAAATAGCAGTTACAATAAAAATGGAGCAACTCTTCAAATAACATACAGTTTTAGAATAACAAAAAAAAAATTAAATGTAAGAGCTCATACAGCAAATAGAAGAAAATAAATACACATTTAAAACATAGTCTTCAATTTGTTTGATCATTATTAAGTTATATTTTTCTCTGCTTCTTGTGTAGGATTAGGTATGCTAGAACACACAGAGAGTGTATGTATACAAATAGATCTATTTGTACTCTGACATACAGATATTATCAGGATTACAAAGAGACTTTTCTTTTAAGAATTGGCATTCAAACTACTTTATCCAGATATTACAGCTGATACAGTAGTTACAGATTTTGTGATGATAAAGCAATCTGTTGTTCTTTTAAGATGTAAGCAAAGAGTTAAGTGATCACTTTCTTATAAAAAAGGCAGCTAAGATAGAACAACTTAGAAAAAAATAAAAAGAGGCAGTTGACAGTTGTACAAAGCAGAAAAGCAAGAAAAAACTAAAAGCAGACAACCAATATTTATAAAACAAAAGAAAAGAAAGACACTGATAATTTTTGTGACAAACTAAACAATTCTGTAAATAACCATGGAGCAGTATTTATTCTACCCTCTGCTATTTCTTCACACAATATCATTAGTTTTTTTAAAAAAGTATCTTTTCAGTAAATTAAACACAGAATATCCCCTTAACCCTTACCCAGTGTTAGATTGTCAAAGAACAGATGAGTAAGGTAAAAATAACCATATATGCCCAAACCTTTTTATAATATTTCTATGTTTATCATTTTGAGATATTGTCTGCAAGAATTAAAAAATATTTATCACTGTCCAAAATTAACTAGGAATAAACTTCTGCCCAGATACACTTATTTATACTTCATTTTAAAACAATCTTAAGCATTATAGTGGTCATTATCATATTTGTACCACTGAAACTGGTAAGATAATACAAATATCTAAGAAATACTTTAATATCAATCTTGATTCTATTAATTAATTTTATTGCAATTCTTATTGTACTATTGTGTGAAAGGAACAAAATATTTTAATATTTATCCACACTTTTCATAATTATTGTTTAATCATGTATGTTAACCATTTTTTTATACAAATAATTGAAGCTTTTCTTCATAAAGAATTTTATCTACCCTCAATGAAGGCAATTATACGTGTCCCAGGATAATGTTGCAAGATCCAATCTGGGTCAGTCTACCCCTGTGTTGTGGCCCCGCCCTCTGAGCCTATCTCATTGGAGGAAGAAAGCTCCGAACATGAGGAAGGGGAGTCAGCCAGGCCTCCCTCTCCAGGCCCCTCCCCTCTGGCACTGTCTCAGGTGCCGGCCGAGGGAGAGGAGATTAGCCAGGAGCCAGGGGTCTCGGATGAGAGCGAAGGAGAGCCGTCATTCCTGGATGCACGCCAATGAAGGCGTGATAAACGGTTGCAGCAGTTAAGGAGGCGTGCTAGGGATTAGAACTGAGTCACTGGACCACACCCCAGAGACTATATAAGAGAGGGTGGTGGCTGGTAAAACTCCGTGACGAACAAAAACGAACTTTGGCTAGTCACTTGAACAACGTCTGAAGCTGCCGAAAGGGATTTTGTTTTGCTGGACTATTTGCAATGCGTATGTAATTTTATGTTATCTGTTGCAGTAAAAGCTCTTGGCAGATGGTGATTATATTGCTGCCAAGTTTGAGATAATGACTTGTGTGCGTGCCAAGTACTTTCTTAACCCTCAGCTGGCTGTGTTTGTGTGTGTATGTGGACGGGGACAGATCACTCTTTGACTGTTCTAGTTAAGCTGTTTGCTTGTTTTATTTTATTTTCCTGGGATCAAATGGCAGACATGACACTCAAAAAAATATGTGTTCACTCAACTCAAGCCTCCTAGGCTATCATAAAAAAATAAAGGACCGGTAAATAGGTACTGAGAGGTTGCTGAAGTGTAAAACCAAATACAGCTCTCTTTTAATATACTCACAAAGTTATCAGTGCCTGCTTTGTCTATTATAGATACACACTGTGAAGAAAATATTGTTTTTGCTTGTGCAAAACTTTATGATATTTGCAATAGCATATAACACTCAATAATTGCAAACATATGATTATTTTTTTCATAATTTTCTTACCTTCCTCAGTGGTACGTGCAGATTTTGATTCACTGTCCATCCCTTGAAATTCATTGAAATATGGACGAACTTTAATATCATATGTGACCCCCTTTTTCAAATTGATAAGGATAGTACTCCGTTCTGTGGGGACATTGACTTCCACAGTCTGCCATGTAGAAGGGGAAGTCAGGCCTGATGTCTGTCGATACATAACTCTATAACCCTGAATGAACTGTGACTGGCGATCAACCTGAAATAAAATTAACAGAAATGGTCCTACCATAAGTGGAAGAAATAAATTTAACTCAGCTCCTCTGAGTTGTCATTCATACCGTGTTTTAAACTATATAATGTACTTCTTTCAGGTTCCTTATTAAGAAAAATGGTTACTTTCTCATAACTGTGATTCTCCAAATGATCATAAATACGGTCAACTTTCTTGTGCATGATCAACAGGAAAAATGCAACTAGGAATGTTTTATAACTGAGGACACGTGTGTGTGTGTGTGTAATGTGCCTCTACTCCTCATTTTCCTGCACTCTCATTTCACTACCCTCAATGCAACAGTCTGAAACTGTACCTGCCAGAATAAGTACATTATGAGAAAAGACAGTGAGTCATTGAAAAGGTGAGTCACTGAATTCACAAATCACCAATGGGGTCATGAAGCCCCAGAATTCCAGGCAAGCAATCCATTTTCTTTTTCATACATATAATAAAAAGCTTATCTTTCAATTGGGAAAACTTCTCTTCCAAAAGACATACAGTACCACCTTATGTTTAGGTAATACAATTACTTATAAACTTATATCTATAATGGGACTTTGGGAACCATGAAATAATGAGTAAAGAAACCAGGAAGTATTGAGACAAAGAAATACATTTTAATACCATAGTTTTAGAACATAAAACCCATCTCAATGAGGAAAGCTAGAAAATTAGAAAAGAAAAAAATGTCAAAAACACTACTTAAACTCATGAGCATACTCCAAATGTATGATGGGTAATAATGGCACATACTGCAAAATTATATTTCAGATCACATCCAAATGAGGTGCAGTCAATAAGTCATTAGAATCAATACTGACATTTATGAGTGTCTGTTATTTTTTGCTAGAGTGAAATCTGGAAATAGAATAAAAATTTTCAAAGGAAACTGATCATACAAAAAGGTTAATATAACTTCTCTGATCACAAAGAAAGAAAAAATTGTGGTCAATACAAAGGTGAATGTGGTTGATGCTGTATTGATGCTGATCATAACTGGCATTCATTTCTGGTATGAGTCAAATTATCTTTTTTTCTAAATGCAACAGACCCTCCCATGTTAAAGTACAGTTCCTTGACAGTGTTTTACAGGTCTTTCAAAAGGCCCCAAATATATCGTGATATGTCTATGAAATCCAATATTTCCAAGGAAAAAGCTATAATTCTGTCAGAACTTTGTGTGTGTGTGTGTGTGTGTGTGTGTATGTGTGTGTACATTTACATTTAATTTTGTTACAGGGAAGAAAATGTGACAAGAAAGTGTGAACAATCATTGCCATAACGGGAATAATAAGAGCAGAAGTAATAAAATATTTGTAAAAGACAAATATTTGATAAGATCGTTAATTATTCTTTTCAAAACTAATATGGTAAATCTTTTAAGAACTACACTAATCTTGTGTAGTGGAATAATATATTTATATAGTAATATAATATTTATGGCATCTAGGAATAAAAAGTGACAAATAATCAATCAATGGAATTAGAAGTTTTTTATATGAATGAAAATCTAGCTGAGTGACAAAATTAAAAATGAAAAGATCCATATTTTGGCATCTTGAAGAAAGAATATAGCCATGCATTTTTGCCTGTGAAACTGGAAGACCAATATAAAGTTTACCAATGAAAATAACATTTAAAATTTGAATGAGAGGATAAAGTGGATGTCAAGACTGCTAAATAATGGTGACCAGGATTGAGAGCAGTGAGCATGGTGTTGGCCATTAAGACGTCTCTCTTATCTTTCCAGAAGAATGAATATCCTGTAGAAGTAAGTCATTCTCAAGATGAACTATATTAGTGTACTTGTTGGGATGAATTACTAATTGCCTGTAAATTCTGTGTGCGTAGACAAAAATCATAAACTTATACTGTTCAAAATCTGTAGAGAAGGTGGTTAAGATAAATGATTCCAGGTATAACTGTTGCTCCTCCCCCCTCTATCTACTATAAAGAGTCAAGAGAGTGACCTGCAGTTAGAGGATTAGTCAGGGCTAACAGGTTTGAAAGTTCAGTTTTGATAAAAGATTACAAAAGTATACTAATGCTATACTAATACTATTAATATTTAACACCATATACAGCCATAATCTGTAGCTAATTAAGAAATGGTGAGGGAGAAAATTGGTTGGATAAGAAACAGTAGACAGAACTCCTTTGCTCACAATAGAATACCTTATGCCACCAGGCTTGAAATGTTGGCTTGGACAACCTAGAACTACACTGCCTACGGTCTGATCTAAGCGTAGTACACAAAATTGTCTGTTACAATGTCCTACCTGTCAATGACTACTTCAGTTTCAACCATAATAATACATGGGCAAACAATAGATTCAATCTCAAGGTAAACTGCTCTAAACTTGATTGCAGAAAATACGACTTCAGCAACAGAATGGTCAATGCCTGGAATGCACTACCTGACTGTTGTTACATCCTCAAACCCTCAAAACTTTAGCTTTAAACTGTCTATTGTGGATCTCACCCCATTCCTAAGTGGTCTGTAGGGGGCATGCATAAGTGCACCAGCATGACTACCGTCCCTGTCCTACTGTCCCCATTTATTCATTCTCATTTCCTGTGTTCATGTCTTTCATTCCTCACAGCTTGCTGAGTTTATTAAAGCTTTTATTTACTTATTTATTTACTGTTATATTGTTTTGGGCAATATCAAGAATAAGCCCAGGGTTAGAGCTAAATCATCTTTCCAATATCAGTTACCTCTATTAAAATCTCTTTATACTGTTCATTAACTTTTTCAGTGAAGAATCAAGTTCTTACAACAGGAAAAACACATACTAACAAGAAACTGAAACCAGATTTATGAGATCTAGGAATAAATGCATTTAAACAAAACTGCCTTTGTTAAAAACCTTACAGCATATGTTACAATATTAAGTTTGCATTTTATAAACTTCTCTAGATACACTTTAAGCGAATTTATGCCTTGAAAGAAGGACATAATTCACAATAATAGCTTGTTAATACTGAAAGAATCAAGCTGTGTTTTTCAGAAGAACATTAAGCAGCTGCTTTCAAATGAAAAAGTCTGTAAATCAGGACAAATTGTTTTTATACACATTTGAGTTTCATTAATTAAATGTTTTATGGATATAAGAATCTATGAACCTGGCAATTATTATAAAGTACAATTCCTCTTCACATTATATTGCAATAGAGGTGTTAACATCAATGACACAATAATAAGAGTTACCTTTTACCCACATAGTATTTAGGTAATCAATAAAAGTTTGAAATTATGAAACATTCCTGTGATATAATAGAGCAATGTAAATTATTATCTTCAGGGTATTTATGCCTACTGTATTTTATTTGTGCATAAAGAGAGGTACAAATTTAAAGCTGGGAAATATAGTAGTATGATTAAAAGTATATCTGGCTTGCTTCTTAAATAGCTAAGTTTCGGGAAACAATGATCAGCAATTGAGTAGCCTTTTGTACATGAAATGATACAACAGTCTTCATATGTAGAGTCAAACATTTTTGAAACTGTATAAATTACAATGAGTAATTATAGTTATTCTACTAACTAAAGATGAGTTTGCCAATATAATTTGCCGTAGAAATGTAAAAAACCCTACCACATAATCTAATTTTATATATTATTCTCAAATAATTTGAGAATCTGAGAAAGAAACAAGATAAATATAAGCTTTTCTACCAGTGGTATATAAAGAAATAAAAGTGAAGTTTAATTGAAAGTAACCTGCAATGATGACCTGCAGTTTTCTGTACCAACCAAAGAATAATTAGACATGTATTTGCATCAAAACTCAAAGAATTGGAGCAGCAAGTGGTCACAATTTGGCTGATGAAACAAGACAGCAGTTAATCTGATTTTAAAAAAAGAGTCATTACAAATAGAACTGACTGTACAAACTTCCCATAAGAAAACAAACAAAACACCTAAGCAATGGAGGAGAGAAACAAATAGAAGCAATAAATTCTGCCCCCTGGAATCAATCAAACAAACAAACAAACAAACAAATAAATAAATATTCAAGCCCTTATAGAAGAAATAGGCTTTAAGGCTTCAGGAGATGTAGTAACATTGCAAAACTGGTTAACAGAATGGTAGAACCACTAAAGCGCAGAGTGGTTTGTAAGTATGTCCTGCAAAATATAAAGAAGAATGTGATTACTATTGTGGGAAAGCAAAATAAATGTATGGTGACAGGACCATCTGCTCATAAACCACACTCTCTTCGAGTTGCCAGGATCCTGGCAACAGAACAACCTTCAAAATGTATCACATCTATTGATATTCTTTCCCATTTATATATAGAGAGACAAGAATTACTGCGAACAACATCTACAACTGTATTATCATGAATCTTGAGCATTTACAAAGAAAGATATAAGACTGGGATAGTTCATGTAATCCTTCTTGTGTAGTAAGAGCACCATAAATACGAAACAAGAATATTTCAAGCGAATTACAAATGGTTGTGCAAATAGTGTCAGCAGAATAAAATTGTTTTTGAGATCACAGTTTGAACTCCTAGAGTGCTGGCATGAGAAGAATAGACCTCAGAAGAAATGGTAAAACTATTTTAGAGCTTTAAAATGAATTTTGTGGAGATTGGAAACCAAAAATTTAATGGCTAGTTAAATAATTGTGTGCTGTTTAAAGGAGTGAAATGTGGAAACATTGTATTACTAGGCTCATTAAATCACTCAATGAAAAATCAGAAAGAACTTTGGCTCATAAAGCAAAAATAAAGCTGAGCCTAGTTAAACATTTATTTTAAAAACCTAATAAACTCAGAGCAATAGATTTCTAAGTAAAATGCTGTGCTAATGATGAGAAAAAGAACTGCAAATATGTGAAAGCTCCTAAAAATGAGACACTAAAAGTATAATAGTGAACAATTACAATGAGGGAAAAATGATAGCAGAAGATGGCAATAAGGCCATAATAAAGGTTGATGAAGAGCAACACATTTAGAAGTAGGAAAAAGGAAAAGGACACCAAGGAAAAGTACATAATATCAGAAAAGCTAAAGTTCAGATTGACTGAATTTTGCAAAATATGCTAAAATATAGTAAAATAGAATTTGTATATTGGCTTCTCCATTAGGACAGCAACATGACAACAAAAATAAAAGTAAAATGACTTCACCATTATTTTGATTCAATCTTCTACAAAATGGAGAACATATTGATGACCTTGGAGAACATATAAGATCTCTTCCTTAAGAGACTAACCCTCAGTTTAATAATCTCTGAGGGACATGGGTTATTAAGAAGCGAGATAGATAGACAAACAAATAAAAAAAAATTGTAGAACGATCACTCAATCTTCAAGCTTAGGATGGTTGATGAGAAATTAGTAGGGCTCCAGTTAAAAAGAATCTGGATAAAATGGATCATTAGTAACCCTTCCAATCTACAGTCATGCCTGTTATAATATTGGTTTTATAGATGATATGTGACAAAATTTAAAAGGCTTTCATTCACCAATCCTTACTTAGTTTGATCTTGGTTGCATTCAATATCACAAATTCTGATATCCTTTAGGAAGAACTGAAGAGTTTAGAGGGGAAGGCACTGTTTCAACTTCTCAATGCCACTTTCTATTTGAGCAAGGTGTCTCCTTCCCTCTCTTTTTAGAAAATAATTCTGAACTTTTGCCCATAGGGTTCATAGTGGAAGGTACACATTAATCAGAAGCAATTGATTCAGGAAGTTCATCTTATTCAGAAGACAAGTGATTTTTTTTTAAAAAAATATAATTTAAATATTTATTGACATAAGTCATTATTCTATTGTGAAATATCTAGAATCACAAAGGCAGTATGGAAACTAATTTATAATTAATTCATTATATCCTGATTTGTTCCCTGATTTTCAGTCTTTTCTACTTTACTGCTCTCTAGACAGTAAAAATGTAGTAAAACAACCCCTTACTACGTGCATCACAGTGTTCGACCACAATAGAAAGAGCTAATTGTATACATGTCGTTGTTCCGCCAAAGCCTGAGTCTTGTAATTAAACTCTGCTTGCATTTTCCTCTTCAAGTCACATTGTAGTCCAAGAATCTATTTTCAGGACCAGAAATAAAAAAGATTATGAGAAACAATCTAATTTCCAAAACATATCCTCTCCAGTTTTCTCATTTCTCCTTGCCAAATATTTGTCACAAATATTTATTGTCTGGTTTGACACTCAAGGGATAAAACAAACAAGATAGAACCCCCCCCCCCCCCTTATTAGTACTAGTACTCACAGGTACTACACACTTTTGTGACAACAAGACTGAGGAATTTAAAGGGAATGAAAAGAAGTTGCAAAAAGTGAGTTTGGAATGATATAATTGTAGTGCCAAAGAGGGAAAAAAAGTAACAAATTCCTTTTTGACATTCTCCATAAAGTTAGCACAAGAATTTAGCCAGCAATATTTTATATTGTTCTTTATAAACTATTGCTGGGCATTCAGATTTTAGGATATCCTGATTTAGCTATTCCAATGCATACATGTATGTGAGATGGGATTTACATGAGATATAAATTTAATAAAATAATAAAATACTATTTCCTTTAATGCCCTTTTATACTGGTATCTTGTTATAGGCAAGTATTTTAATTTATTTATTATTAATCAAATTTAAATAGTTGCCCATTTTACCAGAAATGATATAAATCAGAGGTTTGCAACGTGACAAACTGACACGTTTCATTATTTGACCTCCTCCAATACTAACCTTTATGGCAAATGCCCATAATCTTATATTTTGGAAGAAAAGTGGAATTTCAGATTAGCTCTCTTTGGAAACTTTTTGCAAAGATCTATAAGACAATGGATGAGAAGTGAAACGTCTTCAAAGAAAAAACAAGAAAGTCCAGTTGCCTCTTGAAAAAAGCATCTTTGGGATAACTATAACCTGGATGCAAACATACACATCCTTCTATATCCCATCTTTGTTCTGGAACTCAAGGCACATTCATAGTGTTCCATCCTCCTATATTTCTTAACAATAACCTTTTCCCCCCCAACTGCTTGCTGCTGTGACACTGAGAGTAGATGAGTCCTTCCTTCAGTTATCAGAGATCAGGCATATTGGGACCCATCCTATCCCTCAGGGGAGACCACATTATGCCGGGGTAAAATGCTCCCGGTTCAGTCCGGTTCGCCCAAACCAGTAGCAAAAAATGTAAAAAAAAAAACCTCCGACGATCAGCTGAGCGACACGCGATCATGGAAACTTTTTTTTTTAACTTTTACTTTTTAAGCATTTTTTTTCTACTAGTTCTCTGGAAGTGGAAAGTTTGCATGAGGTTCAACCTCTTCGTTTTAACATATGCAATTTCTATATGAGAGATATAGAAGTTGTTGCCCTGATGGGTAACACACTGATTTAAGCCAGAGGGAAAAAAGCCTCCTATATGGAACATGCATGCTCTTAAAGAAAAAACAAAAAGAAGTTGGAAGAGTCCAGGATGAGGGGATGATTCTACTATAATACAATTCTGCTAAGTTTTTATTGAAGCTGATATTGATGGACCACCACATGGCTTAGGCCTGGGGTACTTGCAGGACCATCTTCTGCCATCCTCCCATCATCCTGTGCGCTCTCACAGAGCGGGCCTCCTCAGGGTGCCGTCAGTCAGACAATGTGGGCTGGCGGCCCCCAGGGGGAAAGCGTTCTCTGTGGGAACGCCGACCCTCTGGAACGGTTTGCCCACCGGGCTTAGGACAGCCCCCGACCTCTTCTCCTTCTGCCACGAACTGAAGACGTGGCTTTTTCATCAAATGGACTGACCTGTTGAGAAGGGGGGTTTACATTGTAATAATTTTAATTAATTTTAATTGGATTTCAATTTATATTTAATTCATATTGTTGAATTTTTATCTTGTAAGTTGCCCTGAGTCCTTCGGGAGAAGGGCGGCATATAAATTGCAATAAAATAAATAAAAAATAAAATAAATATATTGGACTTGATGGGGTTGGACTTGATGACCTGCAGGATCCCTTCCAATTCTGTTAATCTGTTATTTGACCTCTCAGAGTGGATTCAGGTATATCATGTAAAGAGATGCATCCCAACACTAATCACATTAAACATTGAAGGCTGAGTGAGGAATACATAGTGTTCTTTCTTTAGAAATTTTGACTGTATGTAATGAAAGATTGAATCTTCTTATAATACATAACTGAGTTCCATAAAGCAATTTTCTCAGAATGTTATTCTTAAGCCAGCTTGCAAATTTTATAATTATGGCTACCCATTTCTGTCCTCAATGAATTAATTATTCTATTAAATTTATTTTGTAAAACAAATTGATGTAGCAGTATAGACTGTCCAATATATGCCAGTCAGACACATATAAAACATGTATTTTTTATTTCACATATTGTTTCTGGCAAACTGAATACAGGATGAAGAACACAGGACAGCCAAAAAGCATCACTAACGATGCCCAGCATGAAAATATAACTATCATTATATTTTATTGAATAGAGGTTGTAGTGGAAAATTGATCTCAAAGTTATAAATGCTTTTCCAAGAGTTTGTTACTCTATCAATGGATGAAGTTATAAAGAAAACATAAATTATAGCTTGCAACCCAAGTATTGTATTTCTTTCAGTTAAATATAGTATACTTGAAATATATCTAAAAACAATCTGCTTACCAGTTTACTGAAACTTACACTTGCATCAAATAATAAAATGTGCTGCAGTAAGAACCCTAGAAAGCAGTTTACCAATTGTCTTATAGATGTCATTATAATTAATTAATTTTGCAAATTTAGATGATCACCCATCTAAATTTGGGTACAAATTCTGGGTGAACAAAATGATATAAATACAAAATCACAATAAACAAATGGAACCCATTAAAAAAACTATGCTAGACCCCTCATTAATCTGTCTAACAACATAAAAAAAGATGTCATGCTTGGGTTTAACTAACACCCTGGCCTGAATACCTGGGGAAAGGCCAGCAGGGTCAAGACCATTCAATTGCCATTAGAATCTTGGCTGGAAAGTTGTAACATAGGAGAGACACCATAATAGAAAAAGAAAACCAAAATCCAGGCAATGTCTGAGAAAAAACATATTCTGGATGATTGTATAAATTATGTTACAATTATAAAACAGTGAACAATGAAAAAAGGATTTATGCAATATCCATTTATATTACATTAAAAAAAGAGATGTTCAAAACACCAAAGAAAAGCACAGCATTAAATCCAGCTACAGAAAACAATAAAATGATGCCCAGCATTAAAATACACTGTAATTCACCCAACTGGGACTCTATACATCCTGATGTAAAAATCTGAAGAAATAGCCAGATCTTCACTGCACTCTGAAGGCCTTCAAGGTTAGGGTCAAGTGATTGGGGCAAGACTGTTTCAAAAGGTAGTGTCTGCTATGAACATCTCTGATGTCTTTTAAATCCAGATCTGGAATGTGTCCTTCCTGTTAAAGCACATGAGATGGGCAGATATCCTAGGGCGCAGATACTCCGGACACACAGGGCTTTATTAGTTATAACGACCAGATGACTGCAAGGAATATAAATCCTTCCACCCTTCACCATTCAGTCAGAACTGAAGAAGCTTCTTGGATGAGAAGCAAAATGTCTTCAAGGGAAAAAAAGTCCAATTACCTTTAGAAAATACACTAACTGAAGTTTTTGAATAGTCTTCAAGGGCAACCTCTTCTAGAACTCCATACAATAATCTAATTCAGAGATGATTAAGGCATGAAAAATTGCAAGCTGAGTCCCATGAATGGGTTCAATCGAGTTGCAAAATGAAATTGTGCAAACACACCCTGCAATGGCTGCCACCTGCTGTCTCAGAAGGAGTTATATGTGCCTAAATTATATAAGGGTAAATGTAAAGGATTCCCCTATCCAGTTGTGTCCAACTGTAGGGGCACTGTTCATCTCAGTTTCTTAGCCGAGGGAGTCAGCATTGTCCAAAGATACTTACATAGTCATGGGCCAATACACCGCTAAGTGGGCAGGAGCTGGGGCAAATAATGAGAGCTCAGCCCTTCGTATGGCGCTTGGGTCTAGAATATGAGCTTGGTGTCAGTTTTGGAAGACAGTTTGGGTCTTGAATATCCCTGTTAAAGCACATGAGATAGGCAGATATCCTAGGGCAGAGATGCTCCTTTCCAGTTGTATTTAACCACTGAACCATCATGCTCCTCTTGTATTGTATACTGAATCCAAATGTAATACAACCTCATTCAGACTAAAGGATGACATCTCTCCAGTGGAATGCAAAACCCACAATTACTTGATTTTGGTAGGATTGAGCCAAACCCTATTATTTCCCATTCAGACTAACACTGCCTCAAAACATTGAAACAGAACTTCACTTGTGCATTCAAAATCAGATATGTACAACCTCATGTCAACAAATGACCTTTCCTTGTGGCTTCATGTATATATTAAAGAAAAGAGGAGACAGACCATTTGAAAAATAGGAGTCAAGGATTAGACTGCTCTCCTCCACCAACATTGACTGGAAATGCCCTGAAGGAACAGGGCTCTCAATTGCTAAGCCTGTAGTAAGGTCCAGAAAGGTATCATATTGATAGAATTGAATGCTGTCAACAAGTCAATGATACAGTATCAAGATCCACCATAGGTTACCTACAAGCAGAACCAAATCTACTTTAAATATGTATCTTAGCCTCAAACCTAATTAGTGTTCTGACCCAGCTTTAGCAGAAACAAGAAACAGACTCCTTATCCCGAAAAACCCATATTTATTATCTCCTGTGAATTAATGGTATTCACACACTGAAAAGTCCAGGCAATAATCCTTCAAAGAGTTAACTGCAGTAACAGACTTTATCAGTTCCTTGAGATAATTGCCAGGCCTGCCGCAAAACTGTAAATTAAGTTTTGGCAAGCAGTATCTGAGGCATGAAACACGATGAGCCAAATTTTCCGAAATCCGAACAGTTGTCTCCTACAACCACCACTCCCATTTCCTTCTATTTAATCCCCAACTGGGAGGGGCCATTCAGTGTCCATGTGTGCCTTGCTTCTCGAGTTGACTCCTTGTTCTCAGTTTTTCTCCTCTCCTAACAGCTGTTGTGACCTAGGCTTACTGAGGCTTACACAACTACAGCTCTGCGCATATGCAAATCTGAAACAGGCCCCAGCTGTTCTTCCTCACCACCTATCTCAGCTTCTGAAGGCAGCTGTCTCTCCGGTGGCTGGGAAATGTCGGACGGTCCTGGCTCTATCTCTGCTTCTGAAGCAGAGCATCCATCAGAGCCTTCCTCAGACTCCAGAACTGGCCCGAGTTCTTCCCCAACCTCCTCCTCATCATCCGAGTCTACCGCCAGTTCTGCTGGCAGCTGGCGGACCACAACAATTAGAAGGAGTTCAGATGATCCAATTTATAAGAGGTCCAGGAGGAGGAGGGGGAAAAAACCCTAATTTTTTGTTTCCTGTATCAAAATCATATAAAAAACAAACTCTGTATAACTAAGAACCAAAGACTGAATATGAATGAATAAAATAGCAAAACGTCTGTGTAACAAGAAAAAATAATCTTTTAATAGGATTAAATAAGATTTTTTTTTGGTTTTCCACAAGTATGAAATGATTCCTGGGTATCAAAAAAGATGGCTGAAATCTGATGTACTAATGTTTCTTCTCTTGAATAATGTTTTTAACATTATTAAATATTTTTCATTTTAGGAGATTCTCCTTAGTAAAATTAGAAAAAATATAACATGAGACATTTTATCTCTCTATGCCGTTATATATATAATATTGGTTGTAATTAGTTTTTTATTTCTCACACAAATCTGAATAACTTCAGTACAGTGAGATACAGAAAGTTTTCAGACATCTTTCACTTTTGTCAATTTTGTTATGCTGCAGCCCGATTCTACAGTTGTTGAAATTCATTCTTTTCTTATTAATCTACCCTTAGTACCCCATAATGACAAAGTGAAAACAGATTTTTAGAAATGTCTGTAAATACTTTCTTAATGCACTGTTACTAGTAAGGTCTTATCAAATGCATGGAAAGAAGGAACTGGAACATGGTAATCAGATTCAGTATTTATCCTATAATCTTGAAATGCTTGAAAAATATTGAGCTACTCTAATTTGAAGAAAAAAATTATTGAATGGATTATTCAAAATTACACACACACACACACACACACACACACCTTTTCTCATAATCAAGATTTCCCATCAAATGCTCTTCTAAGCAAAAGCTTTTCTTTTACTGCTCTAGCTAATCATCATTTTTACTATAATCATCTACTTTTACTAGGCTTCACGCAGTTGTTTGTAAATATGGATTGCAACTTAACTTACTGTTGACATAATAAACACCAAAAGAAGAAAATGCATCTCGGTAGAAATGAGACCATTACCATGCAGGCAAACATTATAAGTAGGCACCATTTATAGAGAAAGACAGCACATGTGCAGACATACATCTAAATTTTACATGAAAAGAAGCATATACACGAATCAAAAGTTACCATGTTACCATAAATTTTCATAAAGAAATAAAGTCCTTATCAGAAAAATTATTCCCAACATGTAATCTACTTTTTAATTTCTAATAAAACAGAATTGCAAACAATGAAAGGTCACATATAATTGTTAGCATGTATCAAATAATGAACAATTATTAAGAAATTCAGCTCATGGGCTATAAATTAAACTATCTACTTTTTTATAATAAAATACTATTCTTTTTCCCCCTGAACCAATAAATAGGAAATATGCAGCAAAACAATATATATATTTTCAGATGATTTCCAAGGACATAAAGTAAAAGAGAATAGAAAGTAAGAGTGGTAAGTATTTGTTTGTCAGCAGTCAGAATACCAAAAGTATTTTCTGCCATCTGCCAAACCAACTTTCTAAAAATAAAATGAATTCTCAGAGAATGCCATTCAAGATCCTAAAACAGACTTCTAGTCAAGAGAAAACCTATAGAGTTTATTTGTAAATAAATATACAGTAAATATTAAAGTATCACAGTAACATTCCAATTACTGATTAGAATAAGGAAAAAATTAAGAACAATCAGACATTTTACTATATTTTTTTCAAATCTTACCGTCCAGGTCACTTGAATTGTGGTAGGGGTAAGCACAACAGGATTATGTAGTCGTACAATTACATCACCAAGCTCTTTTTGGACTTGTCTGTGATCCACTCCTTGTGCTGGTGGACTGATATCTGCCAGGTCAAACATATCGGTGTGCATCAATAAGTTATTATCTTATTAAGGAGAGTCAATTAAATCAATTTATTATGATGACTGAAAGCATAATAACCTTCACTTAAATGAATTTTATTGAAATTAGTTTATTCTCAAACAATGTAGTAGTCAGATTGGATTCTGGTCCGGATAGAACACTTATGATTTATATAGTAGCAGTATTTTTATAAGATATAAATTTATTTTAATAAACATATATATTTTTCAAATAGTATTGAAATGTCCACTGAGGAAACAGCACCATCATTATAAAAGAAAGCCTCCATTCCCTACTCCCTGCAGTCAGTCAGCCAGATATTGCGAACAGTTTGAAAGCACGAAGAGGCCTATAAGTGTCATGAGATGTACACCAGTTCAACTTAAATTCTAAAACAAGAAATCCTAAAGTGTGATCAATGTAATCTCAGTCCCATACCAAGACCTGAATCCTTACTGAACAGTGTCCAGATATCCAGCTTTTTCTAAGATGTTGTGAGACATTTCTAACCTCTAAATACAGTGGTACCTTGGTATTCATTGTTAATTGGTTCCGGGAGGCGCAATGAGTACCAAAAATGATGAGTACCAAACAATTTTTTCCCATTAGGAATATTGTAGTGAGTCACAGGACCGCCGGCATTGACAAGTTCTAGCTTGTGCATGAATATCTAACAAACTATGAGTATTGGGACAAAATTTTCACATCAAAATACATTGAGTATCAAATTTGATGAGTTTAAAGCAGTTGAGTACCAAGATATAACTGTATAACAACATAACGATCTCAAATAATTATATGCAAATGTGGGTCTCCAGGTGTTTGTTAACTTCTATAATTGATTAGTTACTCTTCAGTTACGGCAACTAAACTCGAATACACATGTGATACAACCATTGTATAATGTTCTTGTGTTCCTGTAACAATACTCTACACAAACATAGCATAAATATTTTACCGAATGATTATTGGTAGTAGTGCTATCCAGATAGTAGCTATACTGTTTCAGAAGTTACAATAAAATATATTTCAACTTAGATAGACTGATATGAATACATACATACACACATAAACACACACATATTATATATGTGTATTGTGTGTGTGTGTGTATATATATATATATATATATATATATATATATATATATATATATATATATATATATATATACACACACACACACACACACACACACACACACAAACATATACATACATACATGTGTGTGTGTGTGTATATCTATCTATCTATCTATCTATCTATCTATCTATCTATGAAAATATTTAAAAATTAATAGAAATTTTTGAACAGGTCAGGCAGATTTAAATTTCTAAGAATTGCAAATAAGGAATATTCCTTTCAGGAGGATATTTTAAAAGTGTTATCTATCAGTATAAATGTTTTTCCATATTATATTGTGCTTAGGTTACTTGTGTCGCCAAATCATATGGGTCAACATATGGAACCACAGTCAACTGTGTGTTAGCTTATATTTCACTTCTTTAAAAATAATGTATTTATTAGATTAGTTTCAAAGGGCTGCATCACACTGACAATGATTTGAGCAAAGCAATGCTTTAAAGCTGCTTTAGAAATATTCCTTTTTTCAAGTTTTATTTTTTGGTCATTCGGTGATCTTAAATGTATATGGGTCCTATCTAACAAAATGAAATTCAATGTAGAGAAAAATCTTATACTTAGGCAAGAAAAATCAAAAGTACACATATAGACTGGGAGAAACCAGGCTTAATAGCAGTAACTGTGAGAGGGATCTTGGGAGTCTTAGTGGACAACCAATTAAATATGAGCCAACAGTGTACAGCAACAGCCAAAAAAGCCAATGCACTCCTAAATTGTATTAACAGAGGGATACAGTCAAGATCAAGTGAGGTACTAATACCACTCTATAAAGCCTTAGTAAGGAGAGATTCGACCTGGAAATAAGGAGAAATTTTCTGACAGTGTGAACAATTAACCAGTGGAACAGCTTGCCTTCAGAAGTTGTGGGAGCATCATCACTGGAAACTTTCAAGAAGAGACTGGACTGCCATCTGTCAAAAATGGTGCAGGGTCTGCTTGGACAAGGGGTTGGACTAGATGACCTACAAGGTCCCTTCCAACTCTGTTAGTCTGTATCTGTATGCACTACTGTGTATACCTATTATATACTGTATACATTCCAGGGGTATACATTCACATATAATATTTCTGCCTTTGCATATGCATATTATAATTAACTTCAAATAGGCTGCCTGAGAAATAAATTCAAGTTACCTTGGGTTCGGACAGGATCTGACATGGTGCTGGGATCACTCAATCCTTGTGAATTGATAGCTCTCACCATAAACAGGTAGATGGTATTTGGACGGAGTCCTCTCACAGTGTAAGGAATTGTTCTAACATGATTAGCCACTGTTTGCCAGCTATTGCTCACCAACTGGCTGAAATGAAAATGAATTGGAATACTATAGCTAAAATCACATACCTTAAAAAATGGTCAAGGATATGTTTCTATCTGCTGTTAAAGACAAATAAAGACATCATAAAATGGGCTATCAAGACCAACAGAAACTATGATAGATTCTAAATCAATTAAAAGCACAAAACTCCTCACATATGATTGATTATGTAGCATCACATTGTTGTTAACTCTTAGTGATCATATAGATTGATTGCTTCATGATGACCTCTCCCTAATCTGGTCCTTCAATCATAGAAAAGTCCATCTTGGTAGATCTTATCAGGTAACACAAGAAGATTAGGTAAACAGGAGATAGCTCTTTCTATATTCAGTCCACATCATCAATAAATAAATTTAAAAGAATTAAAAAAAGGTAAGTGATTATTGAGGTATCAGTTCCATATTTAGCTCCAACACTAGATTTGATTGATACTGGCAAAGAATACTGAAAAATGTTTATAGCAAGCCCCCTATTTATTCTTCATCCATTATCAACATGTTGGTAAAATACATTTTAAATATTTTTATAAGTTTTATTCTTATAAACTCATATGAAAAGTTTAAATCAAGTGTTTGAAACATTTTAAAACTATGTAAAACAAAATATAATTTAATTACATTAAAAGCACCCATGATTTTTCTGACATTAGCTAAAATTTTGGAATGAATTTTGTTCAAAAATGCAAAGGATCATGACAGTAATACGTTTTAACCTACCTAAAAGCCTCAATGATATATGCACTTGTTGGTAAGTTCCCAGGTGTGCCTGGCTGCCATGACAAGGTGACACTGTTCTTAGTGACATCAGTGACCTGAGGCTTGGATGGTGGTCCAGGAAGATCATTTAAATCATAATTTTTGCTAACTGCTGCTCCCCCAAATTCTACAGAATGCAAATTGGTTATATTTTACATGTTTATAGTTGTTTACTAAAGAATGATTTAAATATCTATTTTAAATAAGTTTGTAGTTATATAAATGCTTTAAACACATGCACAACATATTAAAAATAAGTAGTTTTGAGGTATAACGTATTTTATCATTTCATTTCATTATCATTCAATATAGTAACAAGTGAAGCAAGAGAGAAAGAAAAAGATATTCCAATTACTTCTGTTTATAGTAACATTTTTCTCCTATAATGAGAGATTCAGCTAAATTAGGGGTAAAAACATGTTTAAAACAATATTTTATCCTCCTACGCTTGTCTGGGGGTATCAGGATTAAAACAGCTCTTAGATGGATGGGACTAACTTTCTTGATCCATTATTTTCCTGTTCTTTGGGTAGATCTTAAAGGGGAAAGCATCAACTATTCATAATAGGAAAATGGAACTGATTAGAGGACAGACTTTATATGTTTTACTGAACATGAAGCATTTTGCCCTTAAACCATCTCCCTTCAAACTTCCCCAAAATGAAAAAATATGGATGCATCAGCTTATACTGCAAAATGATTTTACATGTGTGTGATGATGTGAAATAAATTCAGTGACTTACGCATTTGTATTAGATATTGTGATATTAGTATATAACTGCATCTTTGGGAGTGATGACATAATCCCACATATATTGCTATGTTGATGTCACTTTGGTCTGTTATGGACACCATTGTCTCTGGACTTAATATTTCCTTCCGTGCATACAGTTTTTAGGAGGGACAAATATGAAGTTTCTCAATATACTGAAGGGCCACAATGGCTATTATAGACAGTGCTTTTAGCTTGCTGACCTGTCTATGGAGTTCTGAATTAACTTTTGCCAATACAATGGCTTCTACCACTGGGTCTTGAAGCTAGAAAGCTAGAGGGGGAGTAGAAAATGGGAAAGTTTCATTATATGTGTAGAAGGCTTGCGCAATATTAAATTTTGCACTTAACAAAAATCTTTAATAAGAATCAGTGATAATGTATTGAATGTCCTGATTTCGGTTGTAGTACATTTTTGTTTTGGTTTTCTGTATTATGTAGGTACAACTTACCTGAAACATCCAGCACAGCACTCCAAGATGTTTCCCCACTTGAACTTGTGGCAACACAAGTGTATGTGCCCATGTCAGATATCTAAAGACATGGAAATAAGAAATACCAATCCTTTACTTAAAATATTCATTTAATTTTTTAAATATTTTTGTTATGAACTAAGACGGAAGTATGATTCAGAATTGTTATAAAGTGGAATACAATATTTCACAAAAAATTAGGCATTTCATTTAGTAAATTGAAATAGTTCCTTAATTTTATTTGACATATTTTCATATTTCTATCCCAAGTTATGTCCCACATAACTACTATCACTAGCTTAAAGTTACAAATTTAAAGGGGAAATAATATAATACTTTTTTTAAAATAAAATATAATTAAGAAAGAGAGCAGTAAAAGTGTAGACATCTACATCTGCTTTCTAATTGCTGGGAAACCATAACTATTCAAGTACATTGTTAATCTAGGTCCATATAACAAACACATTCATTTCCTTTAACTCTGTGAGAGCAAATTGTTCATTCAAATAATTATATTTCTGAATTATATAATTGCTTTTGTACATGATTATTTAATCAAATCTATAGGCCACTTCAGCTGAAGTTACAACTGGGGGCTTACGGTACTGTATATAGCATATTCCTCAGAGTATGCATTCGATATAAATTATAAACCAATTAAACAGAATATGTATGTATATATGTGTCCTAAATTGGATGGATGGATGGACAGATGGACAGACAGACAATCTTCCACTGCAATAATATAAATTTGGTAAAATTATCTTCCCTAAAAGATTGAATTTAATCGTATTATCTCTATACAAGATTTGTTTAATCTAACATTTTATACTTATTCCTTCAAAATCAAAAGTGGTAAGTAACAGCATTATTGTAGCAAGGAAACTATTTGGCTTCTCTCTGAAGGCTTTTCAGTTCTATAGTAATGTGGAGCTAATACTGCATATGTATATGTAGAAGAAGAGATGACACAATGCTGCCTTTATGTTTAGGTCACATGTGCTGTTATTGATTTGTTGTTTAGTTGTTGCTTCTCAGTTGCTTGATTCACTTTTTATCACCTAATCCTATATTACTAAGGAGTTCAAGGAAATGTTTTATTGATATTATATTTAAATATTAAAAATCTTTTACTTAAAGTTCATATTTCAATATTTGTGCTATCTTCATTATGGAAAAATATAATGTAAAAATCTGTATTTTCATCAATTTACTACATTTGAGGTAAGTCTTGATTTACAAAATATAAAAGAAATAGTAATGCTAAATAAAATAGTGTAGGTAGAACAATAAAGGCAAGAAATATAACTCAAGTTAATTTATACCATTTCATAGTTCTCTATATACAATTTCATAGTTCTTTATCTTTGCTCCTACTGTGTTCATATATTCATTCATATTTACTGCATTTGGTTCCTCATGCCTCTCTTCTTTCAAATATTTATCTTATGATTCAGATCTTTGTCTTTCTCAGCTATAAATTTAAGTTCCTTTTCCTATATTGTTGCTCTCTTTTCTATTCAGTCCACTTTTATTCATCATCCACCCATTATTGATCCATCTCTACTTGCTTTATTATGCACACTTAAATTCCCTCTTCTTATTTACCCTTATATTTTTTCTGCAATACTCATTTTTGTAGTAACTTAGTAGACAGACTCAAACTAATAAACAGCCATTTTTATTTATTTTGATATTCAATCTCTACAGCAGACAAAGTTCAGTTTCACACATTTATCAGCAGTTCACATTTTAATTCCCCCATTTAATTACTTAATAAATTTTAAAGTACACAAATTAGTCTACTTGCTTTAATATTTCCTAATTTATGAGTATGTAGTAATTGTTCACACCATTTCCCCTGTCAGTCACAAATATTCTGGTCTTGATTAATTATTTTTCAGATTTATATGATCCATTAAATCATATCATTAATTTAATATTTGGTAGGAATAAGTTCTCTATAAACAACACAAAATACCATCTAATTCTCATACCTTTAGCATCACCAGAAACTGTCCTACCTATTTTTATTTTAATGTATTAAAAAAACAAAGGAATAATCACATATTCCCGGATTACTCTTGGCTCAATGATGAATTATTTGGTAAGCATTCTCTTTATTTTCATGCATATATGCTTCCATATTACAAAATTCCTACCTTATTTAGCAATCAACTTTAATTCCACATACATGCAACAATTTCATGATTCAAATGTTTTTACCTTGTCACATTTTTTCTCTCTGTGAGGACAGCATAAATGGCACTACCAAATTTTGCTGATTGTCAAGTTGAATGTATGTCGAGTTAAAATTCTGTTGAACACCTTTCTAGGTACATTTAACAAACCTATCCCTGACAGTTATGAATTAATTTTATTTTTTAAGCAAGTATATAAAAATGATAACCCTATAGTTTCAAAAATGAAACTGAATAATTCAAATTGTCAACTGTAGAAGTACAAAGCATAAAAAACTGATTTAAAGGAGGCTATTACCACAGAGACTACTATGCCATCCTAAAGACTGGAATAAACAAAACCTATATACTATAGGTCTCTTAATAACAGGGTAAAATACCATGTTTTCCCCAAAATAAGACCCTGTCTTATATTTTTTTGAACCCTGAAATAAGTGTTTGGCCTTATTTTTGGGGAGGTCTTATTATTTTGGAGCACGTGGAGCAGGACAGGCTCCCCTTACCATCTTATCTGATTTCCAGCTGTCTCCCTAACCCTACCAGAGGAAATGACAGGGACTGTCTGCACATGCATTTAAATATTTTCAGGGGAAGGTTTATTTTCGGAGGGCTTATTTTCAGGGGAGGTCTTATTTTTGAGGAAACACTATAGGTACACATAACAAATGAAAAGGGGGGGGGGTTATCCTGGAATTTATAAAGAACAAGATTGACTAATAAGCTGTTATTTCAAAGGAAACTACATCACATGAAACTTGGAAAAGGTAAAGATATTCAAGACTGTATAAATGCTATCTTGGACAATTGCGCAGAATTATGGAGAAAGGATAAATATGTGGCAGCTTTATTTTATGTAGCCTACCTGAATCACATAGTCCACTTAAAAAAGCTTAGAAATAAGGGTTGAGGCAGAATTAACATTAGAATTTTTTAAAGAAACGCTTGTAGATGAGTTTCAATGCAGAAAGTAAGCCATGGGGAAAATAATGATCAGGATGAAGAGAGAATATTAAAGTCTAGAAATACTAGACCTGGATGAGACTTCAACTGAGGATTCTCTGAAAAACTTCCTTGATATTTCTTCATGCGCTTCATACTGCATCAAGATGTTTTGCTGGCCATTTCCAGTAAGGCAAAGCAAGGAAGCCCGCCTTTTTTTTACTTTCCAGTTTTTATTTGTGGTGTCGAGGCAATTTCACTTTTCTATGACAAGTTGCTGCCTTAGATTTATCAGAGACAATGCAGCTCTGCAAAGTGGCACTGCTTTGCCAAGTTCTAACAAATACCAGAATATATAGAAAAGAAACTAGAAATTAGAATTAGAAATAACTTTAAATAGGCACAAAAACACATCTTCCATATGGAAAGGAAAGTAATTCAGAAGAAATTTACAATGTGATAAGATAAAGGCTAATACCAGTGAGCAAAAATAAAATGATTTAATGCAATTTTTAAGATTACCAAATGCTACTGAAAGGCTTGTCAGGAGTATTCTTTAAATAAGTGATACTACATGACAAATGTGCAATTTATCCTTCCGAAGGGCAGAAAGAATAGGATATTTTGATAAAATTCAGAAAGTGAAATGGAGATTATCAACATATATTGTTCTAAATTTAAAAAGATATTGCTGTGGCCTGGTGGCCGCTGGCCCCTCTAACAACCGAATCAGATGAAGAGGCGGTGTGGGAGTCAGGGCCAGCATCAAGGCAACCTGAGAGCTCCGAGTGGGAATGGAGCTGTCAGAGATAGAGAGAGAGGTGGAGCCTGGGCCGTCCATCAGCCCTCAGATGGAAAGTCAATAGCCCCAGGCCTGGAGTAGCTGAACAGGAAGAGGAGGAACAGCTGGGGCCAGTGCCTGACGCACGGATGCACAGAAGACAGAGGAGAGGAGAGCAGTGGAAATCTATGGGCCAATTCTTGGGACGGAAGAGCCACCACTGCTAGTGAAGCCCCACCCTAGCTCTGGAGATAAAAAGGCAGGGGGCAGAGATGAATAGATATGGTAGACAACTATTCATCTCCCTGCTGGACAGACTTGTTAGCCTGCTGTGAGAGAGAGAGAGACTTTTTGCTGGGGCTGCTGGCGCTCCTAATAAAGGGAACATTTGTTTAACTACAGAGCGTTTGTCATGTTTGAGAGCTGGGTCAGAACAGATATCTTTTGTCATTGAGCTGGTTAACAGAGTAAGATAGTACAATTCTGTCTGTCTGTCTGTCCGTCCATCCATCCATCCATCCATGCATGCATGCATGCAGCAAATGTCTGTATCAAAATTTGTTGCCGGGACCTATAAAATTAAATAGGAGTGCTAAATGCATATAATAAAAGAAAGTGCATTCAAATTTGGCATCACATTTAGAACACCAATATTCCTTTTTTTTTAATTTTAAAAACAAACTTTATTCAATTTAAAAAGATAAAAGGTTATACAAAACGTTCTTAACTCTATAAAAAAAGTACAATTCTAAATTACATATATACTCTAACAAACAGGATTATCTATCTATATTTGAACATGTAAATACATATATACATTAACCTTGATTTCTTAATGACAGTGTAAATTTGTTACCCTTAATTTCTTACTGTATTTGACTTTAGTTTTTTTCCATCGATTGATCCATTCATACCATCTGTCCATATTTTGTAATACTGTGAGTCTTCCTTGTTGTTTAATTTTAAAGTTAATATATCCATTTCTGCACATATAAATATTTTTTGGATTATTTGTTGTTCTGTTGGCAACTGTTCTAATTTCCAGGATTGGGCTAGGGTTAATCTAGCTGCTGTAATTATATGTAATGTGATGTATTTTATTTCTTTTCTACTACTTTTTTAAAGTATGCCTAATAAAAAATTTTCAGGTTTTAGGTCAATCTCTTCTGTTATTTCTGTTATCCATATTCTAATTTTCATCCAAATTTTTTTAATTTTTGGGCAAAGCCACCAAAGATGATAAAAGGTTCCCAGTGATTTTCTGCATTTCCAACATATCAGATTACAATTTGGGTACATATTTGCCAATCTAGCAGTGCCACCTATACCACATCTTATAGTGGTTTTCTTTGTACGTTGTTGCCTTCGTTATTCTACAATTATTTTCCCATATCATTTACCACTCTTCTAATTGTATACTTCTTCCAATGTTCCTAGCCCAAGCTATCATTTGGCCTTTGACTATGTTTTCTGCCAGGTCGAACTCTAGTAGGTATAGATCTTTGAAATTAATTTTCCCTCTTTAGTTTCTAATAATTTATCTAATTGATTGGATTTTATATCAACTCCTCCTTCTTCACTGTCTTTTTTATATCTAGTTTGTATTAGTAAATACAGCCACCAGTCTAATTCTATACCCTAGTCCCTGAGCTCTTGGCGAAATTTAAATCTCCCATTAATATCCAGAATTTCTTTGTATCGTATTATTTTTTGAGTAGGTGGTATGTTGGGGTGCATTGTATTGGGGTGCATTGTTGCCTCTAATGTAGTGCTTACGTTTAATTTCCAACCAGGTGTCAATTAGTGAATCTCTAATTATATGGTTTTTAAAATGTTTGTATGTTTTGTTTCCGATGTTCCACAAGTAAGCATGCCAGCCTTTTAGTAAGTCGTGGCCTTCCAATTTCAATACTCTTTGGTTGTCCAAATTAATCCAATCCTTAATCCATATTAGACTTGCCGTTCTATAATATTTTTCCCAGGCTGGTAGGCCAAAGCCTCCTCTGGTTTTATCGTCTTGTAATATTTTTAAATTTATCCTTGATTTTTTCCCCTCCCATATAAATTTTGCAATTAATTTATTCAAATTTGTAAAAAAATTTTTTTTTCTAATTTAACAGGAATAGTTTGAAACAAGTAGAGGAGTCTTGGAAGTATATTCATCTTTATCGCCGCAATTCTTCCTAGCAGCGATAGTTTAAGTTTCCCCCATCTCTCTAGGTCTTTTTTAATTTGTTGTATTAGTTCTCCATAATTATTATCCTTAATTGCTATATTTCTAGTTGTCAAATTTATACCTAAATATTTTATCTTTTTAACTACTTGCAATCCCGATTGTTGTTCCGGTTCTTCTATTTGTTTTATTGTTAGATTTTTGGTTAGTATTTTAGTCTTGTTTTTATTAATTTTTATCCCTGCCGAATTTCTCTATTTCCTCCATCAATTTTAATTGTGTTTCTAATGGGTCTTCTGTGAAGAATACAAGGTCATCAGCAAAGGCTTGGACCTTGTATTCTTCTCCTTTTATTTTAAGTCCTTTTATATTTTTATTTAGTCTAATTCTCCTAAGCAAATTCTCCAGGGTTAAAATAAAAAGTAGGGGTGAGAGTGGGCACCCTTGTCTTACTCCTCTACTTATTTCAAAGAAATCTGTTAATTCCCCATTAACTAATAGTCTTGCCTTCTGACTTGTGTATATTGTAGATATTATCTTTTCAAATTTCTCTCCGAATTTCATATTTTTTATTTGTTGTGTCATGAATTTCCAATTGACCCGATCGAATGCTTTTTGTGCAACCAGAAAAACAAGCACTGCTTGCTTCTCTGGATGCACCTCATAGTATTCTATTATGTTGATCACCATTCTTAAATTATTTTTAATTTGTCTTGTCGTCAAGAATCCATTCTGATCTGGATGTATTCTGTTATTTAATATTGTTTTTAATCTATTCGCCATTAAATTCATAAAAATTTTATAGTCGGTATTTAGTAGGGAAATTGGCCTATAATTACTAATTTGTGTTGTATCTGTCCCTTCTTTGTAGATTAATGAAATATGTGCTTCTTTCCAAGATTCTGGTATTTTTGCTTCTTTTAATGCCTCGTTGTAAACCTCTAATAATATTCCATTTAATGATGTTCCTAATCCTTTGTATAGTTCTATTGGTAGCCCATCTGTTCCTGGGGTTTTATTATTTTTTTGTTTCCTAATAATTTCCTGTAGTTCTTCCATCGTAATCTCCCTATTTAGCATCTTTTTTTCCTCTTGCGTTATCACGGGCATTTCCTCCTTTTTTAAATATTGATCTATTTCTTCTACTTCCACCTTTTCTTGTTTATATAGGTTTTGAAAGAATTGAATCGCTATTTCTTTCTTTTTTTCTGGGCTCTGATGCAGCTTACCTTCATTGTCCTATAGTTGATGAATTATTCATTTTTCCCTTTCTTTTCTTAATTTATAAGCCATCCACCTCCCGGGTTTATTTGCCTGTTCAAATTGATTTTGTCTTATAAATTTTAATGCATTGACATATTTTTCTTGTTCAAGTATGTTCAATTTGTGTTTAGCAGCCGTCCAATTAACTCTTATCTGTTCATCCCCCGGTCTTTCCTGTAATTTCTCTTCGCAATTTTTAATCTCACTATAAATTTTGTTATATTCCTTTTCCCAATCCTTTTTTCTTTTGCTATTATAGGCTAATGTTATTCCTCTGATGTAGGCTTTTGTTGTGTCCCACAAATTTTGTAAAAATGTCTGGCTTTTATTATTAACCTTGAAGAATCACTTCAGTTCTTCTTCTATTCTTTCAATATATTCTTTTTCTTTCATTACTTGTGTATTCATCATCCATCTGCTTTTCCCCTTTCTCCATCCTCTCCATTCTATTATTAATGGGTTATGATTGGCCCAATAATTTGTCCCTATTTCTACTGATTGAATCTCGTGTGTTAAGGTCTTCATAGCCCATACCATATCTATCCTCGACCAAGATTTGTGAGGGTTGGAGTAATATGTATATCTTTCCTCTTTGGGGTCATATAATCTCCAAACGTCTACTAAATTTAGTTCTTCTATGAGGGTTAAAATTGTTTTCGGCAACAAATTTTTCTTCTTATTATTTTTTATTCTGATTACTTCTATAATCTTTTTTTGGGTCTACAATGGCATTAAGGTCGCCTAGCAGGCATACATTTTCTATATTTTGTTCTATTATTTTTTCATGTAGGTTTTGGTAAAATTCTTTTTGTTCACTATTTGGTGCATATACCACAACTAATAACACATTTTTAGCTTTAAGATTAACTTCAATCATCACAGTTCTTCCTATTTTATCTACATATTTGAGTTTGCTTTCTATTTCTTCTTTAACATAGACTGCTATTCCGTTTTTCCCTCATCTGTTAATGACATGTATAATTTCCCTAGTTTTTTACACTGTAGATACTTTTCTTCTTGTTTTCTTATGTGAATTTCTTGAAGGCATATTATGTCTGCTTTTTGTTTGATTAATTTTCTAAATGTTTGATTTCTTTTTACAGGAGAGTTAAGTCCATTTATGTTTATTGATATGATTTTCAAATTTCTGTCCATTTTTAAAAGTTAGTCTTCTTTCTTTTTGTTTCTTTACTTCCTTTCCCTTTTTTTTTGCTTGGTCTTGTGCTCTTGTCGTTACTCCTTTTTCTTCTTCTTGAATTTCCCCTTCTTCCTCTTTTTCTTTCTCCTATTGTTCTCTTCACGTAAGGTTATTTGGTCTTCTCGTCTCGATATTATTTGGCCTCTCCTTCTCGGCTCCTCTCCTCTGCCATCTGTCCCTTCTTGTTCTATAACCTGGTCATATAAGTTTTGTGCTTTTTCTATCGTATCCAATTTTTCCCCTTATCTTTTTCCCCTTCCACGTGGCTAGTACTCCTTCCGGCAGTAACCATCGAAATAGTATTTGTTTTCTGTTTAATAATGCAGTGAGGAATCCATAATCTTTCCTCCACTCTCTAATTCTTTTTGGTATTTGTTTTAATGCTATTATTTCTTTTTGTTTGTAATATATTGGTTCTTCTTTACCTATTTAAAGACAATATCTCTGACCTTCTTTCTTACAAAACGTATATGGACTTCTCTTGGGAGTCTGTGCTGTCTCGCATAGTTGGTATTCACTCTAAACACTTCATCTATTTCATTAAAGATTTCTTCCTTATCTCTTTGCAAGATCTCAGCAATCATTTCAGCCATTACTTGTGTCAGATCTTCATCTCTTTCCTCTCTTACATTTTGAAATCGTAGGTAGAATGCCACTTTTTCCATTTCCAATTGTGCTACCGTACTTTCAAGTTCTTTATTAAGGCCTGTCATTTTTACGTCTAGCAACTCTAATTTCTCTTCTGTACGTTCTGTTTTTCTTTCTTTCTATAGTTGTGATCCTTTGATCGTTTTTTGAAATCATCTCCTGAATGGAGTCCATTTTTCCATCTAATTTTTGAATATCTTCTTTGACCGAATTTTTAATTTCATCTAAATCTCTCCTGGTTTCCTCATGATTTTTAAACATACACTCTTGCACTTTTTGCATAGTCTCTTGTATTGATATTAACGTGGTCTGTACCGTCTGCATGCTCATCGTCGGGGTTTGTTTTTCAGTTGGGAAAATTCCTTCTATAGTTTTTTGCGTCACTGGAGATGCCATTAATCCGGTTGGTGTTGGAGTAACCTTCTTCCCTGTCTTTACTGTGGTTACTGTAGTAGATGTCATTTCTTTCAAAATTTTATATTGTTTTTCTAAAATTCTATCAACTGTTTCCCAAATCAGCATCTGTTTCTCAATCAATCAATTTTTTTTGTACTATTTGATATTAAGATTTTAAATAAAGTTAAATAACTTCTATTTCTATTATTCTTATGGTAGATATATTCTAATAAATTTTCAATTCAGTTAGTTATACTATACACAACTATAAATACTATATATCCTATAAAAATATATTGTATAATATTCTACCACTTATGAAATTAATTGATTTTCTAATAGATGTTCAATCAAAACATAAAAAGACAAATTATTACAATATTACAATATTTAAGCAATACTAAGTTAATATATATATATCTATCTATTAATTAATACTATTTGAGTTAAATTGATTTTCTAATAAATAATTAAGGTAATTAAGAATAAGTTAATTAAGAAATAATTACAAATAAATAAATTACTATAGTTATAATTAGTAAGAAAATTGATAATTGTTATATTTAGGATATCTTAAAAATATACATAGTATCTAAGTATCTAATATAAATATCAATATATATAGATTTTGCTTTTATAGATTAATTACATAAAATTTACTGTTCTTTGCACGGATCATGTTTTTGCAGTTCTCCAAAATCCACCAATATTAGTCCACTCTTCTTGAAGTTAGAAAGTTAGAAGTTAGAAAGCAAAAAGGAAATTTCCAGTTTTTCACTCTTATTGTCCAAAATGGCGATCGTTATTTTCCAGATTCTTAATGTCCCGATTTAGTTGTTGTCTATATTGTTCTTCTCCGTTGGTGTAGCTTAGTTCAGAAAAGAAAAATCAGCGTCCTGCTTCCTATCGTTCCTTCCTCCGAAATGTTCTCTTTCAAATGTCTTTTTAGTAAGTAGAACTAACGTGGCAGGTTTCGCTGAGTCACTTTGCTCCCCTCGTTGTTTGCCACCTGCACCTTTCGGAGTCTTTCTGCTTTTCCGCTACTTCTCCGGACTCTAGACTTGATCTCCTCCTCGCAGCAATCTTCAATAAAATTATTTTAACTTTTTATTCTCCTGCTCACATCAATTTTCACCCCGTGCTCACTCTTTCGCTTCCTGCTTTTAAGACTTGAAGCGTTGAGTCTCTGGTCTGGCCAACTCGGCTGTCTTCTTCCCGTGTCCGGAATAAGGGCTCTTCTCGGTGCGGCGGGAGACCGCACCTCTCCACACCGCCTCCTCCGAAGTATCCCTCTTTCTCTCAATCCACCCCAGGACCGATCTCTCCCACAACAGACTCCGAAACACCAAAAAACTGGCACGGAATACGGAGCGCTCCTTCTCCGTGCCGCCTCGACCCTCACCTCAACCGGAAGTCAGAACACCAATATTCCAAAAGCATTTTAGAATTATAAAAGCAACAATTAATAAAAATATTCTGAAACAGAGCTGTGCATATTCAAAAACTGGGCTTTGAAATACATGAAACAACATACACAGAACTTTCTTTTATATAAACTGTCTGTTTCTTATTAGCTGCTTTGGAAACTGTTCCAAATTGTCTTGTCATGTATATGACTGCACAGCCATTTTCCTTTACTTTTCTTCAAACATTTAATGGATTATTTTGAAGTCATGAAATATGAGGCATTTGAGAAAGGTATAGTTTGACAAATAATTGTAATTGGTGCAAACTGTCAATTATAATATAGAGTAATCATAGGAAATTTAGAGGAAGAATTTCAATATTTGAAAAAAAATACATGGAACACAGCTTCAGGAAAAAAAGCAGCACAGCATATTAAAATGTAGCGTAAAGAAAAAACCATCCTTAACAGAAATGATGTTGATTGCTTCAGGTCAATCATAAAAATATTGCAATAATGTTGCATAACAGATATACTAATCTGATATTTTTTTAAACAAAATTACATATGAGCTTTAGTTTTTAATAAAAATAATTTAAAAATATATAGCAATGTATTAGGATGCAAAGTACACAGGTATAGTCAAAGAACTGAATAAAGTGTGCCATACTAGACAATACAACTATGGAAGAATACTAGTTGATTATAGTAAGCAAAGAAAGAAAGAAAGAAAGGACTACAACATATTGATTAAAATACAGATTAAAATTTGATTTTGAAGGATTCTGAAAATTTAACTGAAATCTATAATGATGGAAGCAGAAATAGAATAAGTTGCTCAACAAACAGAAGAAACATCACAAAGATAAAAGATACATGGAATACAGAGTCATGTGATAAAAAAGGCATTCAACTTAAGCATTCAGTTAGAATAAGAAAAGAAGAAATAAACCTCCTGTGCATTTTCTATAAAATCATTAATAGTAAAGTTACTGAACTTGAGAGAAATTGGATAGGGAAGCCAAAAAAACTGCAAATTGGCAGCAGCAGGAGAAGAAATAAAATCCATGTACCATAAGCAGATATGGAAACACACTTTTCTTTAACTTAATTGAGAAATATGTGTGAATATTTAAAGAAAAATATAATACAGATGACATTATGTTCTGCGAACAATTGTTCCTGTTTTAATGATTTACAAATAGGCATTTATACTCATAGACATTCTGAAAAATCTTTTAAATCAAATCTAAAATTTGGCTTATTCTATACGTATCTACTTTATATGTCCATATGGGTGCCTAGGTAAACATGGATTTATAGAAAACAGATATCAAAATATGAATGCATTTTTTAAACACTTCAGAACTAAAACCCTGGAAGGAGCATTTTTGCAAAATTATTTATTTCTTTGAGACATACAGTGCCTTTTCAGTCTTGCAAGGACTCAAGACAAATAACACAAAATAATAATAAATGAAACTAGTTGTTGTTGTTAGTTGTGAAGTTGTGTCTGACCCATCACAACCCCATGGAAAAGTTCCTCCAGGCCTTCCTGTCCTCTACCATCCTCTGGAGTCGATTTAAGCTCATGCTTACTGCTTGAAATGAAACTAGTATTTATATACAAATCTTTGGGATGCTTATTCTAGTTTGTGCGGGTAATTTAGTAACATGTTTTGAATAAATAGAATTTAATGAAAATATTAAAGATTTGGAAATTAAGGGTTGGGAAAACATAATAAAGTTCCTTGAATCAATTTATTATCTCATGTATTTTGGGAAGGAAATATATATCATTCATGTATTAGTGATGGGTGAGTTAAAATGTTATCACGTGCAGCAACTGAAGATAAGAAAATAAATACAAGAATAACTACTTTGTAGCTAAGCAACAGTATTCTTTCTTCCCAACCTACAAGTGAGATTTATCATATGTTGAGGTAATTATTGATATGTTTTACTATTTATTCTTGCCTATCAGTAAACCTGTCTCCTTTCAATTTTCTCACATGTTCCATACCTAATACTTAATTTATATTTATATGTTAATGTTCACAAACTTTCTTCTCTTTATTAAATAAATATTGTTTGTAACACTTTAATCAATGCCTGCTCCTGAGTTTTATAATTAATTAATATATTTTTTAAAATGTCACTTTAAAAAAAAATCATTCATTCATTCATAAAATTTATAGGCTGCCCATTTTACCTCAAGGTAAGGATAATATTATTTTATTCAGAACAAAGTTAAGCAATATAAAGAGCCGCAGTGGTGCAGTGGCTAGAATGCAGTACTGCAGGCTACCTCTGCTGCCTGCCTGCTGCCTGTAATTTGGCAATTCGAATCAGACCAGGCTCAAGGTTGACTCGCCCTTTATCCTTCTGAGGTCGGTAAAATGGAGACTCAGATTGCTGGGGGCAATATGCTGACTCTGTAAACCTCTTAGAGATGGCTGTAAAGCACAGTGAAGCAGTATATAATGCTATTGCTGTTTAGAAATAGTTATATGCAGCCTGAATTAAAGAAAGAGTGCAATTTCCTTCCATAGTTGTGATACAAATTTATGTTGCATGATCATAGGTGTTTCATAGCCAAAACACTTCAAATGTATTTACTTGAATGGCAGTTTTGCATATCCTAATAAAATTATTTTGATTCCAGTTTCCTAAATGAACAGGAGTTGAAAACCTTTACATAGTACACCACCCCAAATTTCTAACACTTTAAATGCATGGCTACTATTTACAGTATATACAATTGTTTATAGAGACAAAACGAGGACACACTATGGCAGATAAAAAGATGGAACACCGTTGGTGAACTTTGTAATGTCTCCTTTGACAAATGACAGCTTCCAACAGGGAAAAACACCAGCATCAAAAAATTCCTGTGACCAACTAATAATATTTCTATAATTGCTATTGATTAATTCATTTATTGAGTCTTTAACTCTGCTCTTTGATTTTTAGGTATATTCAACTCGGAGGCTTTGAAACAGGGGTGAAATGCTTCCGGTTCGAACCGGATCACCTGATCCGATAGCGATGACGGCAGGTGGTTCGGAGAACTGGTAGCAAAAATCCCTGCCCCCCCCCCACCATGACCAGCTGAGCCGTGCGATCATCAGAGTTTTTTTGTTTACTTTTAAAAGCATTTTTTATTTGGCTGAAAAAATGCTTTTAAAAGTTTAAAAAAAAAAGCCTCTGATGATCACACGGCTCAGCTGGGATTGTCAGAGCCTTTTAAAAGCATTTTTTCTACAACCTCTTCAGCCGAAGAGGTTGTAGAAAAAAATGCTTTTAAAAGTAAAAAAAAAAAAGTTGGCCACGCCCACCCAGTCTCATTATTCCTGCCACCAAGCCACACCCACAGAACCGGTGGTAACAAATTTTACATTTCACCATTGCTTTGAAAGTCTCTCAAAAATATTCATCTTTCTTTGTTCTAAGTACTTTATAGCTGATTGGGAGAGAGAAATATTGCAGATTGCTATCTTGATGAAAACGTGGCTATGGGACAAAATATATTTGAGCTTTTAGTTGAATGCATTTTCCTTCTACCCATGCAATACTTCCTATACCACTGGCTATTACAGTTTATTAACACATACCAGAGACATCAGTGTATTTAATGGTTGATAATATGTTCTTTTCAGCAAATGCTTTGCTCTTTTTATCTCAAAATGTTTCTTTCCTTTTTTAAAAAAGATGTGTCGAAAGAGTTCAGTTTTTGTTTCACATTGTCCAAATTTTGCTCCACCATATTTAAGATTTCAGATTTTCTTTTGGATAGTTTAGAAAATCAGATAAAGTTGGACAATGGATTTTATGTTGTCAATTCTTCTTTGCAGATCATTGTTGTATAGCCAACACTTATTTTGGTTACACTGGATTTGTGGATAACTATTCCAGTGTAAGCTATATTTTAGCTTAGAGCAGTGGTTCTCAACCTTCCTAATGCCACAATCCTTTAATACAATTCCTCACATTGTGGTGACCCCCAACCATAAAATTATTCCTAAAACCATTGAAAATATGTGTTTTCTGATGGTCTTAGGCGACCCCTATGAAAGGGTCATTCGACCCCCAAAGGGGTCGCAACCCACAGGTTGAGAACCACTGACTTAGAGGATGCCATGGCTGTTGAAAGTAAATATAACAAAATCATGACCTGAAAGTTTGTGAGACAGAGTATTTGTTCCCTATAGAATTTTTTTTAACCTGGATAATTGCACAATAGCCCTAGAAATTCCATTTTGTAAAACCTTACTAAGAACTTCACTTACAGAAAGAACAAGAAAGGAAGGCATAAGAGAGGAGGAGGAAGAGGAGGAGCACTGATTTAATAGGAAGATAGTTCAAAACTCTGCACTAGCCATATGCACAATTTTTCTTACTTGGAGCATGTAAACAACAACTTCAGAAATTGTGTCAGCTTCTGTTCATTAAGGGATTTATTAACACAGAGTGCCTAAACTTCTACATGTGATGTACAATCAATAAATAATTAAGCAGCTCTCATTTAACTATTACTCTCTTGATTTCAGAAAGGTAAATATGTTGTTACAACATATACTCACCCGTAAAGGTTTAATTTGCAAAGTTCCTTGATCTTGTATAAATGTCCTTGGATCTCTGCCAAGAAAAGTAAATCCTTCTTTTAGCCAGCTGATAACAGGCATTGGGTCACCAGTAGCTTTGCACTTCAGTAAAGCTGTTCCATCTACTGCCAATGTCTGGTTTACAGGTCCCTGGAGAATGATGGGTGGAGGCCTATCTGTTAAAACTGAATTTAAATATATATATGTGCATATATTAGTAGATATCCTGTAATATTCAGACTCAGATGCCACTATTTTGAAAAACATTTTCTAGAAAATCATATTAGTGGTTGCTAAGAGTAAGTTTGTTGTAGCAGTTAAGGCAGTGGACTAGAAACTTGAAGATCATGCACTCTAATACCACCTTAGGCACAAAGTTAGTTGAGCGACCTTGGGCTAGTCACACCCTCTCAGCCTCAGGAAGAAGACAATGGAAAACCATTTCCGAAATCTTGCCAAGAAAGTTGCAGGAACTAGTCAACAATGATTCAAAGGCACAAAAAAAATAAAATAAAAAATAAAATAAAATCTAAAAAAGATATTTATTTATGTTGTTTATGATTGTGTTGTTTATTACATTATTAAGTAATCCCTTTCAACAACTGTCTGTTAAGTTGTACAGTTTCATATCTTGTGTAATATAAAATGAAGGAATAAAAGATAAAAAAGAATACAGTTTAAATTAGAGTTACAAATCCTGTTTATAGAATTTGTAACAAAATCCTACTGGCATAAAAATAATGAAAGCAAATTGAAAAAAAGCAATCCAAATTCCATTAGTAGTTCTACAATTAGAATTTTGCAACATGCCTTTTTTTGATATTAAAAATATTTTTGCAGTAAATCAAGGAAAAATATTAATACAAATGAATACATATTTTGTGACTTTGTAAAAATATGGTTAGCTCCAAAGTGACCTATACATACATGAGGAATATTTTCCATGAAATTACTTCCAGAATATTTTCTGAATGTACAAGATGCATTACAAAGTTAAGAACACAATACATTCTATTATATATATAAAACTATATATCTACTCTGTACATTTCTTGGGAATGACAAGAATGTTTTTCATATCCATAGCCTTCTGGATTAATGGATACATTGAGAAACTAATAAGCTATTTATTACAATGTATGTAAGTCATCATTAAGGGTATGGTTTTCAGAAAATGTCTTTGAACAAGGATGTAAAATGTATTTATATCCTTAAATTACAGTATTAAAAAATCTTGTGATTTAGACATGTAAGACTACTTACATATTTCATTTTGCAACTGAGCTATTTCATATATCTTGCATAGTATTTTCATAAAAGAAATATTGCAAGATTGTTCATTCTTTTTAATATAATTGTATTGTATTTTATTATTATTGTAAATGTTACTCAGAAAAAAGGAAGAAATAAAAGTATTGTAGAAGAAGATCAACAGTCACTGTTCAAAAACATACAGAAAATGGTATTATTTTAATTGATTTATTTAGTAATGATTAAATATATCATTGTTTTTATTGATTAAAACAACAAAATATACATATAAGCCCTTTCCAGAGTCTTATTGAAATGTAAGAACCCTAAATTTATTATAGTTGTATAAATAAAATTGAATATTAATACATTTGTGGAATGTGATAATCATATCCCCATGACTTGTCAATGTATTACCTACTCTTTAAGTCAATGTATCTGCTACTCTTTAAGACAAAGCCACAAGTCTCTTGGTTTATCTTATATAAGCAATTACTTTCAAAATGAGTTCAAGCACTTAATATGGCAGTTCATGTATTGTATATATTTATACAAAAGCAAACAAGGGAAAATACATGTATTTTAGGTTTTTTATGCTTCACTAATGAAGCAAGAAAAGAAAACATACTTCATAGACATTTTTATACAATTTCAAAAGTATTTAGTTTTGTAAACTGCTCAGACATTAGTACAGATTGCTGTTACTTTAACTGTTGATTTGTTTTCACAAATTAACAAAATTTGTCTACAAAATTATTTTATTTTACATTTTTTCTAGTAGTTCCATAAAAGATAGAAGAGCTAAATGAAATGTAATCCTTATTATATGAAATTCTTTATATAGTATTTTAAACTAAATCCATCTTTAAAAAGTGACTTTAGGTGGCTATAGAAATCAAATAAATACACAAAACAAAAAAGATAAAAGATGGCAAGAGTAACAAGTGGGGTTTTTATTTTAAATTTGTTTTTAACATTTAACATGCTGCAAATCAATTGACATATAAATATAACAAATACATAGAAGTTAAGATAGGTTATTGTTTGTGTTCCATAGAAATAAATCCTGTAAGAGAATAAAATTCTAATAACTTATGTGTCTAATTTAACGTACTCCCTTCACATTCTATTGCATTTAAGCTTTCTTCCAGTACCATTTGCAAACATTAATATGTCATGTCGTTTTGACCAATAACTGAATGTACTGTTTATTTTAATCACAACTGAACTACTTATCAGTGAATGAAATACGACGACAGAAACATAGGCACATATTTTAATAATACTGCTCTTCTATTAGTTTTAAATGTCTATGTAATCTTCATATAAAAATGAACTGCATCAAAATGAATCATTTTGTCATAAAGAATGAAAAAGGGAATATTTAAAGTGGGAACATAGCTATACTTAACTTTAGTATTCAGGATTAAGATGCATACTTTTAAAGATATAATAATAAGAAACAAATTCTTTTTTTTTCAATCAGGCATTATAGTATTTTAAGAAAAGAAAGCCCTGGTTCATTCCACCAGAAAATGCTGCTGAAGCTTTATCTATAAATCATGACGAATATCTGCTGTAAAAAGCCAGATGATTTGAAATTAGCCTTGCTATTTTTTAATGAAACATCTGAGTATCTACAGAATTTATGAGATAAAATCTTTAACTTAACATTTTTCATGGTAAAAATTCTGCAGTCTGCCAAAAAGGTATTTAATAAGATTGCAAAAACAGATGGCTCAGAATTCCTTAAAATACTAATCAATTTTGCATTGCATTATTTTAATATTAATGACAAAACAAGGGGCGAAAAATTCAAATAAAGAATGCTCTTCAAAAAAACTATAAACATTATATAAAATAAAATATTATACAATACACTATAAAGATAAAATATCAAAATGTTTGACAACTATGCCATATGCAGCTCAATGACTTTTATTTTACACTTGAACTGCAGATAATCAAATCTCATGAAGAGAGTGATTTATAATTAAACTACTCTTTAAACTGCCTTCCCTAAATGCCTCAATCTTCTTTCACTAAAGTTTTGATTTCAAGAATTAACCACTACTTCAAACCATGTTACATTCCTCACCAAAAATATTGTAATTGTATTTTTAAAAATCTCTCAGCAGAAATTATAATATTTAATATTTAACAACAGCAAATATTGTAATGCAAAGTTCTATAAAAAGAAAGTGTGTTAACTATCCATATTTCTATTTTAAGTAAAGGACCAGAAATTCAGCTGCTAAAATGGATGTATCCCTATTAACTTTAATAGGAAAAATCTGATTTTATCTTAATTTTAATATCTTAAAATTAAGATATTACCTTAATATCTAGGCCTGAATAACTTGCAACTCATGCCTGTCAGCCTGTAGGAGAGTGCAGGAAATTAACTTCATTTTTCTGCTTGTAAGTTATAGCTTTCAGAATAAAACCATAAGGAGGTCATGTATCACCTTACATATAACATATAGTGGACTGTTGGATTTCCTATAGCATCAACAGTGCCATAAAAACTTGGGTTTCCTTATTTATCACATTTAGATACAATTTTTTAAATTTTGGCTTATTCAAAGTCCATAATACAGATATAAAAATACTCAAGGCATATGTGGAGGTTCCAATTTACCTTTTTATATTTCTTAGCATAAATGTGTGGGATTATTATTATGAACTTTATGAATGTCATATGAATAGTGAAAGTTTAATTAGCCATGATATAGAACATAAGGGGTATATTCAGACAATTTAGATATTAATTATTATAATATAGTGTATTATTTTATATACAGGTAGTTCTCATTCAGTGACTGCTATTGGTACTGGACACTTGGATGTTAAGCAAAAGTGAAAATTACATGACCACAACTTATGATTTTACTCCAGTTTTCCTTTGTTTTTTGCTACTTCCTTCAGCAGAACTAGGTTTGCTTCTCTTTCTCTTTAAAAACATTTTGGTATGGTATAAATAAGCAAGAGGGGAGAGATGCTGGAAAGGACATAACTGCGGGGCATAGCTGTTAAACTGGGTGTTTTTTTTTAGCATGGTCGTAACTTTGGTCACTAAATGAGGCAGATGCTAAGCAACAACAACTTATATATTATTAAACTTATTGCATTATATAAAAAATTCTGCCTCTTATCTGACAGTCATTGTTCTGAAAGAGATTTTATGCTCTTTCTGAAAAGTACCGTCTGGACTAAGAATCAATTCATTTGGTATAATTCATTGTGTTCAAAATAATTTCTACCCCTTTGTCATAGGACATGTATATCAGTACGTATATGTATATTTCCTGTAACAATTGATTGCATGTAGGATTTTACTTTGGACTAAAGCTACATGCAGATTTACAATGATATAATATGGGGATTACTTCTTCCAGTTTAGTTCTTCCAGTAATTAAATACTTTAAGTAGCTATTAAAAATAAATACCAATAGGAAATAATTAATTATCTGCATATGAGAAGTCCTAAAGAATCTTCACTTATCTTAAAATTTGTCAGAGTAGGTGAATGAGTGAACAGGGTATTTGGTTTCAATTATCCTTGACTTGGTAACTTCTTATTTAAACCACCCTACCTCCCTTTTGGTCAATCCAAATAATTGGTTAAGAATAGATCTACAAACAATGCATGACTTGGGATCATAAACATATATAAAGCAATGTATAACAACAATAACAATATATCATGAAGGTTATTTCTTACCATCTGTAACTTCCAACTGAGCTTTTGCTAAGATACTTCCAGCAACTGTAAGGGCTTGACAGATGTAATATCCTGCATCAGCCCGCTGAATATTTGTGATAGTAAGATCTCCAGTTGGTGACACAGAATACCTGGCATTAGGCTGGAGTGGCTGATTCGGAAATAGAAGATTCTGTAGAGGTAATGCAGATCATTTAGTTCAAAAGCTGAAACACTAATGATTTTCTAAGTAACAGCAGCATTCTTCACAATGGGCACATTGTTATGTACTTCCTCTGAGATAAACTGGTGCAATTTTTAATTGGAGCATCTCTATATAGTTTTTAATATGGTAAGTGCAGAGTTTTATTTATATTTTCTTACTAATGAAATATTGAGCTAGATATTATAATTTGGATAGTATAATTTAGGCTATTGTTTTTTGGGGGGGACATTTAAGATGGTTTCCTTAAAGTTCCCAAACACAGCATAATTTTAGAAACCATTTTAATAATAAGTTTTAGAAAATCAAGTAATTACATAAGTAGTTTTGTCAGTAGATATTACATTTCTAAAAAGAAAATTATATTATTTTCCCATGTGTATTTAAATAATCTGACGTTATTGTGAAGCTGTTATGATTTTTCAGGAGACTGCCCTATAGTAAATTTTATATGCTATTAAATTGTGATGCTGAATGTAAGAGTTAAATTTGTAAATGTTGACTGTGTTTTCACATGGGCTTCATAAATAATGAATATTTTCCTAATAACAAATCAAATCTTTCCAGAGCACGATACCATAGTCTCTTGAGACTGAAGGATGCCAATGAACAAATCATAACAGCATGTTCCAACATTCCCCACCCCCTCAAATCTATGGTATGATTTAGTGAATGTGGGAATCCAGTAGTTAACAACAGAATTATCCAAATACAATACTGCAAAAAAAGAACATGGTTCACTTATTCAAGAGTATTGGAAATATACTGCTGCAATCCAACAGAGAATAAAGTATACATATTCTTTAGTATAAAGTTGCTGCATTTTATATGAAATATGATTAAAAATGAAATAGCTACTAAATACGAAGAGTTATGCAAACTGCCATCATGAAAAATCCAGGGACAGTTATTACATGTCCTATCCAGTTGACAACACTTAATAAAAGGGTAAAAAGAACCAGTCCAATAGAAGAATGCCTTAAAACAGGAGCCACCAACCTTTTAGGCACTAGGGACTGCTTCTGTGGAGAGAGGTTTTTCTGTGGAGAGCAGGCATGGTTTTTGTGTGCTGCCTGCATCCTACAGATGGGGCTTCACTTGTTTGTGTGGCCTGGTTTCTGGCATGCCATGGCCCAGTGCCATGGACCGGGAGTTGGGAACCCCTGCCTTAAAATTTATGTTATTAGGGTAATATAAATAGCGGAAAGCCATATGATCATAAGGCTATGATCATGATTATTGAAGATGAGTTTTCTTTTCCTTTCTTTTTGAATTGGAAATGTAAAATTAAATGACAACGGGGTACCCAGAATCAAAAAATATTATAATTTGTATATTCAATTTAGGCAAAGCAGAAGTAACATGCCTTTGCTATTCATGATAAAATGCAATGACAGGACTTTTAAACGTTTAAAAGGTTGATGTCTCCCTACAAAGACCAGACATTTTTACATTAGAGTGGAAACATTAACCTGGTTAACCTCTGTTGCTTTACTGAAGCTCAATTAAGAAAACAACACGTGGGAATAATGAATCACATTGAACTATGTTTCAAGGTTTGATTATAAACAACTGAGGTATCAATTTTTATGTTACATTTATTTGCCAAAAAGAGAACATTTAAGCCCTCTGGGAACTTGGTCTCAATATTGTAATTAATTCTACAGGTTTGTAATTAAACAGCTTCAACATGTTACAATCAGTAGGTAACAGCATTCAATTAAAGAAGCAAGATACATTTTCACCTTAAAATGTTTTACCCTTGAAGTAATACCAATGAAAGTGGATAAAATAGGGTATTAACACTTTTCAATTACATTAAATGACTGTAATCCTGCAAATGATATCCTACTTTAATTAGAAGCTCTTCTCTTTATTACATCATGATGGATGTCCACTTTATTAGATTCAAGTGTGACACTATAAGCCCACTTTACATAAACATTACCATGTTATTAAGATTTTAAATAACATATTTAAAATGTTTGTTAACAATTATTGTTTTAATTTTAAAAATGGCATACATTTTCTCTTCCAAGCAATTTTCTCAATAGCAAGCCAAAAATAATTTTCTTCATAATGAAATCAACTTTTAAATTGTATTAATCAAGTCCTTCAAACAATGCTCACACTGCACATTGAAGTAAACAACCAGAAAAACCTGTCAAGCTTTGAAACAAAGAAAAATACAACCATTTGTAGGAGAAAATGTTGCATCCTCATCTCTGTGATTTTCTAATGTACAAGGGTTACATTGAAAAATGACAGATGAATTATTTATTCAATTCATAAAAAGTGTCAACTTATATATTTTGTAGTTTAACTGATATATAACTGAGATAATATTTCAGTGGCACAACCATATGGATGCAGATTTTCATATAGGCTAGCTATCCTCAAAAAGACAGAAATAATTTCCTATTCCACTGAAAATGGCTGTTGTGGTTTAGAATGTGAAGAATAAGGCTAAATTTAGTGAGACAAAGGGGTAGCATAATATATTTATATTCCAAAAAACTTACTGGATAACAAAGTAAATTAATCATTGATACAATGATCCGATAGGATCAATTCAATATGTTTCAAAATCTTGAAAATAAGTTAAAATTATTATTATTATTTACTTTATTCATTAAACATGAAACTCAAGTCAACTGAACAATCAAAAATGCATCACAAATACCATTGACTGGTGCTAATGGTTGATACGGGCTGCTGCCAGCGTCCTAGGTATCAACTAAGTACCTTCTTAAGATACACGATGTTCCAAGTAGTGCAGTTTTTTGCAGTTCCGCTGGTGTTATTGCAGGAAGCTGCAATTTGTTGATGTATCTTATAAAATTCTTGGACATTGTACCAAGTGTCCCAATGACAATGGGTATCACTGTTACATGTTTCATCCATAGCTGTGTAGTTTCGATGGCCAGTTGCGATATTTCATGATTTTTTCCAGTTCTTTTTCTTCGGCTCTGGCATCTCCTGGTACTGCGATGTCAATAAATTGTATGTTTCGATTTTCGATAACTGTGATATCTGGCATGTTGTGTTCCAAGTGACGATCTGTCTGTATTCAAAAGTCCCACAAGATTTTCACCTTCTCATTTTCTATAACCTTTTCCACTTTATGTTCCCATGATTTTTTGGATACAGGTAAATTGTATTTTTTACATATTGACCAATGGATTAATTTAGCATCGGTCGTGTCTAGCTTTGTAATCAGTTTGTGTGATTTTGCTGCATTCACATATTAAATGTGAAACAGTTTCGACTTTGTTGTTGCAAAGTTGGCAGTTTGGATTGTCGGTGGATTTTTGTATCTTTGCTTTCATGGCATTAGTTTGTAGTGCTTGTTCTTGAGCAGCGAGTATTAAACCTTCCATTTCTTTCTTGATGGTTCCCATCTTAAAAGAAATGGAAGGTTTAATACTCGCTGCTCAAGAACAAGCATTACAAACTAATGCCTAATAACAAATGTATATTATTATTATTATTATTATTATTATTATTATTATTTATTCATGAAACATGAAACTCAGTCAACTGAACATTCAAAAATGCATCACAAATACCATTGACTGGTGCTAATGGTTGATTTGGGTTGCTGCCAGCATCCTAGGTATTATTATTATTATTATTATTATTATTATTATTATTATTATTATTATTATTATTGCCATTCACAATACTGATATAAATAAGGGAATTGTGCCTCTTTGCTGGAAGTGCCTGCAAATTGGAACATGATCTGCATAAACCTTTCAAGTAATAGGGGTTTTTTATATGTGCTTTGAGGAAAACTTCTGTCATGCAGATACCCTTTCTGACACATTGGTTCCAAAGATTTGAATACCTCCAGTAATTAAAGAATTAATTCTCATTTAAAGAACTTACCTGGCTGCCTTCCTTTTGCCAAAATACTGCTGGCTGAGGATTTCCTTTAGTTTCACATGGGAATGTTACTGTTCTTCCCTGGGCAACAATCTGATCACGTGGCCTTACCACAAACTGTGGAGGTGCTATGAGGTGAGAAGTCAAAATAAGACATTAAGAAGTGAAAGGTTTTAACAACTATAACAATAAGTTAAAGGTCACAATATTTTCGATTTCAGAAATCAACTTTGACTCAAAAGAAGTAAAAATTGTAAATTAGCAAATGCTAAATTAAAGAACAAGGTGTACAATTTTTTAAAAGAAATATATATACAGCATACCTTGAAGTTTTATTCTGTCAACCTGTGGTCCTTGGTCTTGTACAGTACACTTTAGGACCATAGGACGACTAATGGAAACTGTGCAATATAAATTTCTAAGAAATATCTTACAAATTCTATAGTGTGCCTCAAACATAGCCCTCCATTGTGAGACTTAGATCAAAACTAAGATTTAGCTATTTTTAAACTTATTGGTAAAAACTAACATTGTCAACTTTGACACTAACAATAATTTTAGGGCTGATGAAGGAGGTATCTGCTAAATAAGCTGCAGCAGTGCGAAGTGACAACAACATTGGGTAGAAGGAGTATGACAAAGGTCTGATGGAGGAGAACGAGAGAAGACGTGGAAATTAAAGGCCAAAATAATCCAAGTGATGGTAAGAGCACTCAGGGCTGTGACTTCTAAGCTGGGAGAGTGATTCCAATAGATCCTATGAATGTCAGAGCTCTATGTTCAAAAGAGTAGGGACAGCTAAGATACTGTGGAGAATCCTCAAACTGCCAGATCTCTGGTAGAGAACTTGAGATTCCTGTTTTCATTGGTTGATAGAAGTAGAGACATCCAGTGATGGCATACAAAAAACCCTATGATTGCCTGCTTAACCATATCTAATTGTTTTAAATTTAGAATTTTACTGATGCTTTTCATTAATTCTTGCCATTTAACTTTAGTTAGGGATATTATCTTAGCATTGAACAAGAATATGACTTTATTGCTTGTTTCTAGGTTACTTGTATTTCAGGCTTTAGCTCTTTTTAAGTACTAATAATAGTACATTAGAATATTCTAATAAATGGAAAGAATGTATTGTTACTCTTGTTTGATGTTTGTTATTTTTTATTACGCTGGTCTGTGACTTATGCAAAGATGATACTGTTATTAATACCATAGCATCCATACATTTTAAATGAAGACATCCATGGCTTTTTTTCATCAAAAATCCCAAAGATTTGGAATTTGGGATTATATATTTTCTGAAAGGTAACAGTTTAACATTTATTATTTCCAGTTTATTCAGAATTAAACATGTAAAAGATGTAGGTTTCATCTCATCCGTTTTCACAGGTTACATATGCGCATCTTTATTATATGGTGTGAAGCACTATGTAACAAACTACAGCAAGTTATATTAAAGGTGGACAAACTCTCAATAATTAGTGGCACAGCTCGGATTGTGGATTTTCCAGAGATTCTCCATTTAATTTAGTGATTTGGAAAAGGGCTGTCTTTCCTTGAGGGACTTAAAATTATGAGAATTGGAGTGGAAAACCTTTGGGAGTCAAAAATCAACCTGAAAGCTAAAACAAGAAGCAGAATCATACCATAAATATTGGTAATTTTCCTGCCAAACATTGTTGTCATACTTTTAAGGACATGGGGACCTACAAATTGCTTGATGAGAGATGTGAAAAGGGTCAGCATAGCTGCATGAGGCACAGTAATTACCCCATTAATTGATAAGAAGTGAAATAAGAACGGTAATAAATATTGGTAATTTTCATTAAACACTTTAGAATATTGTAGTAATCAGTTAATTACATAGAAATTCATCAAAGACGTAGTTTCATTAAAAAGATGAACTTGGTTGAAATAATATTTGACCAGCTGTATCAAAAGGAATTAATACCAATTGGAAAGAAATAAAGCATTTTATATTTAGAATGCAACTATAAAAGCACAAAAAGGTAAAATAAACAATATTATTTAAATCTTAAAAATGTTAATAAGATGTATTTAAAGTTGCTTGAAAAGCTTATAGTTCAACAGTAGTTCATATGAAACTTGCATGATTTATTAACACAATCATAGGAAATGATGAGAACCCAAAATACATTTAATTCATATTGAAAGATCTAGAACAAATATGTTCTGAATGTCCTTTCATTTGCATTCAAATTATTTTCTAATTAATTGTGTAAACCTTGTGACCACAGATGGGTTTCAGCAGGCTCTGACCAATTCTGGAGAATCGGTAGCAGAAATTTTGAGTAGTTCGGAGAACCGGTAGTAAAAATTCTGACTGGCCATGCCCCCATCTATTCTCTGCTTCCCAAGTCCCAGCTGATCGGGAGGAAATGGGGATTTTGTAGTAACCTTGCCCTGGATTGGTGAGGGAATGGCAATTTTACAGTATCCTTCCCCTGCCATGCCCACCAAGCCATGCCACACCTATCAAGCCACACCCACAGAACCGGTAGTAAAAATTTTTAAAACCCACCACTGTTTGCGACTGAATTTGAGATTCATAACTAAATTCATAAGTAAGATTTTTTCTGAACTGAAAGTAGCTAATGTACAGCCTTATTAACTTGATTGTAGACTGCTCTTTCCTGAACTTGTGGCTCCTTTAATAATTGTACAGGCATAGAACAGTTCAGAAATGCTCATGACTTAAAGATCCACTGATTGATGGAGGTAAGTTTTATTGGGGCAACAAATTTTGGATTTATATTTTATATTTTTATATATATAAAAATTGGATTTATATATATTTATATTTTTGTGTTTCTTATATTGTTCAGATGATATTTAAGTTTTAGTTCTATGACAAAAAATGAGAATTTATTCAGAATGCATATTGGGTGTATTCAGATATATCTTATATGTCTGTCATTTGACATCGTTCGAACAGTTCAGATTCTTTGGACTGCATCAGTGGTGGGTTGCCCCTGGTTTGTACCAGTTCTATACAACCGGTACTAAAATTGGCGGGGGGCTCTGCCCACCGACCCCAACATCATCAAAATGCTTCTGTGCATGCGCATAAGCTTCTGCACTTGCGCAGAAGAGCGCATACATGAACAAAGCAAATGCGCGGCCCTGTTGTGAACCGGTAGTAAAGGTAAGTAGAACCCACCCCTGGATTACATCTAGTATGTTTTTGTTTTGCATTGTCTTCTGCCACATCTGTTTTTGGGTTCATCAACTTAAGGTTTGTGATGTCAGTTAAAATTGGCCTTAGAGGCTAGGGGAAAGAAAACAGGTAAATGGAATCAGTTCCCTACTGGGCCTTTTTTTGGGGTGGGGGCTACAGGGCAAACTCTGAATTGTCACATGGCCCTAAATCAGATTGCAATTTTAGAGGGAAATCCTATAGGCACTTATATGTCAATCTGAATTTAGCATGACACACACCAATGTGTAGTCCCATCTTAAAAACAAAAATTGGTGATAGATTAGGTATTTAATAATATATGATGAATATATATGATTCCTGCAATTTTAGCTGCTGAACGACATTTCTTATTAGATACTAAGACTTCACAGTTGTAATCAGTCAAAGGAAAGCATAGCAGTTACTAATGCACCAATTGCATGACTACCCTATTGATCTGGTACCAGGGGCTAAAATCCCTGTTGGATGTCTCTACTCTATCACAACCTAAGTTGATAGTCTTGAAGGGATCCATTGATAAAAATGTGAAAAGAGGCTTTATTTTGACCCTTAGCCTTTCCTGCTGTGGCTCCTATACTGTTCTTTAGAAAGAAATTGGGAGAACCTCGTGTCTGCAATGATTACTGGCAACTGTATCGGATTATTGTTTATAATCATTACCCTTTGTCATTCATTTATGAATGCCTCTACAATGCTAAATGTTTATCAAATTAGATATTAGAGGTTGTACAATTTAATGTGCAAAAGAAAGAAATGAATGGAACAGTGTTTTGAACACACTATGGGCATACTGAATGTATATGGTCATGTGACTTGGATTGATGAATCCTCCTGTAATCTTCTAGCATTTTATGAGTCATGTATTCTGAGATGTCCTGGATCATTATATCATTATTTATATTGATGATATCCTGATTTTCTTGACTTCTATTGCAGAGCATGAATAACATGTCAGACCAATTTACAGAGACTGCAGAAAAATAATCTATTTAAAAAACTCACGTAGTATGAATTTGAGAGTACCACAATAGAATTTCTGAGTAATTATGATAGTGCCATGATAAACTGGATGCTATCTTGTCTTGGTAGTCCTCACACAAGGATATACAATGCCTCCTGGGCTTTGCAAATTATGATCAGTTTTTTTTATTATTTGATTTGCTGAAGTCACAACACCATTGACCAACCTCTTCCAGAAGGTCACTTTTCAATAAGACGAGAAGGCTCAAAATGCTTTTGAAGCTTTAAAGTCTGCATTTGCCTTTCAGCTCAATCTTTGTCACCCAGATCCAACAAGTCCTTTTGTTATAGAGACTGACACCTTTGAGGCAGTGTACTACTCCAGGCAGACTTGATGCTCCTCCAGTATATTCTCCTGTGGCTATTACTGTCAGAAACTGAAAGATGGCTGAGAAAAACAATATCACTGGGATAAGGAACTGCCAGCAATTAAAGCCACTTTTGAAATCTTGTACCATCTGCTAGAAGGCATCAGGTACCCAGTGGAAGTCTGTACTGATCAACAGAATCATGAACATCTTCAAACTACCAGGAAACTAAATCAAATACTAATCCACTCAACATTTTTCTTTGTTCAGTTTAATTTCAGAATTGCATCCCTTGCAGCCATAATAAATGTGCTGATGCCCTCTATGAACACTCTGACATTGACTCCTAATCTGCTATGTCAAATCTTCAGAAAACACTGTCGTTCCATTAACTCTACTATAGGAACTAAAGGAACCGTAACATCTAGATAGTTATGCACAGACATGTTGGGGGGAAATTGCAGGGGAAATTCTTGCAATTTAAGTTTCCACTGAGCCCTTATGGAGCATGGTCCTGAGACTGAGCCACAAAAGTCCACAGGCAAGGCACTTTGGACAATTTAAGATTCTGTATTTTATTCAAAATTCCTGATGGCTCCATCTCCAAATGGAGGTGGAACAGTATATTACTTCCTGTCCTGATTGCTGCTGAGTCAAGGATATTCCAGGAAAGCTATCTGGGGAACTTCTATTAGTGTGAACATTGGAAAGATCCTGACAAGCCATGTCCCTCTGAATCAGGGGTGAAATGCGCCTGGTTCGGACCAGCTTGGGTAAGTAGGTAGCGATGGCGGCAGGCAGTTCGGAGAATCGGTAGCAAAAATCCCTGCCCCGCCCCCCATGCCCAGCTGAGCTGCGCGATCATCAGAGCCTTTTTTTTCTTTTAAATGGCTCTGACCAGCCAAGCTCTGACGATCCCAGCTGAGTTGCCTACTCATCAGGCAACTCAGCTTGGATCGCCAGAGCCATGTAAAAGAAAAAAACTTTTTTTCTTTTAAACGGCTCTGCCTGCTAATCAGTAGCAAAAATCCCTCCCCCTCCTCCCCTCAGCTTGCTTACCTTAGCTGCTGGTCACAACGCCTTGCTGTAATCCCTGCAATCGATTGCATCAGCAAGCAACTGAATCTCCCTGCCTGCAATCAAGCAGGCAGGAAGTTGTGGACTTCAACTCCCAGAATTCCTCAGCCAGCAAAGCAAAGCTGGCTGAGGAATTCTGGGAGTTGAAGTCTACAAGTCTTAAAGTTGCCAAGGTTGGAGACCCCTGTTCAATTGGGTAAGTTTTTCCCCCCTTTGGGAGCTTTAAAAAAAATAATTAATTGGGGTTTTTTTTTAGTTGTTCTTTTTTTAGACCTAGCCATTTAAAGTTTAGGAAGTTTTAAATTTAGCTGCTTTTATATAAAAATAAGTGATTATGTCAATTATCAAGAAGACAATTGGATTGAGCTTCTGGCTGCAGTGGAGTTAGCCTACAACAATGTTTAATACATCTCCATAAAGATATCTCTGTTCCAAGATAATTATTGTTTCCACCCTTATTTCTTTCTTTTGAATTCCTCTAATTCATCCATTCTAGGCAAAGATCACTTTTCATAGGAACTGACGGCAACCCATCAAGTCCTCCAAGATCAGGTACAGGAAGCAAAAAACTTCAACATCGTCAACCTAGACTAGAGTCACCTTGTCTTTTGCAGACTGTGTGTGAATTTCCACCTGACATTTGTTACTTAATGCAGATCCAAAAAACCTAGATGACCAGTTCCTGGTTCTTTTTCCTATTGAAGCAGAGGCTTATCACCTGCAATTATCAAAATGCACTCAATCTTCCATATATTGTAATGGTTCCCAATGCTGCAGCAAATACTCATCATCCAGATGTTCAGCTTCCATCATGTGTCATGGTAGATGGTGAACCTAAATATTATGTGATACATATCTTGGATTCCTATTGGTATGAACACTGATTACAGTACTTGATAGTCTAAAAGGGAAATGGCAGAGAGGAATGTTCCTGGGAGGATGCACCATACTTGGTATTTCAGTTCCATTGCTGATGCCCCCAAAATCCTGAACCCTCAAGTGAGGTTGGAGGAGATTGTGGAGGGGGGGAGACTGTCACAGCTCAGAACTCATGTGCTCAGTCTAAATATGTATAAAAAAATCCCTTATTTAAATACAGATTGCTGCAACCTCATTTAAGAGGCAGCCCTGAGCCATCATCCTTTACTGAAATTGTTTGATCGCTGGTTGTTTACATGATGTTCATTTGGATTCTGTTTGTGAAATTTTGACCTCTGGACTGGTTGACCACTCTGATCTGGACTTGATTTTAAGTATTATTCTGCATGTTCCTGTTTCCAAAACTACCCTGGAAAACTCTTTAAGAGGCTCTGTTTTGATTTGCATTCATTGCCTGCTGATATCTCCTTGAACTTGAGTAAACTGTTAATTTCGATGGCAAATGTGTGTGAATGTATAATTGAAACCCGGGGCAGGACAATAACTGCAACTGTATTTTGGACAAACAAACCAGGTAGAAATAGTGCAATAGTATTTCTGTGTACAAAGATACTGATTTGTCTATCTGAAAATCTGATCAGAACAATAATAGACAACAATGGAGGGAAAGAAATTAATGCTCTATTTCCAGAATTTATCTAATGTAAACTCCTATAGAAGATAATCCAAATGCATATAATTTAACAATTTAAGGGATAAATTAATAATTCATACCAATAATTTAATGAGTTCAAATTGATTTTTCATGTTTGGCTTTGGAAAATGAACATAATGCAACAAGCAATGATTAATTTCAGATCTTTTCTTTTCCTCTCAGACAGAATAAAAACTTTTAAAACTATATCTACCCTGTATTTCATATCACATACAACCAAAGGACACTTACATATTTGACACATTAGTAAAAAGCTTCTTTTATTTCAGTTGAAACCCTATAAAATAATGGTAATGATATCAAAATTTTTATAACCTCTCAGTATTAGTATTATTTAACAATGTCACTGAAAAAACAATCTCTAGAAATGTCATTTCACAGAACATTGCACCAGTATTCTGTTGTATATTGTATTGAGCATACTGAACACAAAACACAACTGGCATTTCTACTGCAAATAAAAATGACATGGGTAACAGTTCTTAAATAAGTTCTGTATAAATATTTATGTAATACTGGAAACAAAATTCATTTCAGGTAAAGCATAACTTTTATAGCTTTTCAAAAAATTCAGCACCAAAAATATAAGCCTACTTATACCAATCACTGCTGTTTTAATTTTTTTTCAGTACATTACTACAGATACCGTCAAAGAGTATAATTTCATTTATTTCAGTGAGGGTACAAATTAGATTGCAGGTTTTTAATCAAATATATTCATTATTTCTATTATGCAACATTTCAGATTCAGAAATGACACCAAATTATTAAGGTCCTTGCATTGTTCTAATTTTTCTACTGTATAATAACTTTGAAAACAGGTAAATAATAATTCTTTCATTCTCTATCGGATATTTAGTAATTAATAATTATTTTAAAACACATATGTATGATAATAAATGAAAGATGGAGAATTATATGAAATTATGCTAAAATGGATAGAAGGATGGCTACTTACCAACAGGACGAGCTGGAGATATTACAATGGTGAGGTGAGAACGTAACAAAATTAAAGAAAAAAAAAAAGAATTTGTCAGAATGCATGATGTGTAATGCTATGCTATATGTGGATAATTACCTGAACATTATACATATATAGCAACCATGATTAATAATTTCTTTCTACTCTTTATTATTTTAAAACTTCATTGAGAAATACATACGTAGAATTTGATTATATAGAATTATTGATCTGATTACTTCTGTTGCTAGGTCCATATGACACTATCAAATGTCATTTCAAATATTTAAAGAAAAGCAGCTAAATCCCTAGATTTTTTTTAAATTTAATCCAAACTTCCACATTGGAAAATATTAATTCAATTAAAAGAAGAAATATCAGTATTTGACTTAAAGACCAATGGCGTTTAATCATATCTAGCCAGGATTTTGGTAAACTTGGAGAAAAGCTAAAAGTATCTGGTGATATCTGTGTTCAGGTATAATATTTTAGTAACACATAAAAATGTATTTTTCCACATTCACTGATTCAGATGATAAAATTAAAAGAAATAATTTTGAATGATCAGAGGGATTTTAACAGAATTTCAGAAAATGTTGTTGGGTAACTCTTACTTTTTTTTTAAAAAAAAAATGGAACTGATTAATGGGATATTTTTCCTTCAAATGTATGTTAACTTTGAGTGTCTTCAATTTAGCAGTTGTCTATCATGGCTTTAGATTGTTATATTAACAGTGTTTGGCTTATGTATCAGCTCTTTGATTGAAGGACAAGCTTAGGTCTGCATGGAGCGTTTGTATAAGAAACAAAGCAGTTAAAGAATTATAACATAATTCTTTACATAATATTGTTAAATACTTAATTATTACATTAATTATTCAGCTGCATCAGTCAAACTTCACAAAATAAATTTATAATTTTCTTTGAGGTATGTAGCGTTTAGCTTTTATACAAATTCTAGATCACTCATTTTAATTATTTTATTTTTTCTTTATGATTTGCACAATAAAATACTTTCAGTTATAATTTTGTAGGCTGCAAACACAAGAAATGGAATTTAATATGTTTTGATGTGACTGATTGTGATATAACCACAATTACTTTAAAACTCCCAATGTGAATATTTATTGACTGACTTTCCACTTTCAAAAGCGATGTTAAAACACATTTATAATTAAATTAAAATTAAATTTATAATTAAATTAGGACATTGTCAAACCAACATTTAAAATTAGTTAACTTTACTATTATTTTATGTATATATTTCTAAAAGAATAATCTTATCTAATATCTTTCTATAACAAATGACTTAAGAGTTTGAAGAAAATACATAGTGTTGCCAAGCAGAACTGAATTTGTGTACATCTAATAACACTAGAGTTGTTACAGTCATTATTTTTCATAACAGTATGTCTGGCAAAACTGTTTACGCCTGTCATGGTTTTATTTGAAGTAATTCAGAGTCCAGGAATGTATGAAAGAGGTTTAATGTTAGAAGAACTTTAACCTTGTATAATTCAAATAGTTCATGGAACAAGACACAGTCAAAGATACCCAAATATTTCAGAGATGAAAGTTAATCAGTTAAATTCATAAAATTATTACATTTCTAATCAAGTTTTATCCTGTGCATGATTTCTATGGAGTAAATTAGACTAAGTTCAAAAGAAAAATTCATAATTTGGCAGTTTCAATGTTATAAGACATGATTTAATATTAATATAATTCAAAAACAATAAAAGTTCTGTAATTGTTATTAAGGAAGGTGCCATAAAAAAGGATTTTAAAACAGCAATTCAACACTGGAAATTTTTTAAGTTTTGATTTTTAAGATAAATTCCATTTGGAACAAGGAACAAATTTTCCAAATTACTTTTACTAACAGAATCTGGTGAACTTTAAGAAAGAAGAGGGATTCCAATTTGGATTTTTTGGCAAGCAACTTATTTTAGTTGCTTTCTTTCTTTTCCCATCCAAATTCATCAATTAACTAAACCATATTATAAAAGCTGGCACCTCAGATAAATTGACCCATATTCTAATAAAGCAGACCATATAAACTTATATGATATAATGGGGATGAACAAGAAAAAACACTTATGAACCAATTTTTGCAATTCTAGTGAAATCTTTAGCACATGCTGCTACAATGTGAACCTGTCTGTGTGATACCCATTATTTTTTATACTTCTATTTTTATGTTTGTGTGTGTATACCCATTTATAAAATGACCTCCAGCTGCATTCATTACCAATGAAGTTTACAGCTGGCAATGGGAAAAATACACACCAAAAGGAGAAGGGATAGAATTTCAGCAAAGATATCTAGTGAAAATATTTCATGAAATCTACAAATATTTTGTTCCTCAGTATCCTTTATAGAATAAACTTTCTCTGTCTCTCTCACACACACGTTTTGAATCCATCTTGGTTTATATATATGGCAGACGAAAAATCAGGATCCATAGGCCAATCACAATAGATACTGTATTTTGTTAATTTTTTTTCCAGAAAAATATTACTGTAGGTATGAATTTTCAAAAGTCACACATCATAAAAAATAAAAGTGTTTGGAAGACAAATGGCAACCAATTCAATAATTTATTGTAATTTATATAACATACTGCTTATTGTCCCTCCCTTTTGCATACCTTGATATTTTCTACTTCTTTTTCTACATCAAAAAAAGATCTACATTCCCATATCTAATCTGTGTTGATACATATGTATAGTATAGCAATCACCACATTTTTCCTCCTTCCTCATACATTCATGTAATTCTTCTTTGATTCTTTATATACAGTGTTTCCGTGAAAATAAGACCCTGTCTTATATTTTTTTTGAACCCTGAAATAAGCGCTTGGCCTTATTGCCATGTGTCGATTGGGCTTATTATCATGGGATGTCTTATTTTGGGGGAAACAGGGTATTGTACTGGTTTGATATATTAAATTTGCTGTGAAAAAATAAAACTCATATATTTCTTGATGACTGGCTTTATAGTCACCTGTTGCTGCATGGTCAGCTGTAATGAAAAACACTATATTTTTCATGTATCTATCCTTAATTTTTTCACGACAGTGCTGGATAAGGAGATATATGATTTCAGCTGCTATTTTTCATTTAAATGTGAAATTGTGAACTTTTTCTTCAATTTCCTTTTTTATAAGATTATAAGAACAAAATGTATAGGCACTTAATTATGCAATGCTTATAAAAATATAAAGCTCTTTTTATTGTCTCTTGGAATTACAGTAACAAGAGTTTTCCTGAGTTTTAAGAACTTTCTCTTGCTATAATAAATGTAATGACATCAGAATTTCTTTTTAATCATTAGGAAGTGTATCAATGTCAAAAAACTTTTCTGCATGATATTCTTGACAGCTACTATCAGTGATCGAAGCAAGCTACAAGCAGAGTTGGTTATTTAAATACAACTGTATCCTGTATTCTAAAAGAGAATCGTAGAATCCAATCTTCAGTCACCAAATGATATGTCCGAATATATTATATGTCGTTATGTTTTAAATAGTTCAGAACTCACCTCGAACTGTAAGAGTTGCAGATGTCTCAACTTTTCCAACTCTGTTTTCAGCTATGCATGTGTATGTTCCTTCATCTAAGCTCACAGCCTTTTTAATACGCAAGGTGTAATCATCTTTGATATCATATCTGCTTTTAGAATAGAAAAGAAAATTATACCAAGTTTAATTTTTCATCTGGAATCCTGTCATCATTATTATAACACAGAAACATCTCTACAAGGTAATTCATTATATGAAATGACATAATTCCACTAAAAATTAATCTTCATGACACTTTTATTGAACCATGTATTACTTAAAGCTTTACAGCCATAAAATTAGTATGGCTATGTTCATGTCACATTAAAGTTATATTAGGAATATCACTTATACTGTCCTTGTTCTAAACCACTACAATCATATAGCATTATTATCAGTATATAATATCCTAAATTTTATTCTGATCTAACAATATGAAATATACCTATCAAAACATTTCAGCTCTGTAATAACTTAACAAAGTTACATTCAGGGAAATTTTAGACTTTGTACAAGCGAAGTAAAAGATCTGTAAGATTTCTGTGCATGCTAAATGTTCTCAACAAAATATACTATAGCAAATATCTTAAGGGAAAATGATTTGAAAAAATGTTTTATAAACAAGATTGCTTCATTATAAACAATTATTTAAATGGTGTATTAATTAATTTTAAAAATAGGTATACATACTATTCATCTAGCTTTATATGTATATATACAATTTCACATAATTTCCTATTTGACATACTGAAAATGAGACCAGATTGGGCCAATTTATACTATAATCTATTATAATTCAAGGAATACAAAGTTATTTTTATTATCAACAATTTTTTTACACTAATAGGAATAATCTAAAGTTTCTAAAATTTGTAGTCTATTTTCCTCAAATTCTTTGGTTTAAGGTCAATGGGAATTATGGATTTTCCTGCAAAGAAATCTTATTATTTTCCCAAGGCATCAGATTATTTTAATGTGCACATTCTTTTTAAAAAAAACACCATCACATTTTTATTAAAATATATATCTGGCACAATTGAAATAGTGCACTACCTATTACTAGCATTAAAATCTATCATTATAAAGGGTTGAGCAGAAAAAATTTATTCTCCCACACTTACAAACTACCGGTATATAACAGCATGTGAAACTTAATGATTAACTATAGATGATGTCATATTCATAATCACCACATATTCACCAAATATTTTCAATTTTGGACATGGTATTAGAAGTACATTATAATCTGTTCTTGCTTTAGTTAGAGTAAAAGTGATTGGTTCATATGCAGACATTCTAGTATGTTACGCAGAAAGAATAGGAACTTTTAAAGAGAATAAAGTAAGGCTTTAAAATAATAGAAACCAAACCATAGTGAATAACAGGAGTCAGAATGAATCAACAAATGAGATACGGGTTGGAAAGTATGACTGAAGGATATTGATAAAGTTAGGGAAATGATTCCATGGAATGCCAACAGGACAGTATTATCAGGTGAAAAAATTTGAACAATAACATGACAAATTCTCATTAAAAATTAAACAGGAATAGGCTTATCAGACACAGGCAAAAATAGACAAGATTGCCATAACAAGTAGAGATGTTGTATAAGACTTACGAACACAAACACATGTAGAAATTGGAAGTTTAGTAGTTTCATTCATTATGTTTCACATATTGTGGTACAGATTACCATATTTTTTGGAGTATAAGATGCACCGGAATATAAAACACAATTTAGTTTTGGGGAAGGAAAATAGGAAAAAAAATCTGCCTACCAGGTATTCATCTGGCTAGAGTCCTTAGTCTGGTTAGCTTCAGCACATTAGTTTGCTGGTTTTTATCCCTTGCTTCGGGATAAAAAAACAGCTTCTAAAGCACAACTGATCTTTGGAGAGAGAAGCAATAAGAAAAACAGGCAAACCATGGAGATTGCTTCACTTGCTAGCGCCTTGTTAGGGCTGAAAGAAAGTTTCACAGCTGAGAGTCGAAGGGAGCAGGCAAAGCACGGAAGATTGCTTCACTGAAAAAAAGCTTCTAAAGCACAGCTGAGAGTCGGAGGTAGATCGTTTCACTCACAAGCGCCTCGTTAGGGCTGAAAAAAAGCTTCGAAAAAGCTACATTTGGAGTGTAAGATGCACCCAAATTTTCAGCCTCTTTTAGGAGGGGGGAAAAAGTGAGTCTTATACTGCGAAAATACAGTAATTGTAATTCTATGAGGTTAATATTTAAAATAATAAATATGGAATATGTATATCCATGTTTACAATTTTTTCATGTATGTTATTAATTCAGAAGTAAATTACTCCCAGATGATATTTTGCTCTGTTATTTCTGTTATTTATATGATTGTAACATATTTATGGCTCAGGTTCATCGTAATAAGTTGAAAATGTTAGTTCTAATTCTAAGCAATTGGGGGAAGAATAGCTATAGCCACAAAATTTGACAAAACCTTACATAATATACTTGAAAAAGAACACTAAACTATGAGTGATGTAAGGAGCTCATAATCTAAGTTTATACATTGTTCCCTGTTTTTAAAAAATAGTATACTGATGTATAGAGAAGTGATTCTCTTCTACTATGAAATAGGTTGTGGCAAAAATGTGGCACACATTCATAAAAGTACTTAGAAATTAGAAGCAGCATATTATGGAGTTATTTATTTTCCTTACATTAGTTGTAATATTTAGTTTTAATTTAATTTTACAAGATAATGCAAGATATTTCAGAATTAGAAATTATTATATCAATCACAAAATGACTTTTTAGACTGTCTCATGTTGTGTAGATTTATCTCAACATTAAATGTGGAAATATTTACCAGTTTTGGGTAATTATACTTATTATTCACAAATCTGAATTTGCATTATCATAAAGCAAGATAGATTATTTATAGTGTGGGGGGGAAACCTGTTTCACAGAATACAGTACTAACTGTTAAAAGGAATAATACAGCTTAATTAGTCAGGAAATCAAGGAACCGATTTCATTTTATACATTTTATGAATTTAGACATTACATCAAATTCAGTTATTCATGGCTGAATGGACTAATTAAGTCTTATGAAATTATTAAGCATGTTAGATAGTCTTTTTTTAGAACACATATTTGTTTTACAGTTTTCAATTATAGCTCAGCAGTTTAGAACAAGGTTGGTCATCTGTACAGCTCCTTTACAGAATGGTGGTTTGTATTCTATTATTTATGATAATTAATGTTATACCTTGTGAATAAAGAAAAAATATAACATCTAAAATGGTAAAATATTACTAACTTTACAATCATGAAGTGATAATGTGCAGTGGCAAGTGCTCAAATAAAGAAGCAGCAGAAAAAGTCTTTACATTTCCCTTTACATTATTTTAAGAAGAAATGAGACAATTATATTTAATATAAAATAAACAATTGTAAATTGAGATAACAATAATAGACAATGCAGAAAAAGCTTTCCAAAACCAGCAGTGGCCTTGGCCATATGTACACAACCATACACATGACCAAAATAAGTTTATCTTTCACATTTTTCTTCTGAATTTTTTCTTAGTTTTTAAATTTATAAAGGCCTGCAAGAAACTGTATATTGAAAAACATGAATATAAAAAGGCTTGAATTAAAATATGAATTTAAGGAAAGTCTTACTAAATGTCTTTGTAATTAGAAACTTTAAAAAATAATATGTAAAGATATACGTTATTATAAATATTTGGTCAGGAAGAAAAGAAATCTGAGTCCCAGGCAAATCTGTAACTGGAATAAGCATCTTAGGCAAGACTATCTCTAGTTCTACAAGATGGAAGAAAATAGGGGGGAATAGAAAATTCAGAATTGCAACCCTATAAAATATAGTAATAGCAGTGGTGGGATTCATTTTGTAACAATTGGTTCTATGGGTGTGGCTTAATGGTCATGTGACCAGGCAGGCATGACTTGGTGGTCATGTGACTGGGTGGGTGTGGCTAGCTGGTCATGTGACCGGGTGGGCGTGGTTATGTGCATAGGGACTACTCAGACAGCTGAAAAAAGTCATTTCTGACTGGTCCTCGCACTTTTGACCGGTCCTCACACTTATGCCCATCCTCACATTTATCCCATTGCAGCATTCTTAACAACTGTGTCACTCATTTCACAACTGCTTCTCTTCACCACAGTGACAAGATAGGGCGCAAAACATAAAATGTGAGGACAGTCATAAGTGTGAGGACTGGTCAAAAATAACTTTTTCAACCCGCTGAGTAGTCCAAATGCATATAGAGACTACTCAGAGGGCTGAAAAAAGTGATTTCTGATAGGTCCTCACATTTTTGACCGGTCTTCGCACTTATGACCACTCCTCATTTATGCCCATTGCAGCATTCTTAACAATCGTGTCACTCATTTCACAACTGCAGTGCTTCATGTGACCGGGTGGATTTGGCCAGGTGGTCATGTGGCATTGCTTCTTTGCCCTAATGACAATTTGCTACAATGGTCGTAAGTGTGAAAAACGGTCATAAATCACTTTTTTCAATGCCATTGTAACTGTTGTAAATCAAGGATTACCTGTACAAAAATACAAAAAGCTTCTTTGCTTGCAAAAAGCTGCCCTAAATACCAATCATTAGATTAGAAATACCTGCAAACTGGAGTTACAAATCAGGCAGGATGGCAGAGCACCTTGAGGAATTAAAATAGTTAAAATGCAGTGATAACTATCAGCAGCCAACTCTTGCTCATAAAGTGAAACCCTTTAGCAGAGAAGTCATTTAAGCTCTCCAGAATGAATCAAAGGAGCAAACAGAGTATCTGTTACTTGTTAAAGCAATTACCAGAACAAATAGACATAGGAACTAGTCAGATTTCTGAAGCTGCTTCTTTTCAGGAACAGAGATTAACATTTTCCTTTCCAAACAAAGCTGAATAGGGAAAATTATCTCATCACTAAACACAGGATTAAACATCACCAAGCACAGAATTAAACTTCACCAAAAACCAATTTTAGACCAAAAGTCAGAAAGGGTATGTAAACTCACGTTTGAATGCCAATCTTTCTAGCTAGCCAATAAGTCTTGCTGAATATCACTCATCTTGGTTCCTTGTCATTAAAAGCTTCTGCTTCATTATTCAATTATTTCTTCACAGTGCTGATCATTGCACCCTGGCTGGAAGAACTCCAACAGGGGAGTATTTCCTCCCAACAGCGGTGTAAAAAGCTTAAAGCAACCCTTCCCCTTTAAGAAAGCCAAACAACAACAACAACAAATAAAACCCTCTAAGAAGCTCCAGAACCGACAGTAAGTCTAGGCGTACTGCCAAGAATGTAATAAGGGTTAAAGGAGAGGCAGTTTCTGTAAGCAGGACAATAAAGATTAGGCTAGGAAACAACAATTCTTTACAGGATTAACCCTGTAAAGTGGAAAAAAACAAAAGGAGATTTCTTCTAACAACCGGTTCTGTGAATCGCTTAACAACTTAACAACCGGTTCTACTGAACCGGTGCAAACCAGTAAAATCCCACCACTGAGTAATAGCATATGTAACTTTGGTAAGCTTGGCTGGTCTTTGGAGGATTGACAGGCAGAATTGAATGACTATTATACTCTGAACTATACCACTGAACTGTTTTCCTAGCACAGCTCTATTCTTCCTAATCATATATTCTTGATTTTCTGTGTCTCTGTATGGGTATGCATGAGATAGTCACTCTTACGAGAGCAAAGATAACCAATTTTTATTTATTTGGGTGGCAACTAGGTGTAATTGAATAGATTCCAGGAAATTATGTTATTGTTTTTAAAAAGCCATTTGTCTGACTTATTTTCTTCCAACATCATGAACCATGGAATTTGTAGTCAAAAACCATTGTTTTGAAAAAAAACATTACAATTACATAAAAATTGCCAACAAAAGAAGTATTAATTTCAAGGAAACTTACTTGTACATAGTTGTACAATAAATTTATTTGAATTAATATATACAGTAGTATCAGGTAATATAAAGTATTTGTAATAGCCAACATGCCTCAGTTACTTGATTTTAAAACATTATAAGATTTTTTTTCCTATGTAGGGAACCATTTAAGTGTAATTTAAGTCTATAGGAGTAGGCCAAATATTGTCAAGCTATGCTTCTTTAAAAAATGACTGGAAAGTATTAAAAAAAAAGCAATGGTTTATAGGTCCAAAATCCCATTAGGGCCATGATTTGGGAAGAATATTAACAATCCAATTTTGAAAATTGCACACTGTATGCATTTTAATATATAAATGCAATTAATATTTTCATATAACTGTTTTAGCAAACAACATGTATTGTGAGCAAGGGAAGAAAATCATTAAAAAGCATAAAATATTAAAGATAATATTTGTTAATATTATTACAAATGGACAACGAAGCAATAGAAAGCTCACATCCATGTATTATGGTACTATTATATTTATATACTTATAGCATTATAATCATGCTTTCATCAATAATATGCTTATTAGCAGAGCTTTAGAAACAATACCAAAGAATGTTTTTGTAAAATAATTTGTTATGGAGGTTTCTGTTGTCTTCATTGCAAATAACACCTACCAAATTCCAAATTCCAGTGAAAGCATAACTATTTTTCAATCCTCTTAGAAGCACATTCTTCTGAAAGCCTGTATTACTTTTTTGATATTGTAATTCAGCCCTTAAGCACTGGAATTTCAAACCTCCCAGGATCTCAGTTTATAACACACAGTAGTGAATTTTCTTTGAAGAAAATAAGAGACTCCACTCGTTTTTCTTTTAATGAGCAATGATTAATGGTTAAATTAGGCAAGAAATGATAAAAATTTTCAACATCAGCATTTCTTTTTAATAACCATTTCCAAATAAAATTAACATGCCTCCTACTATTAATTTTCTGTTAACCAAAGATTTGATACCTATATCAAATTGAAGATTCTTCCTTAGCCACTACAGAGCTCAGAAGCTGTCAGGTTAATTCATTATAAACTATATCTGATAATATATATTTACTGACATTCCATCTCACACAAACACAGAAATAATATATTAGCTTTGTCCCTTCTATTGTCAAGGTTTTAACAACATTCTCTGACCTACTCTATTCATTTCATAAAAGAAATAAATCTCCTTGATGTATACTGCTGAAAATCTGAAAACAGTATAGGTTTATAAAGACAAAATATTTAAAGAGCTATGTTTAATAGCGGAAAAATATTTTTTTTTCTTCAGCTTTCATTTAATATTGCTCATTATTATTAAATAAAACAGAAAATCTGCTCATGTGACCAATATTAATTCCTTTATATCATATAGAAAACATTTTTTCCAATTTATTTGTAAATTAGTAGGAGAATGCTACTCCATTCATAGCGAAATATAGTAAGCCCTGGCTCCTGAGGGGAGGGAGGACTACAAAATTCATAGCTACTCCATCTTGCCAAGGTTGAGCCCAACCTGAGCCTGCTCTTCCCACCGCCTTCAGACACTGCAAAAGAATCTTTATAGCACTTTATTTTATTTATTTTGTTTCACTTGTAGAGGAGGAGATCGAAATAATAACAATATGCTATTTTTGGTACATTGCCTGGTGAAAAGCAAAAGGAAATGGAAATAGTTTGGATGGGTAATGCAGAATGTCTTATGGCATTAATGATAGGAACTTTATTTATTTATCAAGTTAACCAGCGATAATATTCCATTTAACTTTTATCTTTTTCCATTTTCAGAAAGAATATATTTGCTAGATACCAAAGCAAAATGAAACCAGAGATCTTTTCTTAATTTTCCATTAAAACAGAACTGGCTCTTAGGTTGCCAAAAGAATTCTTTTATGTAATAATGCATAGCAACATAACATTTCATTGTAGAAGCAGGGCAAATTGCATATTATTTTTAGTTTACCATGTTTTCTTGCATTGTTCTATTTATTGCACTACAGAGAATAAATTTAAAGAAATGGCTCTTTCCTGTTAGTAGTTTATAGCTGTTGCTACCTTCAGTTCTCTTGTCAGTTAACATGAAATATCTACACATCCAACATACAAACACCAATTGTAATTTCATTAAAAAGGTATTTACTGAGCCAGCTGCTCAGAGCAGGAATATCCCACTCCCCATAAAATAGATACTTTAAGGATATATATTAAGGAAACTGACACATTCATTCTGTCTGTACATTAGTTCAGTCTCACAAAACTAGCCTTGCTATCATGTTCCATGTAAATTGTTATTAACAAATTTCATACATTCCAATCTGTAACTAAAAGTATTTTATTTCTAAGGGGAAAACCCCTATATTACTTGCTACATAATTACAGTTATGCAGCTGGTCTCTTAGGCTTTGCTAGAAATTAGAAAACATGAAGTGCAGCACCAACTGTAATCAAATGTTATTAAATGTTAAGCCAAGGAAATGCCATCTCCACACCAAATATTTCAGTCTGTAATATTGGTTTCGTATCTAAGCTTAAATAAAGTGGCACACTCAACACATAAGTCAGGTTGAATTTAACTGGAAATTATTACCAATACTTTCCATCATTTATAGAATTCATTGCCCCTCAGTATAAATGTGTCAAACACACATTAAAGAAGAAAACTAGTCATAATAATAAATCACTGAAAACTCATCAATATTCATATTGTTCACTTTACATTTTCAAAATGCTTTTAGAATGGCATTTCATTTCATAATGCAATGGTTGGAACTCTTCCCAATGCAGGAATCTACTATGGATCCTTGCTTAGTAGAGAGCCATGCAGTATCTTTTTAAGTAGTTGAACTAGTAAAGGAACTAGAGAAAAGCATTAAATAATGACACTGTCAGTTCCATTGTTGAAGAGTAATTATTATGATGAAAACTTTCCTGAGGTTCAATCAAAATTTGCTTTCTTATATTTTAAACTCGCTTGTTCTTTTGCCTGCCCTCAGATACTTGGAGACATTATTGTCTCTTCACAGTCTCTAGGATAAACCAGGGCCATCAATTGTATGTATGTATGTATGTATGTATGTATGTATGTATGTATGTATAAGGATGGACAGACAGATAAATAAATGATGGTTTAGTCTAGTGGTTAAGGTTTTATTTCCAGGAGACTGAGTTCTAGTTCCATTAAAGCTGGCTGGCCTTGTTTGAGTCATTGACAGCCCATGACATTAGGTACAGGCAACAAGCCATTCCTATTGCAATCATTGGATCAACACTTGGTTGACCTAAAACAGCAGACCCTGAAGTTGCAGGAACTTCATAGAAAACTGGAATTTCATAGCATTGCACTTCTGGCAGGAAGGAGGGAAGTAATGCAGCCATATTCAAATTAAAAAAATAACTTTAAAACCCCAAACAAACAGAAATTTAAAACCACTGATTTTTAAAATTAGGTTTATAAGGTTTGGAAACAAATATCCAGGTATGAAAATTTTGAAGCAGAGGTTATAAAAAGAAATAGTTATATTTCCAGAGAGTAGTAAGAGCATGTTCCATTATAAATATTATATCCTTTTACATTATACTTTTATTAATACTGCATTTTCCTAAATTATTTTCCATACTTGTATAGAATGCTCAGGAAAATTAGTTATGTAGGATTAGGTAGTTTGGATATTTAATTTATTTACAGTGTTTAATTTATTTAAATGTTACTCTTTCAAGTGACATAACAATAAAGATTCTCTGGATTATGCATTATTAGTATTGCTTTACTTAGTGCGGTCAACCTAACATCATACCTGATCCAATCAGTTTTTTAATCAAGTTATTAAATTTTAGTGAAATTATTTAGTAAATCTAAAATAAAAAGAATATTGTGCAAGAGTGACATAAAGGAGCAGAGAGATCCTATTCCTTTATTGCATGGTTAAGCAACATTTTCTGCTTCAGTTCATACTACTGATTTGCTGTTAGATTGTAAAACTTCCAGTGACATATGACTTTTCATTCAGATTTCTCAGATTGGGATTAGAAATGTTTTCATTGTGTGTATTTGCCTTTGAATCAGTTTTGACTCCTGGAGACTGCCTGGACAAACCCTTGTAGTTTTCTTGGCTATTTGGAAATGGTTTGACATTAACATCCTAGGCTGAGAGAGAGTGACTGGTCACTCAACTGGCTTTGTGCCTAAGGTAGAACCAGAACTCCCACTCTTTGGTGTCTTAAGCATTACACCAAACTGGCTCTTGTGCTTTCATTTACACTCCTAAACTCCTAAACTCCTAAACATAAGTGAACATTGCATTAACCCTACAATCAATCATTTTTACCATCACATTTTATTGATGAAATTTCTGGGTGTTCTGGGGCCTGCAATGAGATCTGAAGAATTACTGCTTAAGGGGTAAGTATCCCTAATTACAAAACTGTATTTCCTTAAGAACATGTGTTCTTATTAATAGAGGTAAATAAATAATAGAATCCTTTTAACCCATGTGCTTTTTCCTGATTAATAATATTTCATATGAATAAGTGTGGCAATCCTAAAAGCCCTATGAATTAATTAGCATTTTTCTTACCTTCCTCTTGGCAAATCAATGTCATCTTTCTTCCAGCGAACTGATGGCTGAGGATCGCCTTGTACCTGGCATCTAAACTCAACAACATCTTCTTCCAAAACCACTTGGTTGATTGGTCTTCTGAGAAATGTGGGTCGTTCTTGAAAACAAGAGTTCCACATTAAATAAGATGGCTATGTTTCATTTCAAATACTGAAAACAGTCCAGCCCAGAATAAATGCATTGCCTAGTGATTTATTAAAACATTTCCCTATTCTCATTAACAGTCATGAAGTCTAATGTTTAACCTGCTTGGGCCAAGATTTTATTTAATTTTAATGAGTTGTTATTTTTAGTGTTTCCCAGATTTGTGTTTTATATACAAATAAGTGAGTATTTTATATTGTTTCATGAATGCCTTCCTCTTTTTTTGGCATACCATGTAAGCCACTGAGAATCAAAAGATTGTGGCAAGGTACAAAATAAATAAATAAATAAATAAATACATATATAAATGACTTTTTATTTCACAAAAATACTCATTATTGTGTGTGTACATCATTTCTACATTTTGTCTATTATTAGGCAAGAATATGTAAGTTATTGATTCTTTTGTGCTTATATATTAGTCATACAACATGATTGTTCCATTATTCAATTTATGAAAAAAATGTTTAGAATAATGTCATTCAATTAACATTCTTTATATAATATTAATAGCTAGTTTGCTGTAGTGGTTAAAGGTACTGGGCTAAAAACTGTGAGTGCTAGTCCTGCCCTAGATAAGAACCCACCTGAATGACTTTGACCACTCATTCTCAGAAGAAGGCAAGGATAAACCATTTCTGAAAATCTTGCCAAGAAAACTGAAGGGACTTGTTGAATATTCAAAAGCACATATTGTACATGCATAGACAACAATATCAACTGGATTTAAATCAGATGCACAACATTTTTACAATGTTAGTCGCTTATTGGATAAAAGGAGGCAATTCTCTGGTATATCCAATATATTTTTTTCATAGTGCAGCAATGCTAATTTCAAAAAAGGTGAAAAGTTTTTTCTATAAATGAATGAATGAATGAATAAATAAATAATGTATCCATAAATTTGAGTGGCATCATTACATTAATAATTTTAAATTAAAATGAAGACATATATTCTATATTAAATAAAGCATTTTTTTAGATAACAGCTGAATAAATATATCTTTCTTATCTCCCAAAATGTTTCTATGTTAAATAATACAGGCCTTAGAGAAGAAATGCATATAAAAGAAATCAGAAGAGACAATTTTGTCAGTCATATGAACTCTGGCTTGTTATAAATAAGTTTCATAGCTTAGCAATTTTTCTCAGATACTTGATTAACATATACAGACAATCATTGACTACAATTGTAATGGGGCCTGCCCATTAGGATTGGAAGTCATGATAGCCATTAAGTGAAATGCCCATATAATCACTTGTTTTATGAGAGCCTCGTCTCTTCTCTCCCCAATATGGCTGATAAATGTGTGGGGGCACTGCAACATCCCAGCAGTTGGTCATAAGGGCAAGCAACTGCAATGGTCATAACTTCGGGACTGAGTCATAAACAGCTTTGGGGCTATCTACCGCAACTTCATACAGTCACTAAGCAACTGGTTATAAGTTGAGGAGTACTTGTATACCAAAGTTTAGGGTATTAATGGCATTCACAAGAGAATACATATGTACAACATTGAATAAAACATACAACATTTGTCAAAAATTGCTAATCCAATAATATTTCTTTCACTTTGGAAGATGAAGAATCATTATTTATTTTGTTTATTTAATTATTTAATTCTTTCTCATTAATTTGAATATACTTTCAAATTAATTAATTAATTAATACTTTCCTAATTACTAATTAATTAATTAATTAATTCTTTCCCATGTGACTTAAGTAAAAGGAAAGAGTCAAATTACAAATAAACTGAACTGCCAATGTTTAATGAACAGGATCTAAGCAAATGACTGTGGATCTTTATCTCAGATCAAATGAAGCTTAAAGTAATCTATTATTTATACTTTATTTTGTTCCAGTATGCAGAATGATATATAATTATACAATTTCATTCTGATAGGTGGGACATCTATTATTTGTCAGTTTCTCCTCTAAATCTAACCAGGCCTTCCCTACACCAAACTCCCATGGTCATGAAAAAGTTGCTTCTGAAAACTGACATAATCTTTTGGGTGAATGTGTGGATGCTGTGGGTGAATGTTGTCATATAGAAGCAGAAATTATAGAAGCAGAAATATACATAGCACAAAACCACAGATCAGAATCTAATTGCATACACTCAAGTAAACTATGGCAATATCCTGCATGCTGAAGAGATAAATATGGCAGAAGATGTTTCATGCACTCAATCATTTCCTTTCAAATATGGCAAGCTTAAGAATTGAAGTTTAAAGAATTTAATATAATATTATTTGTGAATAAAAGCAAACATGATATAAATTATATGTTTTGAATCAAAACCAACATATGTAGTTAAATGCACATATTTTCTTTAAGCTATAAAAATCTGAAAAATTCAAAACTTTTTATCTTTAAAGCAAACACTACAAAATATTATGAATATCAACACAACATGTTTGGAGTCTAGATTTAGCCATCCTTTGAGCAACAAAATTGCTCAACAACATAGATTTTAATGAGTTTATGCTGATTAAATCTAAACACCAACTACAGTAATAATTATGTCAGTAGAACTGAGAATGGAAATGCTTCTTGTTAACACAAAGGAAAACGCATGCAATTTCCTTTCAATATTAACTTGCAATGATTATATCAGTAACTCTTTTTATGACCCTGTAATCTCTTAATTTTGGGTAGAGTCGGGGCAACTGGATGGAGCTGAGCTTTTACTGGCCAGTTGCCTTCCTAATGTCTGTGTGGTTGAAAACAATATGTTTTAATTTACTTAGTTATATACCTATTTATGATATCAGTATGCCAAACTTATTTATGAAAACTTTTTCAAATGTGACTGTAATTTTGGTCTTCCTGCATACAGTATATTCACTGAACTCCTGATAATGTTTTACTTTCTATTACCCATTTTTACCAGAGGCTATGCCTCAAGCTAAATTCCTTGTATGGTGACCTAGATACCAGTTCCAAGTGATATGCTAGAATTAATTTTAGATACTGGTAGAAAACATTTTAAAACCAAAATAAAGGAATACATCCTGCAAATGTCTAAAAGCCAGTATGTAAGAAAACAACTTATACATTTAATATTCAGCAGCTTCACTTTCTTCTAATTCATTAGCATTTTCTATGCATTTCCAGTAAATTTTATTGAATAACTTTGTTCTGCATCTGTTCTATATCCAGATAACCTTAATTTCTTTTTCAATTTTATTTTTAGAACATGGTCATTATTTATAGGAATAGTTTTCTAAAACAAGGAATTGAAAGCAATATAAAATGCCTAAAATAAAATGATCATACCAGTTAGTTATTTGAGACAGACATTTTTCAGACCTACAGTAGTATAGAGAGATTTAGTATAATCTACCTGATTCAGTTTCCTGTAGTGTTATATTTTTTTTCTATCAGTAATGGAAAGAATAGAATGGAATGGAATGGAATGGAATGGAATGGAATGGAATGGAGTGGAGTGGAATGGAACAGAACGGAGTACAGTACAGTACAGTACAGTAGAATTAATATTAATAAACAATAGAATTTGAAATTTCTATCAGCTGGGATAATATTTTATCAAATATATTTGATAATTTTCTAACAGGAACCAATATAAGCAGTCAATTGAAAATATCATTTTTGGTTTAATTTCTGTGTTTTTATATTTTAAAAATTAATTCCTAGACTTTTATCATTAGACATTGTGGGAAATAGTTTGCACAAAGTAACTGAAGTAATAATAATATCTTTATTATGTTTCAACACCAATGTAGCATTTTGAACTACCTAAGTACAAGAGAAAAATATAAGAGAAAAATATATAAGTTTAATTATGGCATATTTATATTAATAAATCTAGCTATAGATCTATAACTCCAGCTGTCAGGGCAAAGGCACAAAGCTATTAAAAAAGAGTTTCAGGACACTTGTTATTTAACAAAACTTCCAAATAACATTGACTGGGTCAGTTGACAGAAACATTAATGTATTTTAGAATTCCTTTACCAAAAACAGTAAGTTCTGCAGGATCACTATCCCGTTCTCCCACCATATTTGTGCCGACGCAAGTATACATTCCAGCATCACTTTTTCTTGTATTTGAAATCATGAGCTTTCCACTTCGTATCTATTATTAAAAAATTAAGAAAGATAACTTGTTATGCACTATGAAATTTTCCCTGAGATACCTAGAAATGAATAGTAATAGTGCTTAATTTTAATTTCATTTAAATATAGAGGACTGTGCATTTGAAGGAACAATAACCATGCCAAGTGGGTAAAAATACCACATTCAGTCTAAATATCTCGCTGACTGTACGATGAACACATAATAAAAAAAGTGCTCTGGGACTTTAGAATTCAAACAGTCAAGATCTGCTGCATAATTAGCCAGGCTTAAAAATCACCGATAAGAAAGACAAAAAAGTCTGGATAGTGGACATGGCAGTACTTGGAGACAGCAGAAAAGAAGATAAAGAACTGAAGAAAATGACAAACTACAAAGATCTATAATTAGAAATAGAACGATTGTGGCAACAGAAAGCAAAGTTAGTAGTACCAATAGTAATATATGCCTTAGGTGCAATCCCAAAACAACTGGAGCACCACTTGAACATCATTCAAATTCACCATCAGTCATTTGCAAAAGGCAGCTTTACTTGGAATAATTTATATCAAACATCCATATCTGCCTATCCCAGGTTCTTGGGAAAGACTCAATAGGTGAACAAAAATGTCAAATCCAGTCTGAACATCTGATCAAGTGTTGATCCATTGATTGCGATAGGAATGGCTTGTTGCCTGAACCCAATGTGGGCTGACAGTGACCAAACCAAAGCCAGCCAGCTTTAATGGGACTAGAACCCACATTCTCCTAGAAATCAAGCCTTAACCATTAAACTAAACTGTCATTTATTTATCTGTCTGTCTGTCCATTCACATACATACATACATACATACATACATACATACATACATACATACATACATACATACAGTTGATGGCCCTGGTTTATCCTATATACTGTGAAGAAATATCCTGCAACAATATCTATAACACCATATATGTGTATCCTAGGTTCTTGGAAAGAACTTTATAGGAGAACCAAAATGCCAAATCCAGTCTGAAATCTGGCTGACTGTGTGATGAATCATAATAATAATAACAACAACAAAAACAAAAACAGCAATAATTGATGGAAACATATGGTTGTAATTTAGTTGAAAATTATCAGGTTAAAACATTGTGGGACTTCCAAATAACATTGGAGCCAGATATAACTGTTGTTGAAAAGAAAAAAAAATATGGGTAATTGATGTGGCATTATCAGGGGAATGACAGAATAAAAGACAAAGAAATAAAGATCACAAAACATCAAGATGTGAAAAGTGAAACTGAAAATTTATGGTGTAAACTGATTGTGGTGGTCCCAGTGATTATGGGCATACTTGGTGCCATATCAAAAACTTTTTGCACTTAGAAAATCTTTACATTGACTTAATTTTCACAAAAGATCACACTGCTTGAATCTTCACATTTGCTATGCTGATACATTATATCACCCTAGGTTATTCGGTAGAACTCAATGAATATGCAGGCCTAGACCAGCTAAAGAACTGGCAGCTTTGACATTGCAGAGTTGTAAACAGATAATAATGAAAATAATAATAGCAACCTGTGATGATACCTCTAACACCATAAAACATCAACACTTGCTTATCCCAGGTCCTTGGGGAGGACTTGATAGGTAGTTAAAAATGCCAATTTCAGTCTAAGCATCAGGCTGACAACGCAATCAACCAAAATATCAATAATTTCTTAAATTTACAGTATACGCTTATTGAATCTCAACCACTCTGGGTGGCTCATAACAATCAAACAACCCCCCCTCCCTATTAAAATAATAAAATAAAAAATGGAAAGCAGAATGAAACAATGAGTCTTTCCTTTATCAAAGGACTGGGTTAACAGTCCTTCACAACTGTCTTCTCAATTTTTATAGATAACAGCAGAGAATGGGCAACATCCAAATTTCAGCCATACAACTTGGAGTTTTCTCCATGTTTTATACCTGTCATTTCCTTCCAATCTCTGAATGTTCTATCAACCACTGAAGAGGTAAGATGTGTGTTAATAGCACTACCAGTTGATCAGTGATACAGAGGAATCCTGCACTATGCCTAAAGCCAACTTATTGGAGACTTTGGCATATATGGATGGTTTTCCAAGATGATCAGTTCCAACATATACTGTGTGCAATCCTGCACTATCTGCTGCACTTATCCAGCCTGGAGCTACCTTGGTGCATGCTATAGGAACCCAAAGTTGTCTAATGTGGAAACATTTGGGATGAACTTGGGGAAAAGGCTAAAAGCAAGTTTTCTCATGCAGTACTTTGTTCCATCAAGGGTCTGTTCATTTCAATGAAGGGAAACACATCACTTCTATCAGCCAAATAATTTACTGAATGAAGTATATTGTTTCACTGAGCCTACTATTCTGTTTATATAGTGGTAACTACAGTAATTATTTCTGTAAATTTGCATACATATTCTTTGCTATTTTTATTTTATGAAGCAAATTTTAGAACTTCTAGTTGCTGTATAATACATTTGTATATTGCATGAAAAGCCATATATTTTAACAATTGTCTTGAAAATCCGTAGTGGGATTTGTTCTTTAGTAATTCACAGAGACTTAGCATTGTATGATCTACTTACACTTATTCTCTCTTCTCTATCATCTATTCGGATTTTGTCTTTTTTCCAGTAGATAGTGGGTTCAGGATGTCCTCGAGGAGGTTGGCACTCTAAGATAGCTGGTTCGCCTGCTGCCACAACAACATCTGTAGGATTTTGGCGGAAATCATCCCGTAATACTGATACAAAAAAAAAAATACAGAAAGAGGGAAAATCCAGATTTATTACACATAACATCCTACAAATGAACACAGATATTACTTCACCAAAAGTTGATGGTCCTTTAAAAAGCATGATTTGAAACCATCCATAATCAGCTACTACAACTTCACAAATATCCTTTCTTATGAATATAACCTATAAATTTAATTTTTCATAGAAACACATAACTAAATATACCCAATATACACATATCTGAGTTTTCGATCCGTAACCATACCTCTAATGCAACTTTTGGAGATGACAAACCTTAATAGTTTTTATTCTAACATTTTAAAATCATTATGAAACAAACATAAATTTGCTGATGAGTTCAGATGAAAGAAAAGTCAGGGAAGAAATATGTATGTATGTATATGCAAACACACACACACACACAAAATATAATATCAACAAAGTTGATTAGGGACTGGAGGCTGCGTGGTTGAAGGAAAAGGTATACCTAGTTTAATAAAAGAAGCATTAGGTGTGATGCAATGTTTCAATATCTAAGGGCCTGCCACAAAGAAGAGGGAGTCAACCTATTCTCCAAAGCACCTGAAGACAAAACAAGAAGCAATGAGTGAAAACAAATCAAGGAGATAACCAACCTAGAACTAAGGAGAAATGTCTTTTATCAGTAGAACGACTTGCCTCTAGAAGTTGTGAGCGCTCCAATGCTGGATGTTTTTAAGAAGAGATTGGGACAACCATTTAAGACTTATAAAATCTACTGACAAATATGCCTGTCTTTTAATTCCTGTGGGAAAACTGCAAAGACTAACTAAAACATATCTCTATGAAGAAGGTAAGTAAACTCTAGGTTTTTATTGGTGGTTCTCATCCTTCACTTCAGTTTATAAAAGAGAACAGAAAAGGAAGAAAAATAGTTGGAAATTTGTTAAGAATCTAAAGTATGGACCTCAGATGAACTGTGGGTCTTGTCAGTCAAAGAATTCTGGCTGGTGGGATATAGGAGAAGGGCCTTCTTTGCTATGGCAGCTGCCCTTTGGAACATCTTACCCCCTGAGGTAACATTGGCTCCCATCCTTCGGGACTTTCTGTAAGGGCCTGAACACTGAGCTCTACCAGATTGCTTAGGGTCCCAATGAGAGAGAATCACACTGGAGAAGGTTGAATTAATTAAGAGGTAATCCCAGTTTTTCCCTGCATCCTGCTTCCCGCTCCACATCTTTTAACTATAATTTTATTTTTCTTTGTAATTTCCATTTTTTATCATTTTTAAACTGTTTTATCTTTTATTATTTTAAAGCTGTATGCTACCCAGAGTTGCTTCTAAACAAGATGGGTAGCAAATAAATGTAATAAATAAAATAAACGTATTGTTAGATGGAGCTGAAATTGGCCTACTGAACAATTCACTATACAATCATTGCTATGATTAGTTCATAAATCAAATCAAATCAAATCAAGTTCATTACAGTCAAAGACCAGAGACCAGAACAAATAAAAACACTCAAGAAATATCCAGTTAAAAATTCTAGAATAAAATAATAAATAACAGATAATATCTACATTAAAACCACAATTTGGCATCCAATCTGTCAGTTATACATGGTCTATCTACACTATAATATCAGTCCTTAAACTGTGAGGCCTGCAGTCATTAAATACTAAAATGCAAAAGAGTAGTAACGCAAAAGGGTTTGCTACATTGGCTGTGTAAAATAGCTATGGTGGATTAATCACGTTTCTGACGAAACCACAGTGCTGCAGTGCAGAATCTAGCCACCTGCATTGTAATCACAGTCTGTCTGTCCTTAAGCAGCCACTAGAGATAAGCAGTGACAGAACAACCAGGATACCTATCAATTATTGGGAGAATATGTTTTTTTAAATATCTCTATAGAAAGAGCATCGAAGGAGTTTGTGTCCAATGGTCTCCACCTCTTCTGAGCCAAGGAGCAGAAGCTTTCAGTTCTTATACTTTCAGTTTTTATACTTGCCTGCAGGATGGCTGATGGAAGTATATGGTACAGTGCAAGTGAAATGCTTTCTGGTAGTTTGTCATCTTCAACTGACTAAGATTAACTGGCAGGAGTAACACCCTATCTAATATAGTCTGGAGCTTAAACAATGGAGCTTTCCCTAAGTCTGCTTGCCTCTTGATGTCCTTAACCCTTTATCACAATGTTTGTTTTGCTTGGTCATCCTCCAACTTAAGTATTGAGGCTGGAGAGAAGCCTAGTTTGGCAAGATTGAACTCAACAGCCTTGATCCATGAAGAGGAGAATTTGTCTTAGAGGATTAATGGAGCAAGGCCTTGCGGAAAGAAATTTATTTATTTATTTATTTATTTTATTCAATTTTTATACCGCCCTTCTCCTGGGCGGTGCACAGCCTAGAATAAAAAACATTCCATTAAAAATCAAATTAAGCTTTAGCCAAAGATTTGAATAAGCTATACAGATTCTTGCTTCAACTTTTATCAAGTCTGTCTCCAGGTGCAGAAGTGCATTTGAGACACAACATGGGATCTGGAGAATTGCTCTAATAAATTTGTATTGAGCAAGGTCCCGTAAAGAAGCTGTGCTAGCGACTTGGCCAGAAAGAGCTTAATTGCAACAGGAACATAGTATCCCTCCTTTATGCTGAAAAATTTGAGAATAGCGTTCACTGATCTTTGGCCAGAGGCAGCAGCATATTCACCATGTGCTTTTCTTGAGCCAGTGCCATGGATGACCACTCCTAGATACTTAGTTCATAAAGTTCTTTGTTCTCTAGACTTTAATGCTATGAAAAATAAACAAGGTGGAATTTAAAATTCCAGAATAAGAGTTAGTACAAGAAGATATCTTTTATATAATAGGCAAAATTGAGACAAATTCCAAAGGAAGATAGAAGATAGTTTATTCACAAAGAACAGCAAAAATAGGAAAAGGGGGAAGGAATCTGATTAGAAATCTAAAAGAATAAATGTACTTTGTTATTGGATGCATATGGGTGAAAGCTCATAGAAGAACAAATAAAAGCTATAGTGTTACTATTATTCAGAAAAATAATAAGTCAACAATAAAAGCAGAGTACTACAAATAAAATCCCATGAAGAGAAACATGGGCCTGAGAATACGTAGCTCTAGAGTGGGCTGAGTCCGAAAACATAGAAATGAAGAGTGTCAACATAGAGAATAATAGATTTATTTTTTAATAAATAAACAAAAATTCCCCCCAAAATAAGAATAGTTGAGAAAAGAAAGAAGCTGCCCAAACAGATGTTGGATTTCCTTCACAGTGTTATGTTTAAGTGGATACTAGACAGTAATTTGTAATGGATACTTGAATTGGAGTGCTGCATTATACAGAGCATAATAATAGAAATAGCCTTTTTAAGATTAAGATTCTGTGAAAAGAAAGAACAAAGTACAGGTAGCTTATTAAAAGCTGTTCCATATTTTATTCCGTGCCACATACAGAATCTGCTCTTTAAATTTATGACGCTAAAAGTGGATGCAGGCTTTAATCACAGGAAGAAAGCAACCTTGTCAGGACCGTCCTTTTACGCACAGTCTCCGAGTTAATTTTCTTCTGATAAAGCAGAATATAAAATGACTTTAATATAAACTTATAAACATGGGGCATTTCCTCTTTTATAGATTAGCTATGTGGAAATGTAACCATTTCATTAAAATTCACCTTTTATTAATAACAATCCTCTGAAAAACCAATAAAGCCCTTCATTTTACTAAATAAACAGTCTGGAACAATTCGGGGGGGGGGGGAGAATCCTCAGTTCATAAGTGGATTTAATTTATTGCTTTAGCTCTTAATAAAATGTATCCTGCTTTAACATTTTGAACTGCACATTTCCTGTTTCCTTGCGGCATATGCAAAGATAAAATGTATACGAACGTGAATTATGTATTAAACAGATTGAGTTGAGCCTGCATTTGGCTCTCAGATAAAGGTACAGGATGTGGCTTATCATTTTAACATTTTCAGAACATGCAAGTAAATCCTAAAAGAGAGGCAAAACATGAGTATGTGCATGTATGTGTGGAAATTAAAGAAGTAAATTAAAGCTTAATTTAGTTTCTAATATGAACACTTCCTTTACACTCTATGTCTAGATGCATAAAATGAAAACAAAACATTTGTGAGAAGTAAGTTTCCTATAAGAACAATTCTTCACAGCAAGTAAACTGTTCTAAGTAAATCTACCTTTTACAAAATCACCACCACTCAATTGAAAAAGGCAGCTAGCTGTACTTGGAACAGCTTACATCATGCGACAACACCTTTAACATTATCAAACAACTGCCTATCCTTGAGGAGGACTTGATAGATGGACAAACATGCCACATCCAGTCTAAACATCTGACTGATTGTGAAAACAACCATAATACTAATTTATTAAACTTGTATATCACTCAGCTTGCAATGATTCTCATATCTTGTTAAATTAGCATCACCTAACAACTATATGTGTATATATGTATATGTGTGTAAAATTATTTTGATTCAAATAATAAAAAAATGGTTGAAATTTCAGTAGCTCTGTGTAAAAGTAATAATGAGGAACAATAGTTCCCAATTTGTTGTTTTTAGATCATTGATATGCAAGGCATAATAAACAGTATGTGAATGAGAGAAGTAATCAAATAATATGATCAGAGTAATTCTGCTGTATCATTTTCACTGTTATATTATTTTGATTGTACCTTGATTTAAATATTCTTTTATTAAATAAACAGATTAATAAGTTCCATATCTCCATGGCTTAATTCTTCTCATATTTTTGTTATTATAGAAACTCTCACTTCTTTACAAAATTGAATTTCTATTTATACGATTGCAAATAATAATTCATCTGCTATTTTTTAATATGATAGATATCCCATGAACCCACTAAACTACAGACTAAACACTAGACTGAAATGGAAAAATACATGTTTATTGGAAAATTTGAAATAATATGCTTTATATTTTCATTTACAAACAGTTTCCTGGTGTTTGACATGACATACTTATTTTATACATACATTACTTAAAAAAATGAAATATATTTTCACATATCATTGGATTAAAGGCAGTGGTGAGTTGCTACCAGTTTGCACTGGTTTGCACGAACCATGCCAGCTGCGAAGCGGTCGCCCCCTTCCGCTGCTACTGCTGCTGCCGCCTCTTCCTCTTCCTTCTCTCTGTGAACAGAAGTCAGAGAGAAAAGGCAGTTGCTTCAGCAGGTGTTTCTTCATATTTCCATCCCAAGTCAGCTGGAGTCCTTCCTGTGTGTTTCCTGAAGCCGGCCTGGCCTGTGAGGGAAGCACGTGGGAGATCGTAGCACCGGAGCCCTTCCTGTATGTTTACCAAAGCTGTCCTTCCTGCAAGGGAAGTGCACGGGAGATCACAGCACTGGAGCCCTTCCCATGTGTTTACCAAAGCCGGCCTGCCTGCAAAGGAAGCATGTGGTAGATCACCGGTTGGACTAGTGAGGTGCATACATACGGGGGGGGGGGGGGTGTTTGCCCTCTGGAGAGTGCTGCGATGGGGTCTTTGTGCTCTCAGGTCTCCCACCCATCTCTGCTTCTGCAAGGCAGAAAGAAAGCCATAAAAGTCTTCGGCCGCGCCCTCCTGGGACCCTGGTCTTGATGCCAATTTGAGCACATCCTCTACGGACTGCTAAGAGCCCAAAACTTGAGGTGCCAAGGCAGTCCATGTCTCCTGCTGCTTTGGGCTCAGGAAGTACTCTGGCGGAGAGAAGCTGTCGAAGTAAACCCTAGCTAGGAATATCAAATATGGATGAGAATGAACATTGTGTTGTAGCCAGCGGCAGATCAGCCCTCTGTGAACTCTGTCTCTCAATGAGCCCAACTGCTCACCAATCGCCAAGTCGCCTGGACTCCCAGTGACAGGATGGGGTCCTACAAGCACTTAGTTTGGCCACCTGTTTTGTAGCTCCAGCCAGCAGCTACCACACAAATGTTCATTCCTGGCCGTATTTGAGATTTCTAGTTGCAGTTTACTCGTGAGCACCATTGGCTTGGAGTGGCAGGGAGAAAGGCCAATGGTGCTCACGAGTAAACTGCAGATTGCAGGCAGCCGGCAGATCGCTGGCTTGCTTGCTCAGCTGCTTGCCGCCCGGAGCTTGCAGGCAGCAAATGAAACCCGTGTCGTTACTGCCGCCTCCTGCCTCTGTGCATCAAGGAGGCCGAGCACCAGGAGGAAGAGCACTGACCATCTGAAATGCAGGAAGCGGCTGCCAGCGATGCCCTCAAGTGAAGATGTGAGCGGGGAGGCTCAACCCCTCCTTAGGAGCTGCAAAGCACTTGCCGCCCCTCTGACACCTGCTAAGCCTCCTCCCACCATGCTTCTCTTCCTCCTAACCAGAAGCGCTCACAAGTGACAAGAGATGTGTTATTTTTGTGGGATTGTTCCCATCTGGTCTTCAGTATGTGGCTCGTTGGCCTCCGGACATCAGATTCCCACCACCCAACACCAGTTCAGAGGTTCCTCCCCCCTGCAGACAAAGAGAGGGAGGGAGAGAAAGAGAGAGAGACAAGAGACACACAGAGAGAGTGGGGGAAAGAGAGAGACAAGAGACAGAGAGAGGGGGGAGGGAAAAAGAGACAAGAGACACACAGAGAGAGTTGAGAGAGAGATGAGAAAGAAAGAGAGAGAGGGAGAGATGAGAAACAGAGAGAGGGAGAAAAAGAGAAAGAGATGAGGGAGAGAGGAAGAAAAGAAAGACAGAGAGAGATATACCTGTTTAAAAGAAAATTGAAAAATGGCTCTGAGTGTTTAAGTTGCAGACCCCTGGGTTAGGCAAACACCAGGTCGTTAAGTGAACCTTGTGGTTATTAAGTGAACACTGTGGTTGTTAAACAAGTCCATTTTCCCCAATGGGCATTTTTAACCAGAAACCAGAAGGAATTGTTGGAAACTGGCAAAAAACATAGAAAAAACCCCAGTCACATGACTGTGTGGGATGTTGTAACTGGTCGTGTGTGTGTGTGTGTGTGTGTGTGTGTGTGTGTGTGTGCATGGCTGTCAAAACTCCAAAAACAGATCAAGTAGCTCTGGGCAGGTCAGTTGTAAATTAAAACACTTGCTAAGAAACCGGCCATTAAGCAAGGACCACTTATATTTGGTCTGCCTTAAAGGTTCAGAGCTGTATGGATTCTGGTTTCCTTTGATCCTTTGGGGGATTGCAAAAGGTCCGGATGGGAGAATCCTCGTAGGGAGAACTAAGATTGTGACCACCTAGCCACTCCCACCCAGTCACATGACTACCAAGCCACTCCCACCCAGTCACATGACCACCAACCCACGTCCACCAAATAAGCCACACCCATAGAACCAGTAGTAAAAATTTTTGAAACCCACCACTGATTAAAGGCTATATTTTAAAAACTTGATTTTTGGTTTATGGCAGTTTTACAACTATAGAATTATACATATAATTTGTCAACAAACTAGGTTACATCAATCTGTATTTCTTTAACAACTGAATGAAAATTATATTTTCAATTAGTTGCTGTAGCATTTATATTTTGTATGCAGTTTTTGAGTTTAGATATAGTTCACATTTTCAAAAGGGCACATTTTCACTGACAGCTAATTGATCATACTGTACATTAATTACAGAAAGTGGATATATTTATCTTATTTGACTAGAAAGTTTATGAATATATTGTATTTTTATAATTTTTTATAAACTAATAATATTTTATATATGATTACTAATATATTATTTTTTTAAAAAAATACATGTTTCTATAACTATATAATAAATAGTAAACTAGTTAAAATACATTGTTATTGTTATACATTGTTAAAAATTCCCAAATAATTGAAAAAAAATTATGGTTATTCATAGTATGTGAAATTTCATTATCAAGTGCTCTCCACAAAAAAAAAAGTAATAAAAAATTATACATCAATGGAATCCTACAAGAGTCTTAGCAGTTTTACAGAAATAATGAACAAAAACAAACAAATCACCCCAATATGTCAATTGAAGATATTCAACATTCTGAAGATAATTTCTACAATAAAGTTTAATACATTAATCAGACAGTTGTTATCATTAATATTACATGACCCTATCAGATAGGAAAAGTGAAAAGTTCTATTGATTGGCCTATTAAAATGGATTTATCTTAAACGAGGCCAATTTATAGCCAAAGGGGAGGAAAAAAGAAAGAAAAAGTGAAAGAAATGGAAAGATGAAGAGAAAGATGAAAAGAAAATATATTTTAAAAATAAAGCCTGAAATACATAATCTTTGATAAAGTCATAATAAGAAAATGTATAATTAAAAGCCAAGATAAAGAAGTTCAAAGGATACAAGCAAACATAATAGCAAAACAGGAGAAAAATATCCTTGCTGTCTAACTTGAATTTAGTTGTGCCATTTTTCGGTAGCTGTATGATTATGAACCTTAGGAACATAAGCAGAAATATTTTGAAATATTTAAGATTCTTAATATGAGTACCAGATATGTCTCAAAATTGCACGTTTAGCACCTATAGTTTTTTTTTTCTTTTTGCATTTCATTTTATAAAAGGGGAAGGCAATCTCTTCTCCAAGTTGGGTATCACCAGTATTTATTGTATCACTATTTACATGAGAAAAATATACATTTTTTCTATCTCATTACAGCTTTTCAAGTGTCCAATGCACATATATTATTCTGTAATATAAAATAAGCAACATTATTTCTGAAATAATGCACATATTTTTGAAATTTTGTTCCTGGAATTTAATCTTCCATATAACTAATACACTTTTGCAATGAGGAAGGAAGGGAGGAATGGAGGAAGGAAGGAAGGGTAATTCTCCCAGAAATGTTTGATTATTTGACGGATAAAATTAAACTAATAGTAATAAGTAAACACAGCAATATACAAATACAAAAAAACATTTAAAGCCACCATATAAACAATTAATGTTCAACCAGATAAATATATAGAAATAGAAATATATATCAACCAGATTAAGAAAATTAGTTCTAGCTCAATATAATAAGGATTTCTTTATTAACTAATTTAAGTGTTAAATAATTCTCTGAAAGGCAATCAGTGAGACTGATCTTTCTTCCAAAGTAATCTCATAGAAAAACTAATAGTTAACCATTAAAGACAATCCAGTCCCGGTTGTACGAAAACTTTTTCCAGGATTATTTACATAACTTTATATTTTCAATGATTATACAATTAAATCCAGAGGACTGCAGTCTTTATGGCCTGGTGATGTATGTATACAGGCTTCCCAAGTGTGCATCACATTAGTGGGTCATTATTTTTGCAGCTTGCTTTTAATTGAGGTTCTATTATGTTATTTTGGAAATACTAAATCAAATCTACTGTGCTTACTAATTAGAGGTATACTAAAAACTGTGTGAGCATACTTGGGATAAACTTGGATTACAAACAGGCCATACATTTTATTAAGTAAATAAAAAACAAATAAATAAATACTGTCCAAAGATAATAAAAGAGATTGCTACTGCAGGAAATATTCTATTTAGGACAGGTATTTACTGATATACATCTTCTCTGTCTTCCTAAATTATATTATATGAAAGTGTGCATGGTTCAGTATTATGATTATTATTTTATCAATATTGGTTATTGTTCAACTAAAACAAATATTTTTATTTGTAAAATATACTTTGGTTTTAAGTGTTTATAAAATATCAAGACGCCATCAAAGTTAGCAATGCACTAATAAAACATAAATAAATAAATATGCTACATTATGCAATATCAAGCAAAAATAAAAAGACACCAAATGATGCATTTTTTTTAAAAAAAAAAAAACATTTATTTAAGACAGATAGAAAATTAACCAACTACTTAAAACAACAATTCATGTCTAAATACATAACTGTGTTTTTTTCAACATAATTAAGTAAAAACTAAGTGGACAAACAATTTCGATTCCTGCAAATGGTTTTGGGGAAACATAGTACACACACAATTAACATAGATGTATTATCTCATACATGTAAAAAGATATGAAAAAATCCCTTTTATATATTAACATTAATAGAATAGAATATTATTTTTCTTTGTAGAAACCATGGATATGTTGGTGGGCTCTTAGCCAAGCTGACTTCATAAAATGAATAATATTCTTTCTTAAACAATGTAATTAACTCTTAATGAACCTTTTCCATTTCCAGTAAATTCAATTTAGTTTAATCCATGGGTTTATGGTAATGTTGAGCTCATTAAAATGTTACTTAAAATTCGGTATAATGCATACTGAGAGGTAACAGCTTCATTATGATAATATATTGTAGAATGAAAAAAAAGAATGCTTTATTATCATTTAAGTGTTTCCAAAACTAAATAAATTTGCATAGTGAGAAGGTTCATAGAATAGTTTAGATAGTACTCAATAATTAAGCAGATCTGTAATTAAAAATGCATTTATAAAAATAATGATATTGTTTATTCCTGGTTATTTTCCAATTAAGAAATGTAGCCATATCAATCCAATACATGAATTTGGATAGGACAGATGGAACAGGCAGATCTCAAGCTAAGATTAATTTTTTTTATTCCTAATCATGGCTATGTTCTGATGAAAAACAGTACTTTCATAAAAATAACATTGCCAGTCATTCTTTTATTAGTTGTAAATTAGAAGATTCAAACAATTATGAGTTATGCTACTATTGCCAGCAATACAGATAAATTATATTCTATGTTTTGAAATTTTGCATATACCGTATATTAGAGCAGCGGTCACCAACTGGTGGTCCGTGGACCACAGGTGGTCTGCGAGAAAATTTTGGTGGTCTGCAGAAAAATTATTTGCATTTTTTTATATTCACTAAAATCAGGGATCCTCAAACTACAGCCCCTGGGCTGGATAAGGGCAATTAACGTTTGTATTGCTGCAGAGAGTCTCCCCCTTTGGGGTCTTCTTGTGTGGGTTAGAGGGTGGCAGAAATTCCAACTTGGAGTCTGCTTCAGCTTCCTGGTGTAGGGCTTTGGGTGAAGGCTGGAGGGAAGCGCTGCTGGTGGCAAAGAACCAAAAGGCCTTGTTCCAGTGGGACTGCATCATGGCCTGAAACTAGCTGACCATCTCAGCCCTCTGAGCCTCCAGGCACCAGTACCTGGCCTTGCACTCCCGCAGGTCTTCCCTCTGCTTGGAAAGCCTATGCTCATAGTCCTCAGTGAGATGCTTCTGCTGAGCCTCCTTTTCGGTCAAATCCAATTTGATCTGAGCCAGCTGTTTTGCCAACTCTTTCTCATGGTGGCTGCTTAGCTTCAACAACTGCTCC